>QUZD01000095.1:0-84594 GCA_003693505.1 Pseudonectria foliicola | reverse complement strand
CCCCCCCCCCCCCCCTTCCTGGGATTTATTCTCAAATCAGTGCTTTCGACCAGCTATTTCACCTCCCTCCACCCCCACATCCACCCTTGAACCTTTTATCGACCGAGTCTGCCCGTTGTTCTCCAATCGGCCTCCTTTTCTTCCGGCTAGTATCATCCCTCATCTGTCATCATGAGCAGAAGCCCCTCGTTATCGCCTCGGCTGGACCCCACGATCATCAATGAGGACATCGCCCCGCTGCCTGTTTTCAAGGTCGCCGGTGTGACACAAATCGACTTTGATGGCGTTTTATCGCAACCGCTCAAGCTCCGCGAGGATGTGCGGTCTGGGTGCGGTGGACAAACCTGGCCGGCTGGCGTTGTGCTAGCCAAGCACATGCTGCGATATCATAAACACCGTCTTCATCAGGCGCGAATGTTGGTTTCCCCCTCTATCCATTGGTCGTGCTTGATACTCTGTTCTTGATGAGTGTGTCCTTCCCGGGAATGTTGTTTCGTGTGATGCAATGTGATATGCTCCGTTCTTCCCTGGGATGCATTGACCGTTTCTCACCTTGCTACCCAAATGGCTGGTGCCCAGCGCTTGTTCGAGAAGGATCTGGTGAAAATGAAACAGCCGCATACTAACCTCGAGTGTCCCTGAAAGATTGGAACTAGGAGCGGGAGGTGGCCTGGTTGGGCTGGCAGTTGCTCTCGAGTGCAACCTACAAAGTCCTCTGCTATTAACGGACCAGGACGTGATGCTAGAGTTGATGCAGCACAACATCAAACTTAACGACCTCGATGCCCGAGCCGAGGCCTTAGTACTCAACTGGTGAGTCATGTCTGCGAGAGCCCTTTTTCTTGGTTGCTTGGCAGGAGAGTTGGCTGATGGTTGGATTCCGCAGGGGCGAACCGCTTCCCGCTGCCGTTGTGAAACAGAGACCTGACGTGATTTTGGCTGGCGAATGTGTCTACTTTGAACCTGCCTTTCCACTTCTCATGCAGACACTTAAGGAGCTGCTTGAACTAAACCCCGAAACTGTGGTGTACTTTTGCTTCAAGAAGAGGAGAAGAGCAGACATGCAGTTTGTCAAGATGGCCAAGAAGGCGTTCAAAGTGGAAGAGATCCTCGACGAGGATCGGCCGATATTCCAACGCCAAGGCCTCTTCCTCTTCTCCTTTAGCAGCCGTACGAGCCCAGCACCGGCGAAGAAGGCATGCAGAGAAGCAGCCAATGGCGTGGGAAGCGTGTCGACTCCCGGCGTTGGCAACGGGGGTGTGAGTAATGGCGATAGTCAAGCAAACATAGCTGCGGCTTAAGAAAACCAACACGATAAATTACGCGTCTTGACTTGAGCCACTGCAACATGCTACGTAGAGTGTACCAGAAGCATTCGGGACTTGTCGTCTAAACCCTGCCGCAATAACTTACCTAAGGTAGGCGTTAGACGACGTGACACCTGCCAATCTGCAGTATGCGGAGAGATGGCCTTGAAGAAGTGGTATGTGCCTCGATGCGAGCTGCTCACTCCCATGTAATGGGGAAGGCCAAAGGGTGGCTTACACGAGACATCGACCTCATTTTAAACAAGATGAAAGGTGTGTTTCACGGGACTAACGCAGCGATGTCATAAGACTTCTCGCAAGGCAGATGGAGTCGGTCAGTGCGCCCCGCCTAGCGACGATGCAATTACAATACTGTCCTTACCATGGCCTTGGTAGCCAAGGGGTAAGTGCGGAGAACCTGCCAAGGCAGCTGTTGATTGATGCCGTACAGATTACCAAAGAAAGGGATCCCTTGGGCGCAGAACGTGAGTTAGACTACATAGTACTGTGTACAGTAAGCTTGTGGCGGCATCTGTCAAAGTGAGGCCAGTCACATCGACTGGTCACTCGATGAAGCGAGATGAACCGGGTTGAAACGAAACGGAACTGAAGGGCCTTCGGGTTGGGCCGCGGAGAACTCGACACAAGAGGTGCATGCGTACGTCTACCACAGAGACCTAGGAGGCAGGCAATACTAATACTGTATGGTACATATCCAAGAGGCTGCAATGCAGCCATGGCATGGGGGAGGGAGATGAAACACGAGCGTCGAAGAGGGCGCCAACGCACTGACCTGACCGCTCCAACTGCGACTACACAACGCACAATCTGTCTGACCTCTCGGAAAACGCCACGACAAAGGCTTGGGCTGGCTGATGAGTGATGCCCGTAGGTACCGCACGTGTTGCGAAAAGTGCGGTATGTGAGGTAGTTCGGGACGCAGCTTGCTGTACGGCGTATGTACGTACAGAAGCTGACTCGACACGTGAGGTTGTTTTGTGGCTTGTTCACTGGAGGGAATACAGCGAAACGGGACCCAATAGCCAGATACGAAGGCTTCTGCAGTCCTCCGTAGTCCGTGGGATATGCCGTTTACGAGATCTTGACTTCACGTCGGCGACACCATCTATTTCCGTAGCTGAGCCCCGTCCCGTCACCGGGGCCTTGATCCTCCGTGATGCGGCACGCAGTCTGGAGTGGCAGAGCCGCCGTTGCAGGGCAAGGGCCTGCCTGAGCTGGGGCCGAGATTACATAGCTGAGCAGATCCCTGTTGGGGTTGCGCTTTGGAACCTCAGCCTGTGTCGAGGCTTGCTTGGAGCCTTGACTGATCCATTTGGCGCCAAAAGACACCCACCAGTCGCTTCGGCAGATCGAGGCCCTGGCTAGCACTGTTATCATGTGATGGTGAATGGGCACTTCTTCAAATGCCTTGTCCAGCATGATTCGAGCAGGGATATAGTGCAGTACTGTAGTACTGTATGATTCGCGAAGCAAGGACATGACTGGCCGGAGCGGCCTGCCTCGGGCTTACACAGCACGCACAGTGATGATAGAATGAAGAATATGCATGCACGTGGATGGGACAGTGCTCTACCATGCCCTACTGTGCCGTGCCGGCTGGTCGAGGGAGCCACGGAAGGGGGAAAATCAAAAAACCTTGACGAGGCATACACAAGTCATGCAGCTGCATGCACTGAATCGCAGGTGTGCGTGTTTTTTTTTTTCCCTTCCCTGTGAAGTGGCGACAAGTAAGTGGGCAGAAGACTTGCACAGCAGGCACACGGACGTCACGACGTCAGTAGGTACAGTAGGCTTGGTAGGTAGTAGGTCAGTCAGCACCACTAAGCCAACCCGGTCGGCGAGGATGGAGTTGGTAGTCGGCGATGGGCCGGAAGTTGACGATTCATTGGGGTCGATTGGCCGAAGGCTGCACCGGGAGGGCGTCTCTGATTACCCGCTTTGGTAGGTGGTCAATGTCCAGGGCAGAATCCGAGACTAAAAAGCCTAAGCGGAAAGGCAAAAGGCAAAAGGCAAAACAGAAGCAATGCCAGAGTCAACGGGCTGCCGAGGGGAGACTTTGGGAGAGTGCTGTATCCGTAATGGATTCATCATCGCCTGCACTGCCGAAGAGGAAAAAGAACTCTTGCTCCACATGGTCCGAGGCCGGGGCGTGCCACTAGCCCTTTGCGTGCTTTTGCCTTTGATGGTTTGTGGTCGGTCGTGGTCGTGGTCGTGGTTGGGAGAGAAGAAAAAGCCTCAGGCAGGCAGACATATCTACTACTGTAGGTACCGTAGGTAAGGTAGGCACTGTAGGCAGACCACCGGCGCGACACGTTGCTGCTGCGGATAGGCGATGAGCGACTCAGGTACGCCTCATGGCACGCTCCAGGGACCCGAGACAGCCTATTGGACGGGCACTTTGGACGGGCAGCCGGGTTGTTTCCGGGGGGGGGGTTTGGTGATGGCACACACAGGCACATTGTACCTGACAGTGGTTCCAACCTTGGGCTGTTTTTGGGTGCTTGGGTGCTTGGGTGCTTGGCTGGCTGCCATCCATCCCATCCATTCATCCCATTCATCCCATGCATCCACACTCCTTCTCGCGTCCATGCGTCTATTCCCCCCCTCCCCCTTCGTTGCGCAGCCAATCATGGAGCATCGGGCCAACGAGGAAACAATTTGAAATTTTCAACTGCTGGCGGCCCAGGGCCGCAATGGCAATGGCAATGGCAATGGCACATGCAGCCAGCCAGCCCGGTTGACGTGTAATAGACGTTGTCCCCGGCGAATGAGGCTGGCTTCCCCTCCTCCAAGACGGGGCTCCGGGTCGGGATCGCGTTTCTTGTCTTTCGCCCTATGTCCCACAACCAAGTTTTTTTTGGGGGGGGGGCCCCTCCCGGGTCGCATGTTCTTTGTCAGATGGATGAATTCGGGAGCGGCAGATCCAGTAGGAGAGCTGAGTGTGTCAGGTCAGGTCAGGCCAGGCCAGGCCAGGCTTGACCGGCCAGATCCAACAGACGGTGCCGAATGGCGGTGCTTCAGCTCAGCCGTATAGGCCGCTTGCTGGCTTAGCAGCAGCACCGCACCACGGACAATAGATGGCTTGCCGTGCTTGCCAAGCTTGCCATTACAGAGTATCCGTCTTGCACTGTATTGAGATCCCGCACTGATCTCCCCTTGATCTCGCCGACTACTGCACTAGCCACCCGGAGGAGTGATAGAGCTGCGCTAGAGTTGCCGATGAATACAAAGACCCACGCAAAACGCCTAGCACAGATGCCCACGACACGTTCTCGCACCACCCACACTCCCTGCAATTTCCCCTCTTTTCGACCCTGGCAGGCCAATGGGTATAGCTGGACGAAAAAACGGGAAACTCAATGAGGGATCCACGGGTGCTACTGTACATAACGTACAATAGTACAGTAGGTATTCGGGCACATGGAGACCCATAGATCGCATGCACACAACACACATACTGCAACATGTACGGAGTACGTAACTCTGACTCGGGCAGCCAGAGTGCTTTGGGCGGACGTTGTGGCTGAGCTTTGGGCCGTTGCTGGGCAAATTGCTCGGGAATGGCGGACGGCCGTGGCCCCGGTGGCGCGGCGGCTGGCGCTGTCGTTTTGAGCTCCTAAAGGAAGGACAAAAAATAAGACTCTTGGTCCTTAACTTGGATACTTAAACACTTGTACATGGTAGCCTTCCAGAGTTTCCAGAGGACCCATGTACCCCTGGCACGCGTGGCACGGCTGTTGGTCGGGCTGCCTGCTAGTGGCTGGTGGGTGGGGTGGGGCGCAGTAGCTTGGATGCTGGGACCTGGGTGCCTGGGTTACCCGGGCGGAATTCCCGTCTCCTTGTTTGTGCCATGCATGTAAGCTCAATCGCTGCCGTTGTCCCATCCATGGCATCGTGGCTTTGGGAGGTACGTACCGTCCAGGTACCCGCGCCTGATGCTCACCACATCTCGTCAGTGCATAAGCGCATCACGTCTACCTCGCCTCTGCGTACCCTTGTAGTTTGTCGGTGACATGGCTGGAGATGATGGTGAGAAACCGGGCTCAGCTGTCGCTGGTGGTTTGGTTGGGCGGGTACCTGGCCATCATCTTGCTCTTGCACACCCTCCCACTCTCCTTCTACAGTACTACTGTGCTTGGGCTTTCGACTTACACGCCCACCACTTCACGCCCACGCCCTTGCTGCCCTGCTACTGTAGCAGGCTACTGAAGTAGGGTGGGAAAAGGTGGGAACCAGGAAGGGAAACAATGAGAAGGGGAGTTTGGGCCTCCTCCCCCAGGCCAATACTACCTACCTAGGTATGTCCGGAGTACTGTGCCATAGTACAGATGTTCTCGGGTCCCGTTTATAACCCTCGCTTCCTCCCTCGTCGTCGCTGGATTCCCTTCCCTTTCCCCCCCCCTTCTGGTCAACCCACTCTCTACGTTGTTCTATCAACACACATTCCTTCTTCACCTCGCTGCTGAGCAGGACTCTCCCTCGCCTCTCTCTCTCTACCAAGCTTATCCACTCCTTCGCTTCGCCGTCCCTTTCCTGTGGAAACCCGACTCCGAAGCCAACTCTCATTATAACTACACAGCAAAGAAGCCTGGTAGATTATCAGCAGACATCCATTACCAAAGCACCAAAGCACCAAAGCACCAAAGCACCAACCGCAAACATGAAGTACGCCGCCGTCGCTTCCGCTCTCTTCGCCGCTGTGGCCATTGCCCAGCCCCATGGCAACAACCACGTCCACAACCACAACAAGCGCGCCCTCGTCACCAAGGTCGAGTGGGTGACCGAGGTTGAGTACGTCACCCAGATCGTCGACGCCACCACCACCCTCTGGGTCACTCCCGGCCACGACGAGCCCACCACCACCTCCGTCGCCCCCGTCTCCTCTTCCACCGAGGCGGCCCAGGGCCAGAAGTTCATCGAGTCCGAGGCTCCCAAGCCCAAGGAGGAGCCCTCCACCTCCACCTCCGTCTACGTCGCTCCCGCCCCGACCACCCTCTCCTCCGTCTACGTTGCCCCCAAGCCCACGGAGAAGAAGGTCGAGCCTCCCAAGGAGACCTACGTCGCCCCCAAGCCTGAGCCCACCACCTCTGTCTACGTCGCTCCCCCTGCCCCCAAGGTCGAGGCCCCCAAGCCCAAGGTTGAGGCTCCCAAGGTCGAGCCTCCCAAGGTTGAGGCTCCCAAGCCCAAGGTCGAGGCCCCCAAGGCTGAGGCTCCCAAGTCCGGCGGTGGCAGCTCTGCTCCTTCCGGTGAGGAGTACGCCGGTGAACTGACCTGGTACGACATTGGCATGGGCTCTTGCGGCATCAGCAACGCCGGCGAGGACATGGACGTCGCCATCGTCGCCCTCTCCAAGGACATGATGGGCCCCGTCTCCAACGGCAACCCCATGTGCGGCAAGACCATCACCATCAAGGCCAACGGCAAGACCGCTACCGCTCTCGTCCGCGACAAGTGCATGGGCTGTGCCCGTGAGAACATTGACGTCAGCAAGAAGGTCTTCCTTGAGCTCTTTGGCGACCTGGGCGTTGGCCGCTCCAACGTCGAGTGGTGGTTCAACAACTAAGCTTCCACCGACTTACATCCCACGACCCGGGGCGAGCCTACATGGCCACCCTACCGTCGGCTCCTTTCTAAGTTATGATCTTTGATGATTTGGGAAAGCAAGATACCCCTTGGCGCGGGTGTTGCTGTTGGGCACATGTCAGAAAATGATGGGGACAAGTCTTTTGTGTCTTGGTTATGGACGGGGCTATTTATCCCCATCCCCAACGGTCTTTTTTTTGGGTGTTGGAAAAACCATATCCCCCGACAATGGAAGACTTATTCCGGGTTCGGCTTGCCTTCATTCCGCATAACATTCTTTGTATATATTTTACAGTGACGTCAAGTGGACAAAGGATTACTTTCTGAATAGATATTTGATGGGACACGACCTCGACTCCTTGAATGTGTATAAGCATGAACCTTTCCTCGATGACGTGCCGACGCCCTGCACTGACAGATGTAGTACAAACGGAGTGTGACACTGGATGCGTACTCTGGCGAGTCGATTCGTTTTGTCTTCGTGTTATTCGAATTGCCACTGTGACTAGTTCACTGGTAGTGGTGCGTAAATCGATCTACCGGATCCTTCAATCGATCTACGTGATCCTTCAATCGATGATCTTTAGCTGATCCTTCAGTCGCCAAGCAACTGCTCCACCAGATCCTTCACATTACCCCCCCGAACGCCAAAGGGTATCATTGTATTGGTTGCGTTCCACTTGATAGCTAATGCGTTGATCATTTACCCGAAACTCCATTTGTTCCTGGCCAGTGTCTTCCCGTCTCTTTATATTTATATATGCCCGCTCTCGGCTAGGACCAAGGCGCTCAGTACGGGAGACAAAGGGTAGGCGGAACAGCAGAACCACGAGAAAATGCCTACAGCAGGGTTAGCAGCTCCTCGACATAGCGTCGTGTATCGACGCCGATGCCCCGCGCCAATTTGCCTGCACCCTCGCCCCCGTTTCTGTCACCCCGAGAGTCCTCGTGGTCACTAGCGCGACGGATCAGGAAGATCTCCTTGGCCATGGAACCCAGGGCCGCAGCATCATTCTTTTGGCCTGCCGTTTCGCCGATACGATCGCCAAAGTCGTCCTCTGGAATGGTGCTCAGAGTGGTAGTATCGTCTGGGCGATCCAGTAATCGCGTCCAGACAATCCACCAGCCACGACTGGTCTTCTGGGTGCGCTCGAGGTCGCAAGGACGCGCCCGTGTAGCGCCGTAAATGTTGAGGAGCTGCAAGTGTGTGTTGAGGGCGTCCGGTCGGGACCATGGCGAAGGAATCAAATGGTGTTCCGGGATGCTAGGAATGGTAGAATGAACCGTTAGGGCAGCGGGATCCCAAACGAGATCATAAATGTTGGAGTCGGCGGCAGGCCGCTCTGGGCGGTAGCGTATTGAGGCCAGGAGCGGCTTCCGCAATGGCGCAAGCTGTTGGTGAAGGGAGCGATAGAGAGCATCCCAGGCAAGAGATTCGGTGCGCAGCTGGAAGAGAAACGTGAAGACAAAGGGGCGGTTGACGTAGACGACGACGCGCAGCTTGGCCGCCTTGTTGAGATCATGCGAGTCGTACCGACCAGGGCGCATACTGCCCATGACCTGGGACTGCGTCAGGGCGCTGGCTGGGTGTTCAAAGTCGCGCACAATGGTTGCCTCTGGACGGTCTGTCCCTTTTGACTCAAGTTCGACATGGACGGTGCGAAGAACGGTGCGCGAGTTGTGCTCATCGATGGTGTCGGCTTCTGATGAGCCAGAACTCCCGTGATCTGCATCGCTGTTGCCCTCTTCGATATCGCCCTTGAGACCAATAAGGTAATGGGCATTGGTGTCATAAGATGACGTTCGACTGGATGCTACAGGTCGGACAGGCCTAGAGGGTTCCCCAGGGTGTGCCTGCTGTTCCGGTTGCGATGTCTCCGAAGTGATAGATGGACCGCCAGAGCTGCCAGGAAGAGTCCAGTAGGTGCCATAGCCGAGCTTTAGGTAACCAACCATCTTATCCAGAGAGCGAGTCTCTGTGGCTTGCGGTATCTGGTCGGGAACATCCTGGGCATCCGAACCTGAGCTCTTAGTCTCTGTTGTGGGTTCGTCTTCCGGCTTTCCAGAGCGGGACGGCTCAGCCAGCACGGCCTTGTCGGCTTCGAGCCTTTGAGCAGCTGCCCTGCTGCCTCTCCTCTTCTTCGCTCGGCGAACCGATGTCGGGCTATCGATGACGCCGTAGACATGGTCTCCCCACGTGTACAAGTCCTCCATCCAGCAGGTCACATCTCTTAGAGATTTCCTGGATAGGGCTCCTGTACCAAGAAAAATGGCGCCGTCGGTAGGGCTGGGCTCCTGGCCGCTGCCTAGCCATGGAACGGACTCGTTCGGATGTGAGGTGCTCAATGAGGTTCCAGCACTCTCGTCTCCAAATTTAGAGACGACAAGGTCAACGAGGCCTTCGATTCTACCAACAAGACCCTCAAGGACCTCGCGTTCACCACTGCCTCTCTCCTCCTCGCCCACGCCGACGCCCAGTTCGCCCGACGCAGCGATGTTGATTCCTCCGAAGATGTCGCGTGCCGGGATTCCGTGCAGCGTAATGTCCCAGGTGGACAAAAACAGATCCCAGTAACGGCTGAGAATGGTGACAAATTTGGGCCGTTTTCTCCTCACAAAGAGAGCGCTGAGGGACGAGTCGTGGTGCAGGAGAAAGGTGCTATGTGCTCGGAGCAAATCTCGAAGTAGGAGGTTGGAAGGCTTCATCTCGCGGCTGGAGTACTCGTATCGATCTTCTGTAGCCTCGCCCTTCTTGGTGGGCAGTCGTGGTGGGAGCGGCACCTTGGTCAAGTCGATGCTCTGAGAAGCAAGGTTAGGTACGGCCTCAGCAGCCAGGGCTCCCACAGTGTAAGGGACTTACGACGACGATCCACCACCCCGGCTCCAGCTCATGAAGCACTACCCTCGACTGCTCGGTATCGATGGAGTCGACGGCAGCACCATCAGCGAAGCCACGGCCAAAAGTGACCATGCCCTGGGCGAGGCCGATCTGGCGCAGGCGTTCATTGCGCTCCTCCTGCGAAATGTGCTGGGTAGGGCGGCCGCTCGTGTGATGGCGGCGGCGGCGCGAGTTCTGGGTGTTGATGGAGGCGTAGTATACAATCTGGTCGTCAATGGTTGCGTCGGTATTGCCCAGCGACTGGTTGAAGATGGCGAGAAAGCCGAGTTGTGCCGGCACGAGAGCGCCCGATGACGCGCCGGGCGCTGGCGGGGTGGCCATGGGTTGAGTGCTGTGTACGCTTGATGCGAAGAAGAGGCGGCAGAAGCAATGGGGGAAGCGAAGGGCGATGCGGTTTAGATGTCACTGCAAGACTTTGGCTAGGGTTTAGGCCGGTGGCTAGGTTGGTAGGTACGTTGTCGAATCAGCACCAAGGAAGCGAGGCAATAAGCAAAGAAAAAAAAACAGAAGCAACCGCAAGCAACCGGAAGCAACCAAAGCGGCTGATGGCAGGAATGAGATCAAAAGAGTGAAGTTGGGTCCACAGCCACGATGAATGGTTTCTGTCATTGGCAATCATGCGTAAGTGGAGTCATTGGGCACGGGGGAAGGAGGGGCGGCATTATAAGGATTGGCAGCGATGATCTAAGTAGACGACTAAGTAAGTAATGGATCTGTCAGTGTGTGTCGCCCGCCAGCTGGTTGGCATCAGGCATTTTATCCCCGGGGAGCCAAGTCTGAGCCTGCCAAGCGAGAAGAGGGAGAGGAGGAATCGCTCCGTTCAAGGCGGTTAATTACGACAAGTTGCCCCATAGCAAGGCTGAGCCCAGCCCGAAACAGACCCCACCACAGTGGGCTGTTTCTCGCATTATTCGAACGGCCTCGTGCTACTTACTCGTGCCACTGACTCCTGCTACTGTGCTCGAGAACGGCGTTTTACACCTGGGATGGAGACAGGTCGTTGTTCGGTAGGTAGGTAGGTAGGTACTTGTTTAGTATTCAACTGACAGTGGCTACTTAGATCAACGCGCTATGGTAGTTTCATCGACAGGTTTCGCTGGGTTGCCTGTATGTCCGCTTCTCGATGCCTCTCCAGCTTGGACATGACCTGCGCCCCTGCAGCTCGGTCTAGAGAGCGCTGGCGACGCTGCCTGTTCTGGAAATGCAACCAGCCCAGATAGAGGATAAATGTCACCAGCGTCACGGGGATTGTAATGATCCAGTACAGCTTGAACTGCGGTCCCGAAGGCAACGGCTCGTTAAAGTCCACCTGGCCCCAGCCAAAACACTCGGCAGAGAAGAGCGCTGCGACAAAGGTGCCGGGCAGAAAAAGCACCGTCACGACCGCCAATGTCTTCATCGATCCCGCATCGCGGTACGTGGACAGTGCTATCTCTGTGCTGTTGGTGCTGTCGAGCTGGAATACCGCGGGGGATTCGGTTAGCCAGCCGGATCTGCCATTGTATCATACGCTCAGGTGTCGACTTACAAAATGGAGCTGGGTCTCTGTCCGCTTTGTCGTGTATGCCAAGTCCAACACGTGCATGCTGAGCCGTCGCTGCAGTACCGTGACATAGTTCCCCATGAGGGCATCGCCATCCAGAGGAGAGTCGGGTGCCGGGTCTGCTCTACTGCCAATGTGATCTTGGATAAACCCGACCAGGCATTCGAGCATCTTGGTCTTGCGCTCCACACTCGCAATCTTGTGCAAAATGTTGGTCAAGAGACTCGACAGATCGTTGAGTAGCCCAGACGCGACCTTGCGGCTCAGCGGTTCGGGGCTCCCATCTGCAACCGTGTCGGCGCGCAACGTCTGGCCTTCTGCTTTGCGCAGCGGGGACTTGATGTTATCCATGGTCCTTGCATTCTCCGTGCTTAGCAAAAACGCGATGAGGAACGCCGGCAGCATGGCGTGTCCAGCCAGACCGGGTGTCCATGTCGTCTCGAGCAGCTTGGTGAGTATCTTCTTCTGCCCAGGTGTGCAAAACACAAGGCCGTAGGTGGCGGGCCTGCGCGTAGAAGGAGCTGCAAAACAACTGTGAGACCAGATGGCAGCGAGTTTCGGGGCGTAGGTAAAAGAGTAGGCTTGCTTGTCGCAAGTTGGCGTAGACGTTCTGGGCAACTCATCAATGCCCGCCACGCTAGTCGTAAAGTATTCATAGGCAAGACCCAGACCAAAATGTCGTAAGAGTGTCAATCTCGTCCATTCGGACAATTGAATGGTCAGCTTTTCGACATCGGCCTCAACCCACACGAGACGAAGGCACAGTGACTCGTCGTCCCGCACTTCATCATCAAGCCAGTCCACAATGCCTGTCGTGGTAACAATCCTGCTGTGCGCCCTGATTTTGCCGGTGCCGTGATCCTGCCATAGCTCAGTTACGTGGATGGTCGATTGCTTGTTGCAGGGCTCGAGGGTATAAGGCTTGAATCGAGCAATCTTGTTATATATCTCATCCATGGAAAATAGAACTCGCAATAACAGGCAAACCTAACATACAATAGGAAATGAACATTTGAATAGAAAAGTCCAGCATATGTCAGGACGGCCGAACGTCTTTGATAGTAAACGCATCTTCCCTCTGCATGGCCTTTTAACCGCTGGCAACCCCTGCTGGTATCCATACAGCAGGTATCGGACCAACCAGGAATACATGTCCATGTCTGCCATCCAGACTCGGGCGTCTAAGTGTCCTATCGTCCCTAACTTGTCCGCAGTGCTCTGCAGACTAATGCATGTTGGTGTCTCAACTCGCAGCCTATGACCTGTCATAAACGTTCGTTGCATTGCCTCATTTACGGCTGACTGCATGCCACACAGCCTTGGGCGGTGCAATTCCACTTTCGCCTATCCCCGGATGCTCCCATAGCAGCTCAGAGTTGGATTGGAGGATTTCGAGGGGTGATATCAATTTAAGTCGATCTGTAATCTGTACCTTGATTGAAGATGAATCCGAACATGCAAATCTCTACCCAAGTCCTACCGTGGCTGCCTGGTGCCTGATTCCCCAACCCGTCAGCCGCCGCCAACTATACCCGCCTACCGGCTTCTCCTCCTTCACTTCTTCATCGGCCCTTTGGATTTCAGCTTGGTCTTCACTTCGCAAGTACCATGACTCTTTCGTACGGAATTCGGCATCGCGCTGACGACGGAAGGGAACCACCATCCTGGTGGGCCTGGGCCCGGCCTCGTGGGAGGGCCTGGAGGCCGCTGCCTAGCACCGCCTGGCATTCTAGCCCGTGGCCACATGCTCATGTTGATGCGCATGCCGGGCAGGATAAGGTCCTCCCAGTACTCGGGCATCACAATGTTCACCGCCGGTCCTGCTTGAATAGCCCATACAGGTTCGTCTGGCTGCGCGATGCTAAGGTCATAGTATCCTGAGCGCACATTGCGCCCCAATGGATCATCGACGTGCTCAAAAGCTGCATCGATGGCGATCTTCATCCCCTGCAGTGAAGCGTAAGTGCCTGGGAGTCGAGGTCTGGTTATCCAGATAGGTAATCATACCTCCCACGTCTTTGCCTTTTGCCAAGGAATGAAATACAATCGTCCGAAAATGTCCCGAAACTGAAGATGCCGTTTCTGTGGAGGGCGTTCTGGATCTAGGTCCCACGGCACAGGAAACATGTGGGAGCCATCTTCGTCTGGAGACGACGGGGATGCTGGTTGGGCCGCCGGTTTGTCATTGCTGGGTGAGTAGTTCGACAAACTAGGAAGATGGCTGGTATAGATTGGTGTTTTGCCCTTGATATCTGAACTGGAGCCATCGAGCTCGTCCGTCGCTGGCTTTGGAGTCGCGTCAGACGTCCCCGGTGCAGTTGCTGTGGCCTACCCATGGCCGTTTAGGATACGCCGACCGCTCAGGCTGGTAAGACAATACGGGACCTACTGACCTCGTTATGTAGCTGCAACTCTGGCTGTTGGCTGTCACTACTGGCAACTCTACACGTCTCCGTGGCTGTAGGCTGCGCCTCTTTGAGGGCCTCTAGCGCTGGCTGCTCGGCGGCGTCTATATCGATATGATGCTCCAGCTGCGTGGCCATGGTGTGTTTCAAAGTCAGAAAGGACAGGTTGGAGAATGGGAGTTTGGGAAAGCCGTGAGCCGCGAGGCAGAAGAGCAGGCTCTCAACCTGATGGTCACTGGGCAGCGACAACCAGCGCGACATAGCCAGTGGCCTGTTGGTGATGTACCCGATAGTGATTGGTTGTTCATTGCAGGATCAAGCATGGCTGGAGTGTTGAGTCTGCCAATAACGATGCAAGTAACCAAGCCCCCTCTTCTCGAGTGTCGCAAGTTGGGTGAGCAGTGAGCACAATGTCTTGGCTGTATGCATTGCATTTGACCATGCGAAAAAGCCACAGAACCGAGTGCTCTCTAGATCACGGCTCATTCTTATGTGCACGCTGTCCTAGCTGATAAAACTCGCGCGCGCTCAAGACAAGGCGCTTATCCAAGCGAGGCCAGGGTTCTGAAACATTCGCATCCTTCCTACCCAGAATAACAGGCGATTGATCCTATCTAATAGCAACACGATCCTCTACACTAGCTGCTATATACATCCTGGATATCTTTGCCGCCTGAGGGGTAAACCCCAGCTGGAAGGGGAGGCAAACAGTCCAGTCTGAAGCCACCCGTAAGAACCCATCAACTGAAAACCTAGTCTTTTGGCCTTGTATACCTAGTCTGAGGAACACGTTCCTTGTGTAGACTCGATCCCCCTCTCAATGCCCTGGCCTTGGAAATGGTTTGCAATTTCTCACATACTTTGGCACTTCCATCGGCGAACCATTGGTATATCCAAGCATACACTCTCAGACGACTTTCAGGGAGCATACGTACCATCTCATCTCACGCGATACCGGAGAACTTCTCTCCAAGTCCAAGCCCTGAGCGATTATTTCAGTCGATGCATATGCAGTTGCTTGGAGGAGTAAGATATGACTTTCTGCCAACCTACCTGCCTACTCATATAGATAGGGGGTTCCAGGAGAAGGATGTTTCATCAAAACTGGACTCATTGGCAATAAGTCGGCCGAATATGATGCGGCGACGGGGAGCAAGGTAGATTGCACCATATATTCAGCAGAAAGCTGCTATGGATCACGAGACGTCCAGGTTCATAAGCAATCTGCCGGGGTTCCATCCTTCATGGGATGATATCTTTGAGTTCCTGCCTTACAACCCGTGGCCAAGGTGGTCTAGCTCGACTGCCTACCTACTAGGTACGGTGCCTAAGGTAGTCAGGAAATCCTCCAAGCATCCTGCTGTACCTAGTGTCTGTCAGGGGACTGGGTTAGGTTGAAACAAATGGAAGCTCGTTTGACATTTCTGTTGCCACTCGTCGCGATTATATATTCGACATTACATCCTTCTTTGTAGTCGTTTATTCACAACACATTCTGTCCTCTTTCTATACACTGTCTTGGATATTCTACGACCATGCGAACATCCGCTCTCACCAGTTAGTGACTTTCCTACCTTGTCTAAGCTCTGACGTTGATTGCGATTTTAGTTGCCGCTTCTGTGTTGGCCGCTGTCGCCGATGCTAAATGCAAGCGCCCAGAGGACCCTTCAAATGCTCTCGCAACTTGGTTCACCGATGCCGTGACAGGTCTGTAATTACCTTCTCAAAGCATTCTGTGGCGCCTACTGACGGCACGTTGGTCAGACTTCTTCCCTTACCGTGACGGCTGGGACACGGCCTATGACAAGGCATTTTCGAAAGACGTCGACGCAACTTTCAACGCCACACGCTACAACTTTGACACGCTCAAGAAGCTGTATGGCGGAGTTCGTCTCCTGTTCGACGCTCGGTTTCAAGGAACCTTCAATCACGGCTTCATTTCGGCCGTCGGTGTTCCCAATGCCGCCGACAATGGGGGCTTCGTTACTGTCACGGGCTGGGAAGGTGGCTACGTGGACGGCACCGACTGGCTATACAACACCACTGACGCCGTGTTTGCGGTCATCACTGAGAAATCCGATTGTAGCTTGAAAATTACCGAGTTCCGGGAAACCTCTAACCTCGGATTCGGCAAGAAGCCTTCCGCTTAGCTTTTACTATAGCTTAGATAGACCTTGGCAGAGGGAGGATGAAACCCTAGAATAGCATGGGCGTTTCCCGCAAACGCATTGTTCGCCAACGTGCTATTGAGTTGATCTTGACTGCAGTTGCCCTTGGATTTGCCATGTGCTGTATAAACAACTCCCTTGGGGTTTGTAGAATATTCGTCCCATTATTGGTCCAATGCCTTACTGGTCGGTCTTTGGGCCAATTGCCCTCGGCTTAACATGGGCCGCAGCACGATACAAGAGAGAGACATGACATGTGCGAATATATCCCATCAGCATCCACTATCTTCTTGATGGCGTCTTTGAGTCTAATTCTGGAACACTGACTTGGAGCGGCAATGCTGTAAACGTTAAGTTATGGAAGAGAGTCACAATACAGATTAAGTCCAATGAAGTGTGTTGCCGCTAAGCCCGCTAGAGCTTACAGTGGCCTAGCACGCCTAGGGGGCCCCTGAAGAACCCTTACTGAACCAAATCACGCCAATGCCCAGGACAGCCCCGCTTTCACGGCTTCTTTCTCCAAGCTCCATGGCATCCCCACAGCGTCAACAGCAGATGGCAGCTCTCATCACAGCATGTGGTAATGCGGGCTGCACCGTAGGTTAGGTTTAGCTGCCTGGGACAAAAATAGACACAGAGACCTCCGGATATCCCTCCCCTAACTTGTCCGTAAATCGTTGGCTCGTCCTCAGCTCCAAGTCTCACCATCTTGTAGCCGCCTGCCTTACTCCTTCATTGTCTACCTACCTACCTACCCACAGTGCTTAAGCATACGTCATCTTGCTCTGCATCATTCCCTCATCAGCGTCTTACGCAACCTCGATTCTGCCCGCCATTCACCTCTAGACAGCTACGTCTGATTTCTCCATTATCTACATTCTTTCTCTACCACATACACATCAACGCACTCTCTCTGTCTCTTTTCCTCTCTCTCGCCGTCATCGTCATGGAGTCTTTCGCAAAGCTCAAGCGTCGCACGACCGACCTCTTGCATAACGTTCACCAGAACCTCCCGGCGGTACCGTCGGTCCCCTCGGTCGCAACACGCAAAGAGTCCGGCATCAAGGGCACCTGGCAACCCGTCGACGTTCCCCAGCTTCCTCGATCCTCTCATTCACTCAACATCATTGACGGCTCCGCCTACATCTTCGGTGGTGAGGTCAACCCGCGCCAGCCTACCGACAATGACCTTCATGTCATTCGCCTTCCCTGGAGCAGCGCGGGCGCCGACTACTATAAGATTAAGCCCACAGCCGCCAAGCGGGAAGAAGTGCGTGAAGCGCCTGATGTGCGTCAGGGGGAAGTAGCTGAACCCAAGGGTGACGCTGCGAACCTGGGTGAGGCCGAGGCCGGCAAGTCCCTTGACGACATCCCGCTGGCTTCGCCCCTCGAAGAGAAGGACGAGGACGAGGACGAGGACGAGGACGAGGATGTGCAGCCCAAGTACAAGGGAAAGGGCAAGGAGCCTGCGCTGCCGGAGCTTCCGGTCCTGGGGGATGTGCCATCTGCTCGGGTTGGCCATGCCACCGCCGTCATTGGGTCTCGCATCTTCCTCTTTGGAGGCCGCGGCGGCCCCGAAATGACACCACTTGAGGAGGCAGGTCGTGTCTGGGTTTTCGATACCCGCTCCAACACTTGGACATATCTCGACCCGGCTCCCGCAGTCAAGGGCGGCGCCATCATCCCCCACCCCGCCCCGCGAAGCTTCCATTGCGCCGTTGCCACGGACCGGCCCCGAGACTTCGCCTCGCCGCGACCGAAGCAACCCGAGACCTGGCAGCAGTGGGCTCTCGGCGATACGTCCAAGACGGGTATTCCGCAGGCGCCAATTGTGGGCAACGTCGCTGAGGATGCTGTCGATGAGGAGTCGGACGGCTATGGCACTTTCTTTGTCCACGGTGGGTGTCTCGCCAATGGTGAGCGTACCAATGACCTTTGGGCTTTCAACGTCCGCAACCGCACATGGAGTGAGCTCCCGGCAGCTCCCGGCCCAGCTCGGGGCGGCGCAGCTATCTGCATTAGCAAGACTCGACTGTTCCGTTTTGGCGGCTTCGACGGCAAGAACGAG
Source organism: Pseudonectria foliicola (assembly GCA_003693505.1). NCBI lineage: Eukaryota > Fungi > Ascomycota > Sordariomycetes > Hypocreales > Nectriaceae > Pseudonectria > Pseudonectria foliicola. The sequence continues at coordinate 66,600 of QUZD01000095.1, read as the reverse complement.
ATTGGAGGACAGCTTGACTTTCTCCATCTCGAGGTTGAGACTTTTGATGACAGAGGAAGCAAGGGCGAGGTTGCTGTTCGTGCTCACGGGAGCTGGCAAACCATTCACCAACACAACCCGGAGGCTGCTCCCTCTGAAATCCACGCCGAGGCGGCCCAGGAGTGGCCCGGTCCCCGCAGTGTTGCCTCCCTCGAGGCTCTTACCATTGGTGGTGGCAGTGAGTACCTTGTGTTGAGCATGGGCGAGCGCGAGCCCAGCTCCGACGGTCACGAGGGCGCAGGCAAGTTTTACAACGACGTCTGGATGTTCCAGGTGCCTCCACATGGCATGACAGCCGCCAGCGTAACGGCCGCGGTGATGCAGGTGGTTGGCCGTAAAACCGGTGAAGGAAGGTGGACTCGGGTCACTACGGCGCCATACGACGATGAGGATGTCGACGAGGAGCCAGCACCCCGCGGGTGGCTCGCCAGTGCACCGATGGGTGATCTCGAAGAGGACTCCATCTTTTTCTGGGGAGGTCTTGGAGAGAATAACCAGCGGCTCGGCGATGGATGGATCTTGAGGCTCGCATGAGAGCCGGAAAGGCACGCATCATGTCCTTCTCTATGTTCTTTTTGTTGGAAATCCTCTCTATTTCTCTTTTGTTGGAAATTTGATTTGATGAGTATGCAGTATTTGTTTCCTTCTTTACGGAAGTCAGGAGCATGGACTCGACGAACGACCTCAGGATGAGGGAAATGTGAAAGTAGCAAGGCAAACTATGAGCACAATGAGCGACTGCAGTTGACGATGTCAAACGGAAAGAGTTTGGGTGAAAATGGACATTTCTATACTATGGGAATAGCATTCAACACAGGCTTATGTACAGTCCTCGCCGTCTTGTTTCACCCTCTTGGCTGTTTTTTCCTTCGCCAGCCAAGTCAAGGCCCGTTTTAACGTAAAATCAATAAGAGAACAGAGTGTGTGGAGGGGGATAAATAGTCTACAGGTCCGATCGGGTCTTCTCAGGTCCCCACTTCTCCGACACCAGGTTGGTCAGGCCGGCGCTGTTCTCGCACGTATCTCTGCCGGTGAGGGGGCCAGCCTTGGGGACCTTGGCGGAAGCGGCGTCGGTAGCGCTGGCGCTGGCCTTGAGGGCCTTGAGAAGGTCGACGACGGTCTCGGGGGTAAGGTCCTCGTAGTAGTCGTCGTTGATCTGGATCATGGGGGCGTTGACGCAGGCGCCGAGGCACTCGACCTCGAGGATGCTGAAGAGGCCATCGGCAGTGGTCTCACCCTGCTTGATGCCGAGGTGGTCGGTAATGGCCTTGACAATTTTGTCGGAACCGCAGCCGCCCAGTTGGCAGGGAGTCTGTCAAAAAAAAATGTGAGCAATGGTGTCCAGTCATGGGTATATATTGACAGTCGTGGCAACGTCACATCACTCGTACCATGCCGAGTGAGGTTCATCATACACCCCGGCTGCCTCGCACGCAGCCGAGGGGCCAATTGAGTCGTGAAAAGGACAAGGGACAAGCCGGAACAGACGTACCGTTGTGCAGATCTGGACAAAGAACTTGCCGACGGGGGTTCGGTTGTACATGGTGTAAAAGGACGCAACCTCGTAAACGCGCATGGGGGGCATCTCGAGCAGGCGGGCAACTTCGTTCATGACGCTGATGCTGGTGAAGCCGTGTTGGCGCTGGCCGAGGTCAAGTATGGGCATGACGGCGGCCTTCTTGTACTGGGGGGGGTATCGCTTGAGGATCTCGGCAATGACGGCCTGGTTCTGCTCATTGAACTTGAAGGGAATGTCGGGGTTGTTGTCGGGCGTGTTGCGGTGCTGTCCAGGAGGCGTCAGCAGGCGCTTGAGAAGGCGGGCATCTGGCATTGAGAAAGCCTCGGGCCCATCTGGGAAGCCAATGCATCGCAGGCCCAAAGGCGGAGGCGGATGGAGGAAAGGCGATGCTTACCACATTGAGCGTGTCGCTTCGTCGGCAGGCTGTGAGGGAGATGGCGCGGGATTGGAAACGGGGAGCGCGGGGGGCGGCCCGGACGGCGGCCCGGACGAGGAAGGGGGTGAGTTTGCTCGCCATGGCGGGGGAATGGGATTGAGGCGACGTGGAGAGACGGGGTTGCGGGCGCGAGAGGGTGGGTGCGAGGGTTGAATCGTTGAATCGTGAAGGCGTCGCCCTCTCAAAATGTCGTCGCCGTCAGGACTTGGAGCCCGGGTTGGAGCTGCTTGCAAAATGCACCGCCATGATTGGCCCGGACGGGTGAATCTCGGGTTTAGATGCTGAGGTGAATTGGTCGGTCCGAGCCATTGTGAGCAGAGAGCAAAGGGGTACGTACCGTACCTTCGTGCCTTCCTACCTACCGTAGCACGGGTAGACAGCTTCTTGGGGCAGCTTCCTCATCTCGTGACATGGCAGAGGATACTGCAAACAGTATGTAACTACAGCACAAGCAGCAAGCAACAAAAGGAAAATGCAGCCACCATCACCATACAGTAATCTGTACTTCTCCTCGACACACATTGCCTGCGGTGCCTGCGGCATTCGAGCCCCATGGTTTTCCGGCGTTGATCACAGGTCGCACACGCTTTCCCTCGCTCACCCATTCACAGCACATCAATACTGCTACTTCAATGGCCAGCAACTCACCCGCTACACCCACTCACACTCCCACTCTCCAAGCGTCGTTCTTCCTCTCCACATGACTCCCCACGTATTGGCAGTGGCGCCGCATTGTACCGCCGCATCTCGCTTACTCGAGCCTCTCAAAGGCCTCGCTCTGCTGGTAGAGACATGTTGCTAGCAGGTCGCTCTGCTAGGGCGAAGCAACATGACAGACTAGGACCAGAAGATCTGCTTCCCCGTGCATGCCAAGGACGACAATCTCCTCAGCCGCGATCCGGGCGTGTGGCCGAACAGCTCCACGAAAGTGCCATTGCAGCCATCTCTCGAATGATACGGCGTCCGGGTGCGAGCCAATGTTGACCGGGCCTGTTGTCGCGCCGACTGCCGTGTCCCTTGTACGGTAGAAGGGTAGATGCTGCTGCTGATGCTGCTGCTGCTGCTGCTAGAATCGAAACATCAAAAACGAGGCCAGTCGCTATGAGCAGGCGGGACGAGCGACTGCATCTACTGCAGAGATTACATACCTTGCCTACCGCCGAGCGCGGTACATACAATAGGTGCAACGTGAGCATGTAGGAGCAGCAGGTAAGTGCTTATAGCGGTATGTATCATGGTACGACCAGTATCTCGGCCTTCTCGCCTCCTGCTGCAATCTGCTGCAGTCACCATCAAATGAAATGGTAGGCATACAAGAGCTTTCGCTAGTAGGCCATCGATCAAGTCGCAGCTGCAGATACTACATCTATAGAAGATGCGCAATACAGTGGTATTGAATTGGTTACAAGCGAAATGGCCAGGAACAGCATCACCATACGGCGGCGGCAGCCCAATGGCGCGGGTGCACACAGCGGCAACTGCTCAATATAAGCTTAAATGGGGACTCGGGACCTTTTTGGGATCCTGTCTTTGCTTTGTATTGTCCCGGGAGTCCATCTCGCAACCAAGACACAAGATGCGAGAAAAGAAAAGTCAAGCCGGGCAACGCTTTCGGCTACGTGCCCTTTCCTTGTCTTGCGTGCGCAGCGTGGGCCATTCGTGTTACAACGGCGCAGCAAAAGACGTAAATGTGTAACGCAGAGCGGGCGGGTGCACGGAGGAGAGGCGCGACGCCAAGCAGAAGCGCCAATGGCCGATTGAGCTGATTGGCATTGTTTCTGTTGAGCCCAGAGGGCAGACACTAGAGAATGGACATGGAGATGGCTCAAAAAGCAGACGGTGAGAGAGAGAAAGGCGAGTCAGGTCGAAACAATCAAGGCATCTTCAACTAGACCAGCGTCCCCTGGCCAAGCTGCTTCAAGAGGCGAATGCGAGCCCACGATCCAACCTCAGTCGATCCACCATGGCCTCCTCAAGTGGGAACTGCCATGGTCCAAAGCTCTCTAGACTGCGACTCTGCCCACGTCTGGGCCAGGGGCTAATTTTAGCTGAAAACATGGCTGGTCCATGGCGTTGTGCTATTGTGCCAGCAGTAGTACTCCGCACCCGAGTACTTATATAGCTGCCATGGTGGTTCAACTCAACCTCTCGCCGAGCACGATATTGGAGCGATTCGGTCTTTGCTGGGCTTGGGAAGAGGATAATCACTGAGACATTGGCTCCATCTTGCTTGAGCTGGAGATTGTCTCAACCAGTGAGCAAGAACGGCAAGCAGCAATCGAGCCTACCATCACATCACTTACATGTTTCGCCTCTCCATCACGAAACCTTCCAGTGTATGGGTATAAAGGCAGCCGTCTCCAAAGCAACTCTGGTCAGTCGTTTCTGACCTGCCTTGCCACTCCTAGCTCTTGTTCCACTTACATAGATAGACCGCCATGGCCATCAAGTCTCGTTTCTCGGTGCCGGTGCCAAACTGCTCCATCCAGCAATGGGTCTTTGGCTCGCCGGCCGGGCCGTTGCCGGACCACAAGGCCTTTATCGACGCCGACCGCCCGGACTCGCATTTTCTGACATACAGCGAGGCCCGGCTGCTGGCCAAGCGCATTGCCGTTGGCCTCATCCGCAGCGGTCTCCGGCCGGGCGGCCGCGTCCTGCTCTTCACCGGCAACAGCATATTCTTCCCCGCCGTGGTCATGGGCATCTGGATGGCCGGCGGCGTCTTCACCGGCGCCAACCCGGGCTACGTCGCCCGTGAACTTACCTTTCAGCTCCGCGATAGCGACGCCGCCATGATGATCGCGGCAACGGCTTGCTTTGACGTCGCACTCGAGGCTGCCCTCTTGGTTGGCATGGACTTGCGCAACGTCTTCCTCTTCGACTCCACCATGCCCGACTCGCCGAGACTGGAAGATCAACCACGGGAGGGTAGCCGGCACTGGACAGAGCTCGTCGCACCTCGTGACGAGGGGCATTGTTTTGTCTGGGCCGAGCCCGTAGACTCAAGGAAAACGACCTGTACTCTCAATTACAGCTCGGGAACCGTACGCCTTCCGTATACCTCTGGAGGACACAAGCAGACAGTCCCTTTGTCCATGTGCTAACCGCCTCGAGACAGACCGGAATCCCCAAGGGCGTCGAGATATCGCACTACAACCACGTCGCCAACGGCGTCGGAGTCATTGCCCTAAACAAGCTCAAGCGTGACTACGAAGAGACGAGGCGGCGGGCGGCGGCTCTCTGCTTCCTCCCAATGTACCATGCCTTTAGCCAAGGCTACTTCCTCACCTGCTACCCGCACGAGCACATCCCCGTCTATGTCATGCCGACATTTGACTTGACCAAGATGCTCGCCCACATCCAGTCCTACCGCATCACCAAGATGCTGGCCGTGCCGCCCATCCTCGTTCTCATGACCAAGCACCCGCTCGCCCGAAAAGCCGACCTGTCGACGCTCGACCTCATCGCGTCGGGCGCGGCGCCGCTCGCCCGCGAGACGCAGCGCGAGATGGAGGCGATGCTGCCGCAGGAGCGCTCGCTGGTGCGGCAGGGCTGGGGTATGACCGAGGTGACTTGCACGGCGCTGTCGTGGGACTCGAACAAGCCGTCGAGCTCGGCCGTCGGCGAGCTGATGCCCGACTGCCAGGCGCGGCTAGTGGATCTCGAGACGGGCGCCGACGTCGCCGACCCAGGCACGCCGGGCGAGCTGTGGATCACAGGGCCGACCGTCATGCGCGGCTACTGGCGCAACGAGGCGGCGACCCGGGGCGTCTTGGTCGAGGACGAGAGCGGCACGAGGTGGCTGCGGACGGGCGACGTCGCCTACGTCGAGTCCTTTGAGCCGGGCACGCTGTTCCACATTGTCGACCGCGTCAAGGAGCTCATCAAGGTCAAGGGCAACCAGGTGGCCCCGGCGGAGCTGGAGGCGCTGCTGCTGGAGCGCGAGGATGTCGCCGACGCTGCCGTCGTCGGAGTCGTGATGGACGGCGAGGAGGTGCCCCGGGCGTACATCGTCAAGTCCCTGCGGGCCGCCGATACGACAGAAGAGGCCATTGCCTCGTGGCTAGCCGCCCGCGTGGCACGATATAAGCGGCTCAAGGGCGGCGTTGTGTTCATCGACGCCATACCCAAAACTCCCGTAAGTTTCCCGCCATGCCATGTCATGGACGCGTTGAATACGTTGGGCTAACTATAAGGGCTCCTCAGTCGGGCAAGATCCTTCGAAAGACGCTACGCGAGCGAGCACGACGAGAGCTGGACTACAAAGGAGAGGTGCGCGCCAAGCTGTGAGTGGGGGGGGAGGCTGGGCGTCGTAGGGCGAGCCTACTAATCAATGTGTGTGCTCGCAGGGAATGAGTCTCGGCGTGTCTACCGTTCCTGTATAGTAGTAGCAAGGCGGAGCATCGAGTGCAGCAACAAGCCTGGGGGAAGAGAGAGAGAATTTGAATGTGGATCGTTGTGGCATGTGTCTTGTTGCACAGCGCTTAATAGTGTAGTCGCAATCTGGAGTAATGGAGTCATGGGATACGGCTTCGACCATCCAAGGGCTGGCAATCATGGCCCTACCATCAATCTAAGCTCCTCCACAAAGCCCGATGGCATCACCGTCTGGCGTGCCTTGGCGGCCCTCCCCTGCCGTATGCTAAACTCGTCCGGCACCTGAATGCCATCCCGCCTCTCCAGAATCTGCTCGGCCACGGCCACGCCGCACCGGGCCGCAAGCGGCATGCCGTGCCCGGTATACCCGGCCGAGACCCACAACCCGCCGTCGGCGCCGCCCAGCTCGGCCGGGACGCGGCCGACCCACGGGAGCCCGTCGTGCGAGAAGCCCATGATGCCCGTCCACTCAAACTCGGCATCCAGCACCTCGTCCTCGGGCATGCCGGGCGCCCGAAGCTTGACGGCCGACGCCAGCGCGCGCCGGAGGTGGCGGCCGACAGTCTCGTCGACTTCGTCGTCGCGCGACACGCCCACCTCGCCGCCGGGCACCGCCTCGCGTTCGCCGCCGAGGATGAGCGCGCCCGAGGGCCGCTGGATGAGGTAGTCGTCGCTGGGCTGCGAGACCCAGACGTGGCTGTGCTCGAGCGGCTCGCTCTCCCCGGGCGGCCGCAGGGCGCACACCTGGCCGCGGACGGGCACGATGAGGCCGGCGAGCTTGGGCAGCAGATGGGACGTGTAGCCGTTGGTGGCCAGGACGACGTGGCGGGCCGCCACCTGGCCGCGCGGCGTGTGCACGATCCACGAGTCGCCAGATCGCTGCAGCAGCTCCACGGGCGTCGTCGTCTGCAGGTTGAAGCGCTCCTCCCTGTCGAGCAGCAGCTGCTCCAGGAGCCACGCCACGAGCTTGTACGGCCAGCACTTTGCCGCGTTGGGCTGGATGACGGCCGCATAGGCGTTGGGGACCCGCAGCTTCTCGAGGCTCTCGCCGTCGGTGACGAGAGTCGCCAGCCCGTCCAGGTCCGGGAAGTCTCTCTTGAGCACGTCGAGGTGGCGCGACACGAGATCGACGGCCTCTTGCGACGGGAGCGTGTGGACGCCGCCGACCGTCTCCCAGTCGCACGGGATCTTGTGCTCGGCCACCAGGTCGCGGATGAACCTGTACGTGTCCAGCTCAAAGCGGGCAATGTGAGGCTTTGTGCTGTAGACGGCCGGTTGGCAATGCCCTCCATTCTATGCGTAGACACACACAGCCCATCGTCAGTCAGCGGTCTCGCAACAGTCGACTCGAACTCGGCCTTGGAAGCTTGACTCACTCGTCCCGTAGCCCCCCAGCACGCCTCTCTCGCCTCAAGCATCACCACTTCACGCCCGCCCGCAACCAGCTCTCGCGCCGCAAAGGCTCCCGTGATTCCGCTTCCCACCACCACCGTCTCGGCGGTTGCTGGTAGCTCTGCTGTTGTCCGGTGGCCCATCAGCTTCTCCGACGGCTGCTGGTGCCAGTACGAGCGGGTGCTCTTGGCCGTGGGGAGCTCCGCCTGGCCCTCAAGCAACTGGGCGATGGCCATTATGCCGTTGTATATCGTCTAGGTACGTAGACACGTATGTAGAATATCGGAGCCAAGTGGGTGGTGCCGACGTGATTCGGCGAACTGGACTACCGCGGTGATGACTGTAAAGGAATCCCTTCTACTAAACTTGGTAAGATCAGCTCGGGTCAAATCTTATCAGCCAAAGGTTTATTGACAACGAATCTACGACCCGTGTCTGGAAGTGCTGCCATTTGCCTCATATGCAAACCCCGCCCTCCCCTCTACATCTACTTACATTCATGTGCTTTGTCATTCCCCCATCAACTCAGCTCAGCTGATCGAGAATGCGCTCATTGATGCATTTGTCTCAGGCTGCTGCTGTTCCAGCCAGGTTTGGCAGGTAATAAGTCACGTAGTTATAGTATCCATAGTCAAAGCAGTCAGTCACAGGCATATATGTATAGACCCGACATGTAAGGAAACCTGGTTATATCATGTTCATGCCCATTTCGTCGTGAGTATCGTCATCAGCCGCAATCAGATCAGCTCTCTGTCCATCAGTGTCGGTGCCCGGAAGGCTTCTCGGTACTCCCGCCCTTCCACTCATCCATCCACCTGCTTCACAATAGCAATATTCTACATGGACCCCGTGCATTCCCCGATCCTGCTGGGACCGTCAATCAGACGCTCGCTTCAGTCCTTCCCAAATGGCGCTGAGTGTTATTTCCTTCAAACTCACTCTACTTTTTCCCTTTCTCCTGTGGTGAATTTCCTTACACAGGACAGCCTGAACTCCAATACTTAATCCACAATATCCCTTTCTCTAATCATGTATACCAACATGAGTTGTCTTCTTGCAATATAATGGGTACACGCATCTCAAGTGCGAGACCCAGAAAAGGATGCCACTCCCATGTATCCACATTGTCTGGTCGTGTACTTGCGATTCGCTGTCAATACAAGGCGAGTGTTGACAGAAGGCCAAGGGCGTGATAGCCAAGCCGTCCAATGCCCATCTCATACTCTCAGTATGTTTCTGGCGTTGAGCAAAACACCCGAGGCGCTGCAGAACTTTGCCGCGTTCTGTCTTTCATATGTCGTAAAACCGTCGGTGAGATAGATAGAAAGCCAACAGTTTCAGCATCGTATACAAGCTCTTTTCACATCTGCTCATATCCTGAGCCGTGGGCCATCTGCATGTTTGCTGTGTCTACGACAGCGTCAATTCGATTATACGTCTGTCATCTCCGTATCACTGTCTCCGGCGATGATGACAGGAAACAGGTCAAGGGGACCCCAATTCCCTTCGTAGACAGTCGCGGGGGCAAGACGATGTTCTGCGACCCAGCGAGACCCCTCTAGATCCAGGATCTGCTGCACAAGAGGACGTTCCTCGGGCTCCTGCGCCGTCATCCATCGGACAATCGAGTCGAGTGAGCTAGGATCGAACGAGTTGACCATAAAATCCGGGGGCTGCTGCAGTTCTGATCGCTTAAATGAGCCAAACAAGTTGCCTGCATCATGTGTCATTCCATCATGGAAATCGTCGCTGTGAGCAGACTCTGTCGGGTTGCCAGTGGCGTCTCGCTGAACCTCAATTGAAGGGGTCCATGTAAGACTGGGCACCTCGGATAGGTCGCCCGACCTGAGAGCAATCCACGTCGGCCCGTTGTCTGGAAGGACGACGTTGGCAGCCGTCTCCAGGATGATGAGGCCAAGAGAAAAGACGTCGGCAGACTGCCCTGCCTTGCCCCTCAGCATCTCCGGAGCCATATATTCGCGGTCGCCTTCTATCTCGACGCCCTCAGTAGACGTGCAAGGTTGTGCTAGTCCAAAGTCGCCAATCTTGAGTACACCTTCAAATGTGATCAGGATGTTGGCCGGTTTCAGGTCTAGGTGCATGAACCCAGCATCATGGATCTCTTTCAACCCCTACGTACCACAGTTAGCCATCTGGTCAAGTGGACGTTGTTATTCAGGCAGGTAGTAACTTACCAGGCAAAGATCCTGCAGGATCTTGAAGATGCGGAAATCGTCTAGGCGGCCACCGCGGCCGACATTACCCAGGAACTTGTCCAACGTACCTTCCTCACAAAATTCGGTTTGGATGTAGAGGTGGAAATTGTGCTCCCAGTCGTCGATATACCTCACCACATGCTCGGCGTGAGTAAGTGCCTGCAAGACTCGCGCCTCTCGCAACTTGGTTTCCCTGTCTTTCGGACCGTGGTAAGGATATTTGCTCTTCTTTACTGCGAAAACTTCCCCCTTTGAAGGGCTTCGCAGAGGTTCACCTGGTGTAGTTGAGCCTAATGAGTCAAAGACAGGTTGTCGGTCTTCGGTCCTGGCAACTCGGTAAACAGTCGAAAACTCCCCTTTTCCAATCTGCTCCACTTTATCAAACCTGGAATACAGACTAGCATCTACATCAAGGTTGCTGGTGCGAACATTGACCGGAGTGACTAAGAGACTAGTGGACGACCGGAAGTCTCGGCCGGCGGTTGGCGTAACTGGCGGCGGCATATTATCTATAAATGCATCGTTGGCCTGGGAAATAGACAGGCGACTGGTATCAAGAGGAAGGAGGCTCTCTTGCGGGGTTTGTGGGGTTCGTCGGCCATCAACAGGACTCGCTGAAGTAACACAATTCATCTTAGCAAATCGATCTTTGGTAGACATGAAGGAAATCGCTGGCTGCGTGCTGAGCGGCGACGGGAGCGAACATCCGCGTCCTGCTCTCGTGCGCCCAAATGAAGATGATAAAACATGGAGAGTTGGAGACGGCCCAGGATCTGTAGGTCGAAGTTGATGCTGGCCATTGTGTGGTTCATCACTTCTAACCTCCGACGTGCTGGGAGCCTTGTTTGTCAACTTACACGTTGATTCTCGCGACACTATTGGTCGGACAGCGGATGTGGGAGGTGGGAATGTCCGGTTGGCACTGGGGCTCTCGATCGAGGATGATTCTTGGCTAAGGTTGCTCAAGCTGGGGGTCAGGGTGTTTTTTGTTGGGGTGGGAGGAGCATCGCCCTCCAAAGGACTCTGGAAGTCAGGGGCATCGCCAAAAAGTCTTGGTTCGTCAGCATCAAGGCTGAGAACACTGGCACGGCGCGTGTTCCTAGATGCAGTTCCGCGTTGGAATATAGAAAGTCCTTTCCCAGGGTTACCAAAGGTATTCGGTGTTTGGCCGAGGGAAGGGTTGAATGGAGTGGTGGGAATGCCGCCAAAGGAGTTCCGGTTGTTACCCCTCTTCTTCATAGCACTCCCAGCAGGGGGAGGGTAGGTAGCAAATGGATTTGAATGCTTTTTACACGGAGTATCCGGAGGTGCCATCTTCTTATCCGCCTCTTCCTCGGGATTGCGATTGACCTTGGAAACGAGACCGGTGGAGTTGAATGCGCCCACCCATAGCTGCGATTTGCTTGGGGTAGCGATGGCCCCGAAACTGTCGTTTGCAGGGCGTGTTGGCCTTAGAGCGTTTAGGGGCAGGGATCGAGAGAACGGGTGAGGTCTGGGCGCCCTTGCTACAGGGGCATAGATGGGCGAGTCTTCAGTCAAGCTGCTTCCAGATGATGAGGTAGTCAGAGTTCGAGACAGAGGATGAGGCTGGTGGCCTTTAGTGTCTGCCGTTGCATTCAGGTTTAGGTTATTTGGAGCGTCGATGCTGGATGCAAAAGGACTGTCTCGGGAAATCTGAGGAGGGGGAACAAACTGGTCCAAGGACAGGCGGGGTCGACTTCGCACAGGCGAGAAGTCGGCACTGATTTGTGCCAATTGGCGTTCACCTGTCCTCCTCCCCAAAGAACCTCGCTCTCCATAGCGTTGTTGTAGAGTCGACTTCCTCAGTGACGATGTCCGTTTGGGAACATTTGAGGGCGGTGTTGGTGATGGAAGGGGCTCGCGGTAAGGCGAGCCTGCAGCGACAGCGAGTTCATACTCTGAGGCGTGATCCTCGTGTATGTTGAAGTTGGGAGGTGACGTAGGGCTGGAGCTGCCGAACCCGAACACGTTCATATCTTCCGCTTGACTCAGACCCGAAATACCGTGCAAGCTCCGCCGCTTAGCCACTGGGCTTCCTTGGCTCGGTTGGTCAAGATTCATGGTCGCATCACTGCGCTTCAAGGATCCGTTCGAGGCAATCATGTAGGTCTCGCTGTTCGGATCGACGGATTTGAACGGAGACGATTTGGAGGATCTCGTGGCGTCAAGAGGAACGCTATGTCTATCTTCGAAACTTCGCTGGCGAGTGGGGCTCCGAGTCTCAAAGATGCTGTTCTCCTGTCCTGGGGAATCGATCGAAGACGGGATGGCGGGTATCGAGTTTCCTCCGTCGGGTGTCGTGGCCAGAGCCCTCTTCAAGGGACTCTTGGGCGAAACGCGCGAGCGACCTATTGGCCGCGACGGCGAAGTTTTGGCAGCTTTGGCAGAGCGCAACGAGAGTCTGACACTAGGTCGGAAAGGGGTGAAAAGGGATGCGTGACTGGACGGCGCATCCGCTGTCGATACAACAGGTGGGGCTGACTGAATCTCTAGTGGGACTGTCTGTTGGTTCTGCGGTGTTGCGCCGAATCGTCGGCAAGGCGACTGCGGCGAGGCCTGATCAGAGTACTCTGATCGCAGGGAGGCGTGAGAGTTGGAGCGGGTTAAGAACTTGGAGGGCGAGCGAGAGATTGAGCGTCGTAGCGTGCGCACAGCGGACGTTACATCGATCTGGTGGGCGTGTGTTGGCGATGGCAGGGCGAGTGTGCCTCCACTGTTGTTCGAGAAGGGCATTGTGCGGAGGTGGAATGCTCGGGACTAATGCGGATAGATGGTGGGTAAGGAATGCCCACGTAAGCTAGGCTCTCTGTAGCGAAAGAGCCCTTTGCTATCGATTCGGAAGAGAAGAAGTCAGAAGACAGCAGCGGCTGCAGAAGCTGGTGCTGAAGCTACTCGGGCGTTGCGCGATACGATGATGCTGAGAGTGGTGGTGCGGAGATCGCGCGACCAAACGATGGCAGCGACGGTGATCAGAATCCTAACAGCAGAGCCAGTTTCACTGGAATGTCGAGGGTGATATCATGACTCGGTAGGAAGAAAGAGGCAAGGGGAGGATGGCCCTGAGGTTGATGGATTTGCGCGAGCGCGGAAGCTGAGAGTCGAGGTGGCAGGTAGCAGGTTTGCGCGCCCGATGGCAGAGAGAGCACGTCGTGAGAGTGGGAAGATATCTGGGCTGGCAAGGCGTGGGTTGAAGAGACGGATAAGGTATCTGTACCGTGGGTCGATAGTGGTAGCGCCCGTGGACGTCGTCGTCGGTGCAGATGAAGGGTGCTAGCGCGCAGGTCGTTGGTTCATATGTCGTAAATCGTGGGAAGTGCCGGCAATGGTCGTTGGTTGGAGGGAAGGCGCAGAAAGGCTTAGAGTATAGCGCATGTGCTTACAGTGCACCCAACTTGGAAGGAGAACAACAATACTCGTCGCTAATCGGCGCTTTGTTTCGCAGAGACACAAGACCCTCTTGCGATTTGAAACCAGGAGTCTGTCGTCGGGGTCGGAATCAGGACATAACGTGGATCCTCGACCGGGTGTGGTGACTCAAGAGGGCGGATCAAGGGCGCGAGAACAGGTGCTGAGTGGCAAAGCGGACTGGAATGCAGTCGGCCAGCCAGGGCAGTCAGGCAAGTTGAGACTGCAGTCCGGGCTGGAAAGTTGGAGGGAGGTGTGGTGATGCGAGTGGGCGTGCGAGCGGGTTGTATGTGGGAGTTTGAGAGTGCGAAGAACTGGAGCGAACGAGACGAGCGGACGACATTCGAGGTGCAATTAGTTTCCTGGCGTCCTGGCGCGCTGGCGTCGGCGCTTTGCAGCCAAGACGTGGGAGGCAGGCACTAGGCACTAGGCACTAGGGGGCTAACGAGTGGGCAAGTGGGCGAGTGGGCGAGTGGGCAGGCGGTTGGGCAGGTGCCGGGGGAGTCGCTGGGGGAAGTGCTGGGGCAGGTGCTGAACAGTGGACCGCTTGGGCAGGGAAAGCACGGTGGGGGGGGAGGTAGAAGCTGGAAGGTGGAAGGTGGGAGGGACATGGCACACGGGAACGCAGAACACGGGAGGGAGGAAGGTAGGAGCAGCCACCAGGGCACCAGGCCACCAGGGGGGGCCCCATGGCTAATTGGAGTCACTGAAGGTAGGCGCTGGAAGGGGTGGAAGGGGTGGAAGGGGTGGAAGGGGCGGGCGGGCGGACTCTCTGCAAAGTGTGTGCGGGAAGACACGCGCAGCAAATGACGCATTTGTTTATGCTCTTACCGAATCAGGCTAGAAAAACACGACTTTGCGACGCGTCTTTTCGCATGTTTTGCTGGATCCACGGCCCCAACGCCAACCCCCAGAGTCCCTGTCGGGTCCATTTCCAGCCTCTCAAGCCTCTCAAAGCCCCAGTCAAAGCCCGCGCACCCGGGGCTGCTCGCCGGGGTCCGTATGTCTATCCATCCTTGCAAGCTGTACATGGTACTGCAACCCCGGCTGAAAGGCTGCAAAGGCATGCTTCTGCGCTATGGCACAGTACGAGACATTGCATTCCCGCTCCCACCTCGATGCCGCTGCTGTAGTCGAGTGGCAAGTGGTGGTGTCTAGATCAGATCCATTGCATTCCTTTGCCTGTTATTGCTGCTGCTGCTGCTGCCGCCGTGGCTTCGACTTGCCGTGTTCCTCCACTGCCATGTGTTTATCCACCCTTTACCGTGGCCAGTTTGTGGCACGATGAGACTTTTGATAGTGGCCGTCAACGGCATCACTGTCTCCCAGCCTGCCATTCCAACGTGTTGATGTTTCTCCTCGCCGTTGCGACGCAACCTGGGTGACACGTACTCTGACTACGTACAGTAGGTAGACACCCAAGTAAACACTGAACCCGCTCCCAAACCCGCCAGTGCGGCCCCACGTACGCTTGCTGCTCGACTAAAACTGACAATGATATACTATAGACTACGTTGGTAGGTTATTGATATTGATATTGATATTCGCCAACCGCCAACGCCAACACCGACGCCAACGCCTCCAACAACGGACACTGTATGCCACCAGTACATAGTCGCGCTCCACTGTTAGCTAGGTAGTGGCAGCCATCGTCCTGTACCGACTGCCAGGGGTCTTCGCACATCCTTCCAAGTCTGCCAAGGGGTCCTGGCCGTTCAGGGGAATTTGGTCCTAGGAGAGTTCCAGGAGTCTGGCAAGACGAGGGGTTCCAAGTCGGCCGTTGCCCATCTCAAGCCCATCGTCGATCAAACATGATGCTGTGCTATGTATGTATTATGTGTATAGATTGCTTGCTATCCGTATGTACGTATACATAGATTACCCTTGGCATGGCTGGCAGCTCGACGTGTTCGCGGTCGAGTCGCGGAATCCCACCTGTTCGCTGTCAAGTCTCTTCTTGTCCATGACGCGGAGATCCAATCACACCCCTTTGGGCATGATTCCTCATCCCTTCAGCAAGCCTAAGGCGCTGACTATATCTCTAAATCTGGACCTTAAAACGATAAATTGGAATATTGATATATGGCGACGGGAGGGTCACGTCCAGGCGATCCCTTGATCCTTCATCACCCTGTTCTTCCTATCTAGCTGAACGTATGGACGCCCCTCCGCCACCAGGCGGACAACTCATCAACGACAACGAGCGTCATCGGGCTTGCATTCCTCTCCCCCCTCATCCCAGCGAGCCGGGTCCTCAAGAACGCGCATCATCTTGTTATGATCAAAACAAACAACTGGCCCTCCTCTTCTCGCTCTCACTCTCCACTGTCAGCCATGCTAGTCGACGGTGGTAATTTTGTTCTCTCATTATGACCACTATGCCCGTTTATGCCAGCCCCCATGTCATTTCGCTAGATACTTCTGGGGTGCCCCACCGAGGCTGGCACTTCCGCGATCTCTACCTTGCCTACCTGGGCACCTTGGTGGTACGTGAAGTGCGCTTTGTCGCTCAGACGTTGTGGTTTCACCCGTCTTGTCTAGGCCGCCTTTGGAGTCCGCCCACGGCGCCCAGCTTCGGGCACCGGTTCTTTTGGAGTTGCCATCTTGTCGTAGAGAGGGTTGTTCGGGACCCATTCTGCCCCATGCTCGCCCCAAGTCGCTGTAAGTAATAGCGGTAGCTGGGCGACTTACACCAGATCTCGCCCGTGCCACTGCCATCATCCACAGTTGCTGCTTTCAGATCGGCGATCTCTACGAGACTACCTACGATGGGGTTAATACTCAAGCCAATGTGCATTTACCTCCACAGCACACTGCTCAACAGGCAGCCTTAACTCGCACCATCCTGCAATGTCAATGCAGGAAGAGTAGGGCTAGCAGCGTACGAGTACGGCCAGGTCTCTCGGCCGGCCCGCTCGTTCTATGACTACCCTGCATTATCATTTGCTTCACATGCCCATATTCAGATTACGGAGTACCAAATGCGTATGCAAAGAAAAGCAACGATCGCTTCGTTAACCGACCGCTTGCCTGGCTGGCTGGCTGCCCTGACTGGCTGCATATTTTATGGAACATACGCTGCAGCTAGTCGGTGGTCGCCGGTTGGGACAGACACACAAAACACACCAGCGCGATGCATTGAGGCTCTGGTGAGATGAACGGGCCCCTAGATCCTGCCGTCGGTCATTCCATCTTCAGATGCCCGTGTCGAGTTTGGCGCGACCAGAGTCACATCAACGGTTGCCGGGTCGGTGGTTTAGGTCTCCGAATAGACACGGGAAGACTTTCGCGGGGCAGCTGCTTGGCTGATGTGGCTGAGGCGGGTGTTGGCGCCGATCCTACGGGCTTCCTTTGGCTCCAACAAGCCTTCAACTGCCGCCCGTTCCCACGTCCTTACTTAGGCGCCAACCGACCGAGGGACGGTAAAAGCAATGGGGCCGCAAGCGCCCATTCCTAGTAGGCGGGGGGGAGTGACGCACGATGGCTTCACTCTCGTCCGACCGGCTGCGCCAAAGTGGGCTCGAGAGGGTTTGCTTACCCTAGAATTGGTCTCGTGGCCTGCCTTTTGCGCGACCACGCTGGCAAGTGATGTAGCTGAGTGGATGATGCAGGCCCCATGGAGAATATGTGCACGTCGTACGGGCAGATTGCTGCGGACGCTTGGATGGGGTAGGCCTGCATGCTGTTCATCTTACTTCCATGGCGGTGCATCCTCATTGGGCCCGGTCAGCTTGGTTGAGACCAACTTGGCACTTGGGCGCTTGCGGATTTGAGCTGCAGGAGTATGGAGTACCGACTGTAGGCATCAGGTTGGCCCTTGTAAGAGTTGAGATATGATTGGCATCGACGCCCTTGCTTCACCCCATACATACGTTACGATACGATGGCGCCGACACACTGCATATCCGCTTGCTCGCCTATCTATCTCCCTGAATACTAGATGCGCTCTATCTACTCTATCTATCTATCTATGACAATGCCGAGTATTGGAAATGCCCGTCACATACGCATAGTACCCAACAACTCACATCCACGCCCCCTCAGCAAGCGCCCGGCGGCCGGTGGGCATCAGTAAGACAGAGTCAAGAGACACTCGCTGGGGTTCAATATAGCTCCATTTTCTCCAAATGTATCAGTCCATTTGGCGCCTGGGCCAGCATATGTTAGCTCGCAGCAAGGGAACATGGAGCCAGGGGAAGACTCACCGGTATAAACTGTCTCAACTTGACACCGGCCTCGCGAAACACCTGCGCTGTTTCATTGTCCATGCTGTATCTGTGGGCGTAGACGACTTCGCTGATGCCCACCTGGCAAATCTTGATACTGCACGTTAGGCATGGGCACGTGTCGCAGTACAGTACCGAACCCTCCCGGATCCTCTCTCGCCCCGCCTCGAGCAGTGCGTTCTCTTCGGCATGCAGGCATAGGCAGGTCGAGAGCCCAACGCCTGAACTGTTGCCGCCGTTGCATCTGGGGCAACCGCCCTCGGCACAGTTCTGGAGACCTCGAGGAGTTCCGTTGTATCCTGTGCTGATGACTCGGCGCTCCCTTCCCACCAGAACGCAGCCAACTCGGCGTTTCATGCAGTTGGAGCGCTGCGCGGCCAGGGATGCTAGAGACATGAAATAGTTATCCCAGCTAGGCCGCAATCGATCCGGGTTAGGAATGTCGAGCTTGCCTAGAGTGGCGTATAGGTGCGCCAGGGATGACGAAGTGTTGAGTAGCCGGATAGCAGCCCGTGATATGAGAGCCGATAGGCCGTCCTCGGGATCGTACAAGTTCGCATCGCTCTGGGCGACAAAGCTCTCAAAGGTGCTATCTGACTTCCCTGCGTGTTTGGCACGCTGCTGGTACCGGGCCCATCGGACCGTCAGGGGCGCATCGACTGAGAGAAGCAGGAAAAAGGGCCGGCGTATGAATATCTCGAGAATAGATTCGGAAGAAATGTCGGTTGTCACGAAACGGCTGCGCCACTGCCTGGTGACGAAGTCAAGCATCTCCTCTGGTGTAGCAAAAGTGGTGGGAGACTGCGCCCTCAGTGTGAGCGTGGTCCCAGACGACGACTTGATGCCATGCTGCGTCGTGAGCGCCGTCGAATTCAGGGCGCCATCAAAGGCCTCAGGTTCCGGCTTGAGATGTTCAGCATCAGCTTCCGACTGAGCCTCTTCCACAGCTAGGGATTTCAGGTGAAGCGTTTTGAATCCATGGTGCTCAACCAGGTACTGGGCTACAGTTTTCTTGCCGGAGCAGATGCCTGTGGACGTGATTTGGTCAGATATGAGGCCCTCGCCAGCGGGTGAGGAGTGTCGTACTGCCACATATTCCGATGAGCATGGTGGGCAATCGGCTCTCGAGTGTTGCTCTGCGTGCAGTCAATCGATGGACGATGCTCGGACTCGCAGTCCGATTCAGGTTGAATGTGCAGCAGAGGTTCTTCGAGGGCGCGACCAGCGCGCTTCTTGCATGTGTGGGGTTGCAGAATGACTAGACCACCACTCTTTCGAGCAGTTGCCCGTTGACGGGTTGTTTATTGACCGCCTTCAAGGACGTGAGAGAGAGAGAGTGCATTTGCTGGCAAATTCTCTGTCCCCTAACGTAAGCTCACGACCTTTTTTTCCTCCCTGGGATCATTGCTATTCCATTGAGATCCGACTGGAGTCCTCCAATACAAATCGCGGCTCAGTCGTCTAGCCAGAGCTGGTGCAGCTGGTTATTGCTGAGTATGGTATCCGCGTTTATAGGGTATCTGATGGCTCGGGGTGCTTCCGGCTCAGCCCCAAAAGGCGTACTGTATGTAAGCCACGAGTCTTCCTGCATAACTGTATCGGGAGAATCTGTAGGCAGTGTCTGTGAGATCTATATCTGAACAGGACCAATGGCCAATGCGTCCTTACAAAACACTACCTACTTGCCTAGAACCAGACGGCTGCAGCAGGTAACTAGACTGGTGACCGACCGATTGGGAAGAAACAGATGCCTGACAACCTTTATCTTGATCGGGCTTCCTGGAGGGTTGTCGCCTAGTGGGGCCCAGCTGCTCAGTATTACGCAGTACTTACAGCAGCACCCCGCCGCGGGGTGGCACCTGCCGGCACCTGTCCCAGCCATCACCCACTCGGCACTGTCTTGTGATGGATGACAACTACGTCCCCAAACAACTGCCCGCCTGATCGCTTGGTCCATCTCCTCCAACATCAAAGTCCCAACAGATCCAACACCGGCCTCGACTCCAGCCTCGACACTGCTGCACCCGCGACGTCGACGCGACGACGCCTCCCGCGATCTCGCATCCACCTTGGCTCGTCTGCACCCCTCATCACCACCTACTTAGAAGGAGCGGAAGCAAAGGTGGAAGCAAAAGCGCAAGCGAAAGCGAAAGCAAATCTACCCTCCACAATGTCAGCGCCGCTCCAGTTCGCGACGTTTACTTCCGAGATCGAGTTGCCGTTCTACTCGGCCCTCTTTGCATCCAAACTCGACTATGACAAGCTCGATGACTCGGCTCGTGTTGTTCTCGGCTTGTACGAGCCCAGACTAGAGTCCCCCGAGTCGAGCTGTCGCATGCAGATACTCGGCAATGCCCTCACAAGCCATCAGTAAGCTCGTCTTTGGAATTATGCGCCTTCCAGCATTGACGCTCGCAGAACTAATGCGCCCAGCGCGCCTCTAGGCACCATCCGAGCGGAGGGTATCATCAGAAACGTGAATACGATCGAGGATTTTAAGAACATGGACAAAGCTGCCATGCTCAAGACAGCCGGTCGACAGGTACTTGGGTCCCCTAGCTCGTGGTAAAAACGAGGCCATGGCTGATTACCCTAGATCTGGGATGCCATCAAGGACGGTACGATTTATTCGGTCCCGTCGCTGCTCTCGTCGTTCGTCATTCTTTCATATGCCGATCTCAAAAAGTATAAGTTTACCTACTGGTTCGCATTTCCGGCGCTGCACTCGGACCCAGTATGGAAGCGATCTGGCCCTGTCGAACGCTTGACAGCAAACGAAAGCACCGCCTTGGTTGACAGGGTCGGAACTTGGAGATATAGTGTTGATGGCCGTGAGCATGGCTTCTTCCTCGCCAAGAAAGTCCAGGGCCAAGCTCCAGAAGAAGAAGAAGAAGAAGAGGAAGACGCCGACTCTTCTCCAAATCTACCATACCACTGGCAGGTGGGCTCACTCCGCCAGTTCGAAGATGGCTTCTTTAAAGGGGTTCCCGAGGAGGATCAGTATGTCGCCTTTGTCGACCCATCTACTTACCCAGAGGGCCCAGGATGGCCTCTGCGAAACTTCCTCGTCCTTATCCGTCATCGATTCCGCTTGAACAAAGTCAAGATACTATGCTACCGAGACACCTGGGCGAAAAGGCACGAGGCACGGAGTGTCATCCTTCCCATCGAGATGGAGCCTGTAGAAAATATGGAAGTTTCCGATATGCCCAAGGTTACGGGCTGGGAAAGATCGCGAAACGGCAAACTACAGGCTCAGCTAGCAAACCTCGGCGAATACATGGATCCGTCAAGGCTTGCCGATAGTTCTGTCGATTTGAACCTGAAGCTGATGAAATGGCGAATTGCACCCAACCTGAACCTGGACACAATCAAGGAAACAAAATGTCTCCTGTTGGGGGCTGGGACTTTGGGTAGTTATGTGTCGAGAAACCTCATGGGCTGGGGTGTTCGGAAGATTACCTTTGTGGACTATGGCAGAGTCTCCTTCTCCAATCCCGTCAGGCAGCCTCTATTTGATTTCAACGACTGTCTCGAGGGTGGAAAGCCCAAGGCGCCTCGAGCCGCGGAGGCACTGAAGCAGATATATCCAGGAGTGGACAGCCAAGGCCTCGTGTTATCCGTTCCTATGTTGGGTCATCCCTTTACCGACGAGGCGCAAACAAAGGCGGATTACGAGAAACTGGAAGCTCTTATCAACGAGCACGACGCCATCTTTCTGCTGATGGACTCACGAGAGTCCCGATGGCTGCCAACGGTGATGGGTAAGGCTGCGGGTAAGATTGTGATGAATGCGGCATTGGGCTTTGATTCGTATGTTGTCATGCGACACGGCAGTGAGAGCACTCAAGAGGGGAAGACGTCGCTCGGCTGCTATTTCTGCAATGATGTGGTTGCACCAGCAGATGTGAGTCACTTCCACAACCCCACCATTCAGACTCCGATCTAACTAGTGACACAGTCCATGAAAGATCAGACACTGGACCAGCAATGTACTGTTACGCGACCGGGCGTTGCAGCAATCGCCTCTGCCCTTCTCGTGGAGCTCCTGACGAGTCTGTTGCAGCATCCGCTGGGCAAGGATGCGCCTGCTCCACAGCCCACTCCAGGTGTAGTTCCCGAGAGAGACCCGCCCGATCATGCCCTTGGTCTGGTGCCGCATCAAGTCAGAGGTTATGTGTCAAACTTCCAGAACATTGTGATTCGCGGTCAGTCTTACGACAGCTGTAGCGCCTGCAGCCCGAAGATCATCCAGACCTACAGAACGGATGGTTGGGGTTTCGTCAAGCGAGCCTTGCAGGAGAAGGATTACGTGCTGGAGCTGTCGGGTCTCGCCGAGGTCCAGCGAAAGGCAGATGAGATGGCGGCAGGGATTGATTGGGAGGAAGACGATGATGGTCTTGTCGAAGAGGGCGAGGGAGAGTTGATTTAGACATGGACATTGGGTTTGGGTTCGTTTCATGGTGAAGGCTATAATACATGGTCCTCTTGGCAGTAAGAGTAGACCTGGCGTTCCGTGGCCTCTATTGGATGTTTTACAATGTTGGCATTGGGTGGGACGGCATAGTTAGTGCATTGCGGGAGTAGCCGTGGTGTTAGGAACATGATGACGTCGCGAACATGGTGGGTAGATGTTCGTACCGATATGTTTGTTGGAGTTGAGATCTTACCAATAGAGTACTGGTGGATGGACGTCAGCCTCACTTACCGGGCACATCTGTGGTGACTCGTAAGTACCATCTGCTCTCGTTTTTGTATATAAGTGTGCTTTCGTAGTCGACATGCCAAGCGTAGAAGTAAATCTGAGGCGGCATGTGGAGGCAGCGGGTCGGCTTTCAGATCAAAGTCGGGGAGTCGTGGGGACTAATCGTCGTTATGAAGTCATATGACGCAAGTTCGATGTAGCCAATGCTCAACAAGGTATCTAGATATCTACGGTGCCTACCGTACCTAAGATAGGTACCTACTAAGACAGGTACGGATGTGCAGTATGAAGTAGAGGTTCGAGTCCAAACCGTTTACGCTTGGCATGCCGAGTCCACCTGCACCTGGATGACTTCAAGAGAAACCCAACTTACAATCATCCTGCTGTCTGAAGTGGCTGGTTGTCCCCAACCTCGATGCGAACCGCCGCATGATGCATACGTTTAGAAGCTGCAACTCGCCAGTGTGAGTAAGCTTATTACTGAATTTATGGAGCTCTTGCGATAGCCATAGGGACGTTCATCCACATTGGGAGCCTAGTGCTGGTAGTATCTATGTAGAACAATATTCTACATCATTGGTTACGGGATACCGTTGATACCTTCCATTCGCTCGACAAACAGCTTAACCATGTACAGATGAAACAGTTCGTCGATCACATGGGTCTTTGCTCAAGTGACCAACTTGTAGCAGGTCAGGTGACGGATGCGTGGAGTTTCTTGATTCACGCGGATCATTGGAGTCGTGTCCAATGGGAGTTGCTGCTCATATCCCGTTGTAGGACGCATGATATGATATGACCGATGTTGGCCGCGTGCCAACTGAGAAGTGGACATCGTAATTAAGCATGCCCCAAGCGGAAGGCTCGGGAATAAGCGCTCGCTGACGAACTCAATGGCGTATTACTGGAGTTGAGGCTTGAAGTCATGGACGTTTCCAGGAAATAAAGGAACTGAAAAAAAAACGTAACACAATGGGAATATGGGACGTTGGATTGATGGGTATCGAATGAATTACTAAACAGCCCAGCGCGACATTTGCCAATGCAGCACGCCTCCGCGTCATTACAGAAGAAAATTGAGAGTCGTAAAAAAAAGCCATGACCAGAGCCCGTGTAGAAATCGAGTAGAAAGAAGAGGCCAGTCCCAAGAAGCCTCATCGCATGCGCACGCGCCCGAGGATGTTTGTTGTCTTGCGCTAAGTCCGTAATTCGGACAAATCGGCACAGCTGGCGTCTTGGCCAGCCAGCAAGGGCGAGACTTGCAGCGACAACATCGTTGATGGTGGGGATGCCCAAGCTCAACAAACAGGCCAATTATTGATAGCTGCGTAGCGACGGGGCCGCGTGGTCGATGGCGCTTAATACTTGAGGATGATGTAGAGGGCGTGGATAATACCGGGGATGTAACCTGTACGGACATGGTTAGCCGCTGTGGATATGTAGCATTCCCATTCCATGCGTTGCTATCCCATCGCCTCATTTTATTTTTTTTGCTGAGGCGGTATAACGAACGCGCGGAGTCAGAGTGTCAAGACTTACCCAGGATGGTGAGGAGGATGTTGATGCAGAAGTCGGCACCGCAGCCACGCTCGAGGAAGACACCCACGGGAGGGAGGATGATGGCAAGGATGATCTTGCAGATATCGCTATTGTGACGCCACGGTTAGCATACACTTGTCTGGATAGCTATCGTGTCGTCGCATCACATCGCATCGCTCGTGCCGTCAGCATCGTGAAGCTGCGCGGACCTCCAAGCCAATTGCGGGTGCACCAGACTGGCATGGAGTGACGCCAGAGTCACCGCTGCGATGGCGGAAACGAAGCAGAAGCTGCAGAAGAGGCGAAGGAGGTGGGTGAGCTTACCTGGCGGTGAAAGGCATCGTGAAGTGTTTTGTTTTGAGTTTACTCGTGGGATGAGTGGGATGAGACGAGAATGTAAGGTCTAGTAGTGGTTACAGCGGAGGTTAAGTAGAAGAATGAGCTGGAGAGGGACACGGAATGATCGGGAAACACAGGTCAAGGGAGGGGAAGGAGGAATTCAAGTAAAGCTTTATACTACTGTATCTTTCGGAATCGGCAGCCCCATCCCCCCTCCACCGCACCCAATCGCCAGAGCTAGATCCAGGGCCATGACATGACAAGCCTGACGAACAGGCCTAGAGGCAGGCTGCCTCTGGGGCACTGGGCACTGCGTCATCGACTCCGGGGGGGGACTCATACTGTACTGTAGTAGGTTCTGATGGACAAGGGAGCATAGGTGGTGAGAGAGCGAGGGCGCACACACAAGGGGGCACAAGCCACACAAGGGAGCGCGTCAACGAGCAGGGAATGAATGCCCTCTCCAGCAGCCTTTGGCCCTGCTTTGGGTTTCCCTCGCCAAGTGCCAAGAGCATCAAGCACCCAAGCGGCTTCTGTGCGCTGTTATGTCATGGCCCGTCTTAGCCGTGTGGTGTGTCATGGGGGACGTCTACGTCATCGCTGCGCAACTGCATGAGGCGCTGGCCTGCCAGCCAGCCAGCCCGCCCAAGCGACCCAAGTACAATAGCAGCAGCCCTGCCCTTGGATGCGCGACGCCACATTTCGCCGCACCCACAGGCCACGCCCGCCACGGGCCACGGCACTCTAAGTACGCAACCGCCTGGCTCAGCCCCACACGCCACATTCCCTGCGCCACACTCTAGTCCAACCTCGTCCAACCCTGTCCACAACTCATCCGTCGATTGGCCCATGATCGCCTCTGAGTTGCATCTCATCAGGTTCTCGTGCTGTGGCGGCGTCGCCGGCAAAGACTTAGCGCCAGAGCGGCCCTCGATCACCCACTGCAGCGCTCTCGATTATTGGTTCCTTCGTCACTTGGCTGCCGATTCCCGGTGTGGCTGGTGACCAACCTTTTCTTTACTTACTCTCTTGTCGTAACAATGCGTGGCTGGGAACCGCCAGCTTCTGCAGTGCCTTTTGCTTGCATCGGATTTTAGTGCGTGGAGCTCGGCAGTTCGAACATCAACTCCTCAGTTCTATTCTCATCACAGGGCCGCCAATCAGCTCTGCATGAAGGCCGTCCTCCGGTGTCAACCAGAACCAGCATGTATGTACAACATTCAGGAGAATTTTTGAATCCCGTTCCGCTAACGCATTTACAGCCTGTCTCCATACAACTGCCCGCCGTACAAACGCATGTGCGTACGTGCCGCTTTGGAAATGAGTTGGCGTATGTAGTTTGTGTGTCTGCGCAACCTGAAACCAAACAGCGTCCTCTTCTTGCCTTATTACATAGTGCTACTGTACATACATACTTGGCAAATCATCTTGCTTGCGCGTCAGCCAAGAAGACAAGCGCTAAAACAGCGGGATCTCGGCAAGCCTTGCGGTGGGCCAAGATCGAGAGGCACCAGCAACTCTATGAGGCTAGAAGCCAAGCACCATAGTTCAAGAGAGCGGCAATACATCCACTCTCGGCGTCCTCCTCTTCTCCCTTGCACAAAAATGACACAGATGATCGCATATAGTCTATAGCAGCCCACTTGGTTGGATGGCTATGGATGCGTCTCGAACGTTTGCGGCTGAAAGCCGGCCATTATTACATCGTACAGGCCCAAAGTGGATTATTCCTCCTTGAATTCTGGTTCAGGTTCAGCCCATTTCTTGCCGAAGAACACCGTTCCCAAAAACTTGGATCCGACAAAATATCCCAGGTAGGCACCAACAATGATCGTGACCGGCCACTTCTGCCATTCGCGATCCCAATCGAGCGGGATGGGTACAGCGCCAAGCCAGGCACCGATAACCGCGCCGTAGAAGCCGCCAGATGCTTGATCCAGGGGAGCCGTGACGGCCAGCACGGCACGAAGGGAAGGCACGTCAATTCCATGGACGTAGAAGACAGGCGCAACCGCGAGTACAGCAATATGCGCACAGCAGAGAAATGTATGGGAGATGTGCGTCATGAACGGGGCCCCAAAGAGCACGAAGAGGATGTGAAGGGTCGGCGTCACGATGGCGGCTAGAAGTAGGGCCAGGAAGGAGACCTGGGACAAGAGGAGATTAGCAGTTGCTTTACGGTAGCGATTTGTCCTCTCAGTGCATGGAACCCTACCACAATGGGCTTCTGCCCAGTCTCAGCCTTCTTCTTCTCCCCAGGGCGAATCTTTTTGGAGGTCTTGGACCCCTGCGATCCGATGGCGGGGAGGCACAGGTTCATGTAGATGACCTGAATAGCGGCGACAACAGGCAGAGCCGTCTGCAGCGTCTTGACCGGATCGGCTACCAAGGCATCGAAACGCCAAGCGAACAGGGCCGCCAGCAGCAATGGCTGGCCGACAGCTACGCCAGTCGCCGTAGCATTGTCGAGTAAGGGGATCGCAGGGATGGCGGACTTGAGGGTGGGATCAGAGCCCTTGGTTAGAGTCGTCGACGACATGGCGAAAGGGTCGACGAGCAGCGAGCCGTAGCCAAGGTGGATGGTCAATGGGGTTCGTCGTAGGTCTCCGAGAGAGACAGCACCATCGTGAAGATTGACCCCTGCAGCTCCATATAGGTCACGTGATTCTTTAAGTGACGTTTGTTTGCTGTGATGAACCACTCCACACGTACAGTAGTTCCAGCAACGGGGAGATGTTGACTGTATGAACTAGATGGTTTGTTTCCCTGGCCGAGGTGAATTGACAGTCAGATCATAGGGAGCCTAGACCCATGATAATCTGCTCTTCCCCTCTTTGAAGACGATCGCTGCCTCAATTGAGTTTGCTTATCATAAAGCACAGTGTGCACATGAGTCAAGGGTAGCAGCAGCAGCAGCAGCAGCAGCAGCCGCAGAAGGAAATACACCATCAGATCATATTTCGGGCTGATATTCAAAGTTCTGTCCTAGCTGAGGCTGGCAATATACGCGGTCCCCTCACATTGGGACCCGAAGCAGTGGGATCTGTCCATGCAGACATTGCATTGCAACACGACTGGGGACCTAGAAGACTGGAGACGCACGAGTGTGGGATTTTCGGTCTGGGCCGATGAGGTGAGATGGGACGGCACGACGGCAAGGGATCAATGGCGAGCACATGGCAGAAGGTAGACGGGAGAATGGTTGGCCGAGACTCGATCATGGAAGCCAACATCTAGATCCGGCCGAGATCTGCCATCGGTCAAGGCTCCGAGAAGTCTGTCGTGTCCATCTGATCGCAAGCTTCAATGCCGAACCATCACCTCGCCGTCGCCGACCTCCAGCGGTCCGGACCCTTCTGCCCCTTCATCAGTCGATGCCGGAGAAAACAGGACTCCGCCTTTATTGGGCCCTGCGGTTGATGCCAGGGGATGCCGCTGGGCGGCCAATCGCGAGAGTCGCCGGTCCCCGCCGAACAGAGGACGATCGCACCACTGCGCCGCAAATTCAGCCCAAATCGACCCATGCGACCCAGGCCTCCGGGGCTGACTGATCGGACTTCTGCGCCTGCCATTGGCCAAGCTCCCCACGGAGTCTGGGGAGAGGCACGGTGAGACGATGGCGAAGTGGTATGATACTCTCGACAGAGCTCATCATCTGCCCACAATGCGCAACTTGGTGAAGGATGGCAAGGGATAATGCCGCTGTGAGGGGTCTTGGAGCCAGCTCGATCCTTTCCCTCGGTAGTTCAATCTCTATTATAAGAAGCTCAGCAAGCTCCTCTCCAGGTCTCGTTTCTTTTTCATCACCAGCATCAACACCATCAACCATTGGCATCACCACCAACTCAACTATACAACTCTTCACTCTTACCGCCGTCTTCGAATCAAATCTGATTCGCATACTCGACTCCACCATCTTCTAGGTTTCAAAAAGAACATCACTTATTGAAACATTTTCAACTCTTCTCGAGATTCATCTCACTTACACACCACAACACTACAAACACTCAAACAACATCCATCATGTCGCCCACCATCGCCCGAGCTGCTATCCGCGTCGCCTCGCGCCGACAATTCTCTCTCCTCCACCACATGCGCAATGTCGGCCGCGCCATGGAGCACGAGCCCTTCGAGCGCCTTCCCACCACTGTCAAGGCTGCTCCCTCTGACTGGGGCCGCATTGCCAAGCGAGTTGGCAGCCAGGCTTTGATGTTCTACCCAGGCTTCGCTCTTGTTCTCGGATGGCCTTGGCTTGCAGCTTACGCCCTTGACGGCCACTACCTTACCGACCGGGCCTAAATGTCTGCCTACGAAGCCGGCCATCTTATGAAGGCGACCACTCGGACGAAACGAACACACATACACATTACACAACAAACAAACAAACAAACACCATGATAATGTCTCGGGCAACATTGATTTGATGCTGCACTTCCGCGGCAGGTTCCATGGCGACGAAGCAAAGCTACACTGTATATATCATTGAGAGGCGTTGAATGGGATTTTAGAGGCGCAAGATGCCACGGCATCAAGCATCGAGTTATTAGGCATTACACAAATAATCTCATTTGTTAATACAATATGAAACGTCATTCACAAAGATCCAAGTCCCAAACGTGAACTTGATGATATTGAGTTACAATTTTCGGGTCCTTCCAAGTTGAAAATCGGTACAACACTTGACCTATTTTCAATGATCTATCTATTATAGAAGAAGATGTATGGAGCCATTGGGAAGTATAGCAGCTTCGGAGGAGGCTCTGAAGGAAAATCAAAGTCCATATCTATGACTACGTGGGCAAGCTGCCTCGATAAAGGCAGCACAGTTAGTCACGTGCTTTCGCTCTTGGAAATCGCGTGCATGCACGCGAACGTGACCACGCTGTTTGACATCTTCACGTTTCCCGACATGGCTCGCCAAGAACATTCTTCCATCGAAATAACCGATGATGAAGAGAATAGCTCAGAGCACGAAGAGGAGCACGAGCTAGATCGAAATTCACCGAAGAGGAAACATGAGGATGACTTCTCAGAGAAAGTGCAGTTGACCGACGACGACGATGAGTTGCCCAAGAAGCCCAAAAGGCGCAGGGCCAAACGGAGGTCTGCCAACAAAAACCCCAACAATAAGCCCAAGGGTGAGGAGAACGGGGATGACGAAGAGATTGATCTCTATGGTATTCCCGAGTATTATCTCTCGCGACGACGGCAGTTTGATATGAATAAGAAGCGTTATCACGATGCTGCCTTGATGGTCCCTCCTGACTACTCCGGAATCGAATTTGAAGAGACTGGGCGACTAGAGAGTCTTGAGGAGCGGCCCAAATTTGACGCAATGAGTGGCGTGAAGCCTTCCAGACCGTATGAAGACATCAAGTTACCTTTGTCCGCCGGGCTCATTCCAGCGTCCATCGCACAGTATCTTCGAGATTACCAGGTCTCTGGCGTGTCGTTTCTTCACAAGAAGTTTGTGTATCAGAAAGGAGGAATATTGGGAGACGATATGGGCCTTGGAAAGACGGTCCAAGTCGCAGCCTTTCTTGCAGTGGCATTCGGCAAGACCGGCGATGAGCGGGACGCCAAACGCATGAGGCGAGTACGACAATACAGCGACAGATGGTACCCTAGGGTACTGATCGTCTGCCCTGGGTCTTTGATTATAAATTGGAAAAACGAGCTCAATCGCTGGGGGTGGTGGTATGTCGACATCTTTCATGGTGCAAACAAAGAAGATGTCTTAGGGACCGCGCGCGCTGGTCGGCTCGAAATCATGATCACCACATACGATACCTACAAGAACAGCCGAAGCTCCGTTAACATGGTTCAATGGGACGCTGTGATATGTGACGAGTGTCATAAGCTCAAGGATCGTTACTCGGAAACCACCAAGGCGCTAAACGAGATCAACGCGCTCTGTCGGATCGGGCTTACTGGCACAGCGATTCAGAACAACTACGAGGAACTATGGACATTGCTCGACTGGACAAATCCAGGGCACTTTGGGACCAGGGCTGAGTGGTCGCAAGATGTGACCAAGCCCTTGACGGTTGGGCAAGCTCATGACGCTACTGTCGCCCAACTAAGCCTCGCAAGACAAACAGCACAGAAGCTCGTCCACAACCTTCTTCCACGCTTCTTCCTCCGGCGGATGAAGACCTTGATTGCAGACCAACTGCCAAAGAAGATCGACCGCGTAGTGTTCTGTCCTTTGACTGATCTTCAACGAGACGCCTATGAAAACTTTCTTGATACGGAAGAGGTTGAGATCCTCCGGACCGTCTCAGAGCCATGTTGCGATGGTAACAAGAAAGGGTGGTGCTGTTTCAAGAAACTTCCTAGTGGTATGCCGTGGCAAAGCATTGTCTTTCCCAGCATGGTGGTGCTTCAAAAACTTGCCAACCATCTCACGCTCTTGGTCCCTCAGACAACTGATGTCGAGGATAAGCATCAATCGGAGCTATCCACGCTCCGTGCATGCATGCCCGATACCTGGAAGACGCTGTATGATAAAAGAGATCAAATCAGGAATCTCGTCAACCCAGAATTTTGTGGCAAGTGGAACGTCCTGAAGAAACTGCTGAAGTTCTGGCACGATAATGGTGACAAAGTGCTTGTTTTTGCGCAGAGCGTAAGGCTGCTCCGCATTCTGCAACATCTATTCACCAATACCAGCTATACCGTTTGCTATCTTGATGGATCCTTGAGTTACGAACAGCGTCAGGAGGTAGTTGATACGTTCAACTCCGATCCGACGCAGTTTGTATTTCTCATATCAACGCAAGCTGGAGGAACTGGACTGAACATCGTTGGCGCCAACAAGGTGGTCGTTGTCACACCTCACTGGAACCCTTCTTACGACCTGCAGGCCCAGGATCGAGCGTATCGGATTGGCCAGACCAGAGATGTGGAGGTATTCCGGCTGGTGTCTCTGGGAACTCTGGAGGAGATTGTATACGCTCGACAAATCTACAAACAGCAGCAAGCGAACATTGGTTACACTGCTTCTTCCGAGCGTCGTTACTTCAAGGGTGTGCAGAAAGACACCGAGAGGAAAGGCGAAATATTTGGCCTTGCCAACATCTTCACCTATCACAGCGACAGCGGCCTGCTTAGAGACATTGTCCACAAGACCAACATTGCGGAGGCAAAAGCTGAAGTTACCCTTGCTGACGTCGATATGGAGAAAGTGGCCAAAGAAAATGAAGACCTAGGCCTTGTGAAGAAGGAAGAGGTGGAAAGCGAAGATGGTGGTCTGGGACAGCTGGCAGCACTTCTCACTGGTGAGAATCAGCAAGCGACACAATCCAAGCAACTCAAGAAGGATGCCGTCCAAGCCATCCTTACTTCTGCCGGGGTCGACTACACACACGATAACTCGGAAGTGGTTGGCAGTTCCAAGATTGAATCGCAGCTTTCGCGGCGAGCAGCAATGATGTCCTATGTCGACGGGGACGCTGCTGGACAGAACATGTTGTTTGCGGAAAGCCAGGATAACGAAGCCCAGGACGGACTGCACAGTCTGTATAACCCCCCGGAGGACATTATGCTACGCCATTTTTGCGAGATGAGTCGTGAGTTTGGGTTTGAGAATGCCACAGAGTTCGCTTTGGTGGTAGAAAGCTGGACACAAGAGGCACGAAGGAACTGTCTGAATGCCTTTTATAAGAGAAGGGAGTCCAAGCTAATTAGCGAGGGTCTTTACAGTAAAAGCGATGGAGGGAAGCTTCAAGATGAGAGTCCCAAGAATGAGCGGTATCCTGCTGAGCGAGAGATAGCGATATCTCAAGACATGAAGTGCGACCCGAAACTGGAGGATAAGAAGCCGGACACGGACATCACCCTCCCGAAGGAAGAGGCTGTCGAACTACCCAAAACAGAGGTTAAGAAGTTCAAAGGGGAGACGAAGGTGAAACTCGAAACCATACCGAAAACGGAGGCAATTGATTCTAAGAATGAAAGGAAAGATATTAAAATCGAGAGCTCAAGCAAGAGGGTGTCCATATTTATCTTGGATGATGACGACGACGAGCTTTGAGATGTCACAGATTGGCGTTAGTGGAGTATCGGGATACCCTCAAAGTAGTGAATTAAAATTTCCTTGTCATTGCATCCCTGCTCGTCACTTCCTGAGATACCCGAGGATGTGAGGCAGTATGTGATATGAGGACTCCTCTGGCGGCTGGGCCAGATCAACCTTCTCCCATGGGCCAACCTCCCTGAGCGTCTTACCTGTGGTGCGGCAGATTCGACATGATCCCAAGGCGCAAGACCAAAAGATGTTGACAAACCCTGTGGGGAGGCGTAAGCTTGGTGAGAGAAACCTGGACAAGGGAATACGTACGCTGATATAGACGCAGCAGAATACCACCCTGCTCGACCTGGACATGCTCATACACATACCATCGACCACCCTTTTTGAGGCAATCGTACAACAGGCGGATATTCTTTTCCGGTTCTGGAATGCTACAGAGACATAGGATGCTAACAATGCAGTCGACACTGCCGGGCTCGATGCGGCCAGCCCACGCCGACGGGTCGTTGAGGGACTCGATGCCCACTGGCACTACCTCGTAGATGCCATCGAGACCGACTTGGTGCACGCGCTGACGCAGAGCCGCGGCCGACTGGGGATTCGGCTCGACGCCGTAGACACGCTGCAGCTGGGCACCCCGGCCCGCCCGCTGCCGGAGCCCATCGGCGCCGTCGCCAGCGCTGGCGGCCCCGGCATGCACACGCGCAAAGACGTCGGCCCACATGCCCGAGCCGGCGCCGATCTCCAGGACGGTACCGGAGAGGGGCTCGCAGACGACGTCGCCACAGACGCGGCCGTTGCGAACCCGACCCTCGAGCAGCGGGATGACGCGCTTCTCAGCGCTGGACTTGACCTGGGGCCCGACAAAGGCCCAGAAGCGGCCGAACCAGACCTCCTGGAGCCGCAGGGGGGAGAACAGCGTGCCGAAGTCGGCGCTGCGGACGAGGTCGAGGATGGTGCCGGGGAGATAGCGGAACGAGATGCCCATGAAGAGCCAGGGATCCACGAGGTGCTCGTACGCCTCGCGGAGGGTTGCGAGGGTCGGCATCTTGGGGGTGAGGATGGCCGAGAGCCCGTCTTGTATGGTCAAGTGTACGGGGGTTGGAGCTGAAATGATGTAAGTGAAGAAAAGAGAGGTGTTCGTGGGGTGGGCCGAGGCGCATTTACCGCTCCGCTTCACCGGCCGGCTGACGGACCCGATCGGCCGAGTGAAGCCCGTTCATCTCGAAAGGCGACCAAACGGCTTTTGCTATCAGTTTGATTGAGAAAACGAGTGAGTTTAGACGTCACCTCTCTCAACTCGATGCGCGGACCACATCTTCTCCGTCGTCATTAAAATGGCGGCCGTGTCCTGCCTTTTAGATGTAGGTAGGTACTTTCATCTTTGGGTGTACCCATCTAGTATCCTTTGTTCTTACGGTACTGTAAGATTTAGGTTTTGCAAGGGTCTTCATATTATATCGCTCGCATTGTTGTACAGCAAGTGCCAATTACGATCAGCCGAGTGGTAGAAGTATACACGTGGATTGAAACATGTAGAGCTCCTTGAGCAATGATGAATCCCGAGCTGCCTTGTCAAACCCTTCAACGCAGGAATGTGAATGGTATCCAACTCGATCAAAGACCTTCCCACCTACTCAATCGATTAAAGAGCGTCATTGACAGTGTCCATAAACTACCTTTGGAAACATAGCTATGATATTCCTCTAGATGCCTCCCAAATCCACAAGACGCCGAAACTCCGCAAGCCCCATGCTTCTTCTTTTCTTCTACCGAGACGTAACACGCTTGAGCGCACATCTCATAGGCTGGACAAGCTTAGAGCAGCTCAAAATCGTCCAGCTGGTCGCGGTACTTCATAATGTTGCGCTTAATCTTGCTGCCAACGGTCCACGTCACAAAGTCCTCCATGCCCCTCGTCACCAGGTACGCCGTGTCCGTGACCGTCTCGGTACCGACCCGGACGTGGCCCTGCTCAATCATCTTGGTGGCGGCCTGGACCGTCTCGGCCATGCGCAGGCGCGTCATGAGCACAGGCAGACGTCGCCTCGCAAAGGCGCTGACGGTCACGTTGTGCTCAATGGCCGAGAGCTTCGAGGCCGAGGACAGGACGCCCATGTCGTAGAGCTTGTTGAGGAGGAGCTCCTCGTGCTTGCGGCGAGTCGCGTTCTCGGGCGGGAGGAGGGAGAGGCGGTGCGCGAGCTGTCGGATGGACTATGCAGGCGAGGGCGGGTTAGTTGCAAGTCAGGACGTAGACGGGGATGAGAGGAAGAGAAGGACATACGCCGCAGAGACGGTTGTACTTGTGGTAGTCCTCGGGCTTCTGGATCATGTACCGCCGGATGACGGCCTTGTCGCGGTGGTCATTGTCCGACTTGTAGGTGATGAAGTCGGTCTTGCGCAGCAGCTTCTGCTCGTGATGCTTGAGTTTGCGGACCATGGTGGGTGGTTGCTGGGGGGTCTAGGTGGTTGGAATGGAGGAAAAAAAGTCGTGTATATCGATTCTCAGTCCGTGTCTTTCTCAATTCTTCAGTAGTGGCGATTGGCTTGATTGTTTCGCAATGCGCATACGCTTGATGGCTTGCTTCTCCAAGATCCCAAGATGCAAGG
The DNA here is from genome assembly GCA_003693505.1 of Pseudonectria foliicola. Classification (NCBI taxonomy): domain Eukaryota; kingdom Fungi; phylum Ascomycota; class Sordariomycetes; order Hypocreales; family Nectriaceae; genus Pseudonectria; species Pseudonectria foliicola. The sequence continues at coordinate 31,744 of QUZD01000095.1, read as the reverse complement.
TGAAAACGAGAAATTCTAGGTGGGGCCCTTCCCAGATGGGCGGAAGGGTTCCGCTCACATGTTCCGGCCCGAGCTCAAAAAACCTCCCGCCAAACCTCCAACGACAGCAGATGGTGAGATCGATCCCCAAGCACCGCATCGCACCGCACCGCACCGCACGACTTGAGCGCGCCCGCTTCAATCCTGCCCGCAACCATGCCGCCCCGACTCCCCGCCTCCTGCGCCGCCGCCGCGCGCGCCCTTTTCCGGCCCTTCTCCTCCTCCGCCTCCAACGCCGTCCCCGCTGCCGGAGGAGCCCCGGCCGCCGGGGCAGGAAGCCACAACAGCCGCCTCAGCAACCTCAACAACAGCGACCGCCCGGCGGCTCGCGGGACCGGAGCCCCGACGCAGCAGCGCTCCCAGGCTGCCGTTCGACTGCTGGACAAGTACCGCAACCTCGCCAACAAGTACGTCCACGAGAAGACGGCCCAGATGGAGTTCCTCCGCAACCAGAAGATCTCCAACGACTACGTCAAGCAGATGCCTCGCCGCTGGCAGGCCGGTGACGTCTACTCCCCGCACGACCTGAGTCCCGTCGAGATGCAGAAGTGGCGCCGGCGCACGCTGCGCAACAACGACGTGGTCGATATCCTCGGCATCAGCCCCCTCGACATGTACAAGGTATGTTGCTGATGAGGCCATTGTGGTTGCCGAGTCTTGGATGCTCACACATTTACTGCAGAACTTCTCCCTCATTGAGCACTTCACCACGCCCTCTGGCATGATCAGCCACTCCAAGGTCACCCGCCTCCGACCCGTCAACCAGCGCAAGATTGCCAAGATGGTTCGGCGCGTCCAGGGCATGGGCATCTATCCCAGTGTGCACGCCCATCCCGAGATGCTGCGCGAGAAGTTCTACTCCCGTCACCGATAAAGCGTCGTGTTTGGAACCTTTGCTGGGCGTTTGGTGGATGAATGCATGGATGGGTGGATATCATGGTCATTATGTGGTCATATGTAAAACAGCTTCGACCTCTACTTTTTTATGTGTAGTATACATGTTACTTGTCCTGATAGTAGACTCTTGCCCTATGTTCTCCTATGGTACATAACATCATGCCTTCAATACGCGGCCTAGTTTGAATTTACACAGCGAGGACTCGTCCATCCGCCGTCCCATTTGCTCCAGCTCTCCCCACGCTTGGGGGTATCGCATCTTTGCCCACTTCTGGAAGTCTGCTTGTAGTTGCTGCCCTGGCAGGGCATTGTGTGCCACACCCAATCTGTCGAGGTATTAGCCATGTTACGGGTGACAAAGGACAGCTTGGGGGTAAGAGGAAATCAAGAAGGACTCACGTCATTGCGCTGGGCTCGGCGCCGGTTGCAGACACCATCTTCATAATGAGGCTCTGGGCCTGCTGTTGCTCACCACTCCCAGCAACAGCACCGACGTAGGCATTGTAAACCTCAGGAGGGATGTCAATATCCATCTTCTCAATCCTTGCCCAGATGTTGCGCGCTATGGCAGAGCCTCCCGACTTTCGCTCGAGCGCCCAAAAGATGGCTTCGAGACTGGCATACGTCGGTCCTTCTCGTGAGTTGACGATTTCGTTCCAGAAATCCAGAGCCTGATGGGCACGGTCGCAAGCTGCGTGGGCCAGCATCAGAGACGTGTAGAGTTGTGTGGTGGGTTGAACGGTCGTGTCCATCTTGAGCATGTTGTGAACCATATCCAGGGCTTCCTCGTCGGGATTCTGCCCAAGGTTCTCAAAGAAGCTGATGTATGCTTCAATCTTAGGGTGGTAGGAACTATTCCTGTGCTGCCTCATGTGTCCAAAGACGTGGGACGCCATGTCTGGGCGTTTGCGTTTGAAAAACGAGTCAATCAACTCAATGCGATGCTCGTAGCTAAGGTCCTGGAAGAACTGCCGCAGCAGCTGGTAGCAGCTCCATGCCCGAGACGTGCTGGTCTCGGGCTTGACACAGAACGAGGAGAAGGCTTCCTGGATCGTCTCTCGCTCGTCGGCGCTATACTGGAACGTATGGACTGACAAGACGTCCATGACGTCAAAGTGCTGCTCGTTCTCTAGGAGTCTGACGCAGAGCGAGGCAACTGTGTTTGGCGCAAGGTGGACCTGATCCTCCTCGGCCGTTTCGAGGAGCTCACCGAGTTGCTTGAGGTCTGGCGTACTTTGGGCGCACAAAACCTTCACGTACTCGTTGAAGAGTTCGCCGTACTTCCACCATAGGTCGGGGTTCGTGTGCCATGGCTCTAACCGCCGGATTTGACCCAAAGCAGCATGGACACCTGGAAGATACTCTGCTTCTAGGCGCTGCCGCATCAGGATCATGTAAGCCTCTCCATTGAGCTTAATGTTCCTCTCCATTGCAAGTGCCAGAATCTTCTCGGCCATGATGGGATCTCGGAGAGAGACTGCTGCGGAGAGTAGGCGATTGATGGTATCTGAATCCGGCCCAAACGACTTCTTGCCGGCGGCACTCATGCGAGCCATCAGTTCCTCAACCTGGTCCAGGCTTCTGCTGATGATCAGAGTCGCTTCTAACAGGCCATCCCAGTGGATCTTCCGGGGCTTTGACTCGCTCAGTTTCTGGAAGTATGGGAGGATCCATTCCCGCTTATCGTTCCGGACAGCGAAATGAGCAATCGTCGGATACACCTGCCAATGGGGTAGGCCGGAATCCGTCTCTGGGACCGTCTCGAACCACTTGACCGTCTCTGGGATCCGATCGCGCACGGCGAAGAAGGTAACCATGGTCTCCTGCAGAGCCCTGCTGTAGCGTATATGGTGTTTCTGAGCGAAGTCGAGCAGATCCACCAGCTCTCGCTCGGCCCCCTCCCTAGCAAAGCCGCGCGCCACTTGGATGACCAGTCTCGCAGTCACTTTGTGATCGTCGTCCCATTTGGTCCGTAGGAGTTCCAGAGCTTCTGAAGAGGCGCCATAGAGTGACAGAGCCTCAACGTGCAAAGCCCAAGTATCGTCTAGGGACGCCTTGCCCTCCTCCTCGGGGCCTATTTTGCGCGACACCTCGAACAGGGCCCGAGAAAAGTCCAGATGCTGGGTCGTTCTGTCGCGGGGACGTAGTTTGGCTAGTGCTGCAAGGGCGGCCTTGATGTCCTCGAGTGTAAGCTGGGATCCCTCGTCGGCACGGGCTTCGTCGCAGAAAAAGGTAAGGAGTCGATGGCATTGCAATGCCTGTGTGCCATTGAGGGGCATGCGGCTCGCATCTTTGGATCGGAATAGAGCCTTCCATGCCTTGATGAGCTCGGGCGTGGGGGGCGGGCGCAGGTTGTCGAGCATCCGACTCCTCCAAACCATGATCTTCATCCATCCTGGCTCGAACTCGGGTTGTCGGACTTCTCGCGGGGGCTTCTGAAAGACGCTACCGAGAAACGTCCGCCTTGAGCCTGGGTATACAGTCGGCCTCGGAACGTGCCTCTGGCGGGCGGGAGCTGAGTAGAGGGCGCATGATGGGGATCGGGATTGCTGGATGAGGGCCCGGCGAGCATGGCGGGCAAGGTTGGCCCTCATGATGAATCAATCTATAAGATGGCGGACCTGGGACGATTAGGGATCCAGAGGTGGATGCAGCGTAGAGAAGCTGGGAACATACATTAGTAGATTTCAGACGACGCCTCAAACACGGATTGGCTCGAGATCGCAGAGCACTGGAGCTGTTGGCTAGAGCTTGAGGCCATAATTTTCGAGGTCGACCGCGGAACCATTGCGACCCGAATTTTAGCCGACGCTGGTCTGTCCTGTGGGTGGTGTTTTCGATGGTGAGCAATGAGGGTCCTCTTTGTGTTTCACATGAATGATGGTCTTCTCTTCTTGTTTCCTTTATAAATTCAATTTTTTTCTTCAATTGATACACAAGAAGTATGGATGAGAAAAAAAAAAGATTATATAGGTATCAGTTTTGCCATGACGAGTTAAAAAGCTTTTCAGATGATTGTTCCACCAAGCTTCAAGTAGCTTCAAGTACGGTTGGGTGATCTGGATGGTAGTTGACTAGGTACCTACCCATGTTATGTACCTTGAAACAGGCCTTTGCTAACTCATTGTGGGACTTGTCTTTATCGAGTACTTGGTATGTCATGTGTTAAAGAAAACTTGGTGAATGAGCATATGTTTCCAAGTCATATCGCATTTGCGGAAAAAGAATGGTATCCCAAGTCGTACTGCACACAATGGTGAACCTCTAAAGGTGCGAGGACGATTTGATGTGGTCGGCAACCGAACAACTGGTTGTACATACATATTCTAGACGCTATACTCGCAAGCACCCCTTAGCGCTTGATCGTCTCCAATAGCATTAATCAGCACCCGGCTTCTCCTGTTCTTATAAGGCGCATATTGTAGGGATTCCTCCGTCCATCTGTTCAGAGATCAGGTCGGATACTGGATCCGAGGGTTGACAAGCCTGCAAGCCTCTAAGTTGAACCTTGCATCCTTCCGAAGACGCCTTAGGACCAAAAGGGCTACTTTGCCCATCACGGTCGGGTTTCGTCGACAATGACGGCACTGAAACCGATGGACCCCGCCAATCCAAACGGCTGTGGGGTAGAGTTGGAAACTCGTGGCCCTGGGGCGATTAGCAATCATCTCGGATACCCATCCAGCCATCCCCTCACGACGAGGATGAGTTAATTACCTACAGTACCTACTGTAAGAGTCACAGATCTACATATATATATAGTTGAGGTTCCTTGCAAGCCACGCTGCCACGCTGCCACACCCAGATCCTAATCATAATCATAAATCACAAGCTCACCTTTCTTGTGACATCTTACTGAGCTACCTACAATACCTACACCATGCCTCTCGTCACCCAGAACGCCAAGGACCGCATCATCCTGGGTCTCATGACTTTTGGACCCGAGGGAACGGAAGGCACCCGCATCTCTGATATCAACGTCTTCAAGGAGGCCCTCGATGTCTTCCAGAAGCGTGGGTACAGCGAGGTCGACACGGCCCGGATGTACTGCGATGAGAAGCAGGAGGTCTTTACTCGTGAGGCGGGATGGAAGGAGAGGGGTCTCACGCTAGCGACAAAGGTCATGTACCCGACGAACCCTGGCGACAACACGGCCGACAAGGTTATTGAGTCGGTTGAGAAGAGTCTCAAGGATCTTGGCACCGACTGCGTAGACGTTAGTTGCCGACGGCTCTCCTCGCCGCGCCTCCCCCATCTGATGAGAGCCGCGAAATGCTGACGAGACCAATCTGACCAGATCCTTTACCTCCACCGGGCCGACCGAGCGGTCCCCTTTGCGGAGACTCTCGAGGCCATGGACCGCCTTCACAAGGCGGGCAAGTTTGTGCGCTTCGGCATCAGCAACTTCACGGCGTTTGAGGTGGCCGAGGTGGTCCTGACGTGCAAGCACAACGGCTGGGTGCGGCCAACCATCTTCCAGTGCATGTACAATGTCATCACCCGCAGCATCGAGCCGGAGCTGGTCCCGGCGTGCCGGCGATACGGGCTGGACATTGTCGTGTACAACCCCATTGCGGGCGGCCTGTTCTCGGGCAAGATCAAGTCGCGGGACATTGTGCCCAACAGCGGGCGGTTCTCGGACAACTCGAAATGGGGCCAGGCGTACCGGGCGCGCTACTACCGCGAGAGCACGTTCAAGGCGCTGCAGCTGGTCGAGGGCATCACGGAGAAGCACGGGCTGAGCATGATTGAGACGGCGCTGCGGTGGATCGTGCACCACTCGGCGCTCAAGATCAAGGACGGCAACGACGGCCTGCTGGTGGGCATCTCGAGCGTGGCCCAGCTCGAGGACAACCTGACCAACCTGGAGAAGGGCCCGCTGCCGCAGGAGGTTGTCGAGGTGCTGGACCAGGCCTGGCACGCATCCAAGGCGGACACGGCCAACTACTGGCACGGCGATGTCGTCTACTCGTACAACACCCACGAGACCCTCTTTGGTGCGGGCGCCAAGTGATCAGGTGGGTGGATGGATGGATGAATGGATGGATGGATGATGAGGTACGGATACACGTGGGTGATGCTCCGAGTATGAGTACCTGTATAAGTTACCTACCTACCTTGTGCATCTGGGAATAGATGCAGTGGAATGCAATGCATATGCAGTGGAGATGCACTGGGAGACTGGGCCAGGAATAGCGAGATGACTTTGGCATGCTTCTGAATACCATTCTTGTTCAACTTGTACCTCACTGTAAGTAATCGATACAGCACAGTATCTAAGTTGGAGCATACCAACCTAGGTACCTAGGTAGATGGAAACGGCTCTCCGTGCCCGATCCCCCTGACTCTAGGTATGTATTGTACATATGTACTTACTGTAGGGGCACAAGGGCACCTCCACTCGCACAGCACGTCACTCCCCCGCCAAAAGCGGCGCTACTGTGCTGCAGCAATAGGGGACTGGTCCACTGTGGAGACGCCTAGCCCTCCCTGAAGATCGGGGGATTTGACAGGTGCAGGCCTATCCGGAGCCCCCCAATCCCATTAGCAAGGCACGTTTTCGTAAGGTACCTTACCTTTCGCAAGTTAGGTCCATTGCATCCCATCTAGTCTTGATTAACGTCCCAACCGCCGCAGCCGGCCTGCACCTTGTCTACTTACAACCGACCCAATCTGTTCAATTCCTGTTCATCTTGACTCGTGGTCCTCGCCTACTTCCTCTCGCATCTGCGCGCAGAGTTTCCAGATACAAACCATCTCTCTTCATCTTCGCAGCTCGGCGCCAGCGACCTACCGGCTACATATCCATGCCCTCGCGACCGACAGGGCATCGCCAGATCGAGAAGTGTTGGCACTCCCGCCCTCTGGAGCGACCTTGCGAGCGCCGCTTTCGATCCTGAAGAAGAAGAAGAAGACGACCCCGACGACGGCGGCGAAGACGACAACGAATACGGGGACGACGACCGAGAGGGACTTCTAGAAACCATGGCCTCGCCGCCTTCCCGCTCAGACTACCACCATCCAACAGACGACCGCTCCGGCCAGCCGCTGTTGTACAATGAAATCGACGACGAGGAGCGTGGCCGCGCCAGCTCTGCACACTCCAACGACCACGGCTCGAGACGGACAAGCGATGTAGGCCACGAGGCCATGGGCCGTCCCTCGCTCAGCCGGCGGTCCACGATGCGCAGCCACAGCCCCAGCGCCGTGGCCGAGGCCGCCGCCAACACGACGCGCAAAAAGTACACCTACGCCGGCTTCTTCCTCATCGTCAGCCTCGTCGCCTTTTGCGTCCAGACGGAGCTGAGCTCCCACATCCAGAAAGACCTGGGCTGGGACAAGGCCTACTGCATGATGTTCTTCACCCACGGCTCCTGGGTGGTGCTGTGGCCCGTCCAGCTCGGCATCCTGCGCCTGCAGAACCGCCATCAACCCTGGCCCGTCTTCTGGAAGCGCCACGTCCAGCTGCTCAAGACAACGGCCATCATGATTGAGACCCAGACCGTCGACGTGTTCCACAGCTCCATCCAGCGTCGCGCCCGCCCCGTCCGCTACATGCTGCGCTTCACCGCCATCATCACCTGCTCCCTGACCGTCGCCGGCTTGAGCTGGTACATTGCTGTGAGCCTGACGACGGCGTCCGACCTGACTGCCATCTACAACTGCTCCGCCTTCTTCGCCTACGTCTTCTCCGTCCCGCTGCTTCGCGAGCCTTTGCGCCTCGACAAGTCCATCGCCGTACTTATTGCCATTGCCGGCGTTCTCGTCGTCGCATACGGTGACTCCAAGCCCGACGGCGACTCCAAGCCCGGTGACCAGGACGTCGAAGCTAGCAATCGCTTCCTTGGCAACATTGTCATCGGTGTCGGCTCCTTGCTGTACGGCCTATACGAGGTGCTCTATAAGCGGTTCGCGTGCCCGCCCGAAGGTGTGTCCCCTGGTAGGGGCATGATCTTTGCCAATACGTTTGGGTCCCTGATTGGCCTCTTCACCCTCTTGGTTCTTTGGATTCCGCTCCCCATCATCCACTGGCTGGGGATTGAAAAGTTTGAACTCCCCGTCGCCTCGACCTGCTGGCTCATCCTCCTCGCTGTTCTTGCCAATGCCACGTTTAGCGGCTCCTTTCTGGTCCTCATCTCCTTGACATCCCCCGTCTTGTCCTCGGTCGCTGCCCTCTTGACCATTTTCCTGGTCGCCATTGTTGATTGGATGCGGACTGGCAAGCCCCTCAGCTTTGCCGCCATACTCGGCGGCGCCATGATAGTCGTCGCCTTTGTTGGCCTGACCTGGAGCACGTACCGCGAGATGAAGGAGCACGAGGCCGTGGCTGCCCATGATGTTGACTTGTCCGACAGTGACAAGGACGGTGATTTGAGCAGCGATGAGGATCGGTAATGATGGCGCTGCATAGATGTCCTTGGTACAGGTTCCGGCTATTCGCCATTTGTCTGATTCCCTATATTTATGTTTTATGGTATCTGCGTTGGGTAGAGGCGGTAGATTACATATGCCCGCGGAAGGGACATGGTGTCATATATTGGTTATCTTTCTCCCTTTCCTTTAAAGGGTGGGCATAGGTTCTGGTGTTTTTTCTTCTGATGACCGTATAGAGGTGTTTGACAGGGCGGCTAGGGAATTTTCCCTGGGAGCTGGCTTTGGGATACAAGTAACATTGATGATGAGGAGAATTGTCAATTTGTTCTACAGGCAATACTGCCGTCGACCTGTTTCGTCCATCCATCTGCTAACCCCTTAGGTTGACTCGTTGTTTCTTTGGCTTCTCATTCTCGCCTACGTCGAGCCAGCTTCTGCCGGGCCATTTCTCTATGCCGGACCAAGTCTCGAATTAGCTGCCACTGTCTTGTTTTGTTCTTTCTGTTGCATAATAGAACTCAAACTTGCTCTCTCTCCTCCAGGTTGTTTTCACTCAGATTCGGTGTAGGATGTGCTGTTTCTCACGCACACACCAAGTCTCTCCACTCTCCATCCATCATCTTGACGATCCTCAACACATTCCTTTACCTTTTTCCACAAAGACTCATCAGCTGCATCTCCCGTCTGGAAAACTCGGAGATTCTCCCAGGGCGGGTAGAAGACCTTTTGCATCAGCTGTGCATAGGCGGAATCGCGCTCCAGCCAGAGGTCCCACAAGTCGACCCTCGCGAGCCGGTCGCTGCGTTTGAAATCAAAGTTTCTGGGCGCCAGTTTCACATACAGGCTCTCAACTGGAGGAAGTTTGGGAAGGAGAAAGTCCTCGAGGTGATGGGATAGTGGGAACGTCGCTATGTAGGAGAGGGACTTGAGCGTCTGGAGGTAAGGATGGAACGATGTATCTGCGGGATTCAAGATGACGGGTAGGAGAGACGGTGGTGCGTAGTGGTAGAATTCGTAAGTTGCGTAGACGGGGATTGAGGAGCCTTCGTTGATAAGCAAGGAGCTCCATGACCGGATGCCGAAGAGATCGCATCGAATGGTGCCTGCGAATGGATTAAGTGCAGGCACGGCAACGGTGGGCTGGCCGGTGAATAGTGAAGTTGCAGAGCGCGAGCATGCGAGAGGGTCGAGCGAAAGCGACAGAACGTGAAAGCGCGTATTGAAAGCCCACTCAGCCTCCAAGTCGATGCTCCGACTGAGGAGCGAGGCCAGGATATCTGGCGAGCTGATGAGAGTGATCCGAGCGAGATCCAGCTCGCCAAAGATGGTGTGCCACAGCCAGTTGTTATCCCAATGACGCTGCTCGGCCACGGGCTCTTCATCCACCAGAATGGCATCCGCATCGTCGTGCCGGTCCGCAATGGCAGCCCACAGCATGTTGGCAGGCCCGGGTGCCTTTGGAGAAGACGACTCTGGTGGAAGGACTCCCCAGAACTGGCCGTCGGCGAATCTTGAGCCCGACGACGCACCGACGGGACTCGGAGGGTCGATGACTATCGTCAAGCCTTCGACCTGCCTGGAAAGACCTTTGCGTCGTAGGAACCGGAGTATCTCAATCTGTGCCGCGACATCGCCACCTGCCGGCTTGTACAAGCGTTCGAATGTCCAAACGGCGTGGCGGAAGAGAAGAGGCAGCGCAGCCTCTCGCCAGAGCCGGCAGGCCCGCGAGGCATTCTTCAGGGGCGTCTCCCGGCCCGCGTCGGCCGGCGGGTAGATGTCGGTCGGGTCATCGCGCAGTTGTGCAGCAATGACTGACGGGACGTCGAGGAAGCCGAGGACGTGCACAAGGAGCTCGTTGGGCAGATGGGCAAAGGGTGCTAGTGTTGCCATTGGCTCGCTCCGCTTCGGCGAGGAATCAGTAAAGGTGAATCCTCTGGACGGGTTCCCCCAAGTGTTACAGCATCCCAGGGTCCCGGATGGTTGGATGGCGGGAAGTGGGTGATTGTCGAAGCGCGGAGTGACTCCCGGTACCCCACACTTTTACACGGAGGCGTCATGCGGCAGAGCCCCACATGGTGGCCGGTGTTATCCATCGCTATGCAGCCATCCAACTTACCCATAATCCGCGAACGAGATTGTCGCCGGGCACCATTCCGCACGAGAGGAATCAATGAGAGAGTAGGCAAGGCTGTTATAGGATGTTTAGGCGATGGTGATTCTGATCATGTAGTTGGACTCTGTCGGAACATGTACAGAGTTGGTGAACAGCGAGTGCCCTACGCTTCGCAATGCGGAGGAGACGCATAGTTGCAGACTGCATGATGCAAGAAGCAGCACCCCTGCCATCCTGGCTAACAGGCTTAGATATTCACACTATCTTACGAGTCACGAGTCAGGAGAGTAGACAACGAGAGGAATGTAAAAGGTGCGCTTGTAAAAACTTGTAAATTAAAAAGTACTGGAATTTATGTTGTAAGCATGAACACGCCGGCCCATGTGCATTAGTACTCCCTGATAAATGTGATCCAAATTCCTATGCGCTCATTGATAGCATTAACTAGTCGTCAATCGTTGCTCGTCCTTTAGATGCCGCAGTTTCGGCCAGGGACCTTGGTCACCTTGGCATCGACACGGCCAAGCTGGCTGGCCTGGCCGTTGGTAAGGGCGTTCATGGCGGCGAGGCCAATGTTGAGGCCAGCGGCAGCGTGGTCAATGGCGAGAATGTTGACCGACTTGCCCCTGTACTCAACCTTGTAGCAGTTGCCACAGTTGGGAGAGTTCCAGCCGGGAATGTCGCTGCTGCCGCCAATGTAAGGGAATCTGGGGATCTGGCCCTGGGTCTGCCAGCCCTTGCGCGTGATGAGACCGTTGGCGCCATCGGAGCAGGAGACGGCAGTCAAAGAGCGACCGCCATTGTCATAGCCGGTGTCGTAGGAGACTGTTGGCCAAGCGTTAGTATGGGAGTTCATGAAGCCATTGCTGCGACGGGGGCCAAGACTAACCAGTGGTGGCCGAGACGGCAGCAACGAGGGTGGCAATGCTGAGGAAGCTGGGGAGCTGCATGATGAAGATGGTGGGGGTTTAAAGGTGAGTGGTGTTGGTGGTTGTAGTTGTAGTTGTAGTGTTGGAGAGTGAGGTGATGTTGATGAGATGGATATTGTAGGGAGAAGACGTCGTGCTTCTTATACTTACTGAGACCATGGAGATGCGAAAGGTCTCATGGCCATGATGCCCAAGCATCGTCCTTACAAAAGGCTCTAGTCGTGTCCATGAATAGCAACTATGTCGTCAGACGTCTCGGACCGGAGTCTAGATTCGGGGTCCCGCGGTGGTCTCGGGACTCCCCGCATGCAAGTGGAGACTTAAGCACATATCTACAGTACATAGTAAACTGCACTGGCAAGGGTCCCTCCCGGCGCTGGCACGTTGGGATGCTGGCAATTAGGTTGGGTGGGGGCCGATGGGCCGATGTAGAGGTGGAGAAGAGAGGTCGAAAAGCTCGTATTTGGCAGCGGGGCGTGGTGTCTTGTCGCCCGTTTCCTCCAAGTGTCCGTCGCTAATCCGCCCGCCCGCCTCAGATGCAACGAGCCAGCAGGTTGAATGACTGACATGTCCAATCAAAGTGCGCCTGGTCTGTGGGCTTGGGTAGCTAGCGGGAGCCTTTCGCCTCGTGACGGGAAGCACGGAGTTGCCGGGCGAACCCCGTTTTGCCAGATACATGGCAAGCTTGCGCGCTTGCATAGCAGCAGCCACCTGGACAACCTGATAGACGGTGAGATGATCTCATGGGCGCCGCCTCGTATCCTAATTCTATGCCTACAGTACAGTACAGTACGTCTCAACAACAGTGCCGTATTGTCGACGTCAATAATACACAACTCAAACAGAGACGGTAGCTGCAATGAGAACGCCACCGCCGACTTAGTCTCCGATGCAACGTTGTTCTAGAAATCGAACGTCGTGAATAGACCAGGCCAGGCCGGGGATTCAAAGACATACAGTAGCAAGCCGACAGACGCCGAGTGAGCCTTGTCTAGGTTTGTTGTCCGTCCGCTGAACACGAGATGCGACCTAGGTGGGAGCAACTCAATGGGGCCAGCCCGTTGTTTTACTTGGTCCAATTCCGGCCATCCGAACCATCTACTTGCGATGCTTTGCATGTCGAACATGCCGGAGCGTGTGAGAACGACTCGATTGAGTGGGGAGAGTGCCGATCAGAGCTGGAATCTTGCACTCCCGGTATGCACTATATCCATGTAAGCTGCATGTACAAGCGGTGCGTACAGAGCAATACGAGCCCAGAGACCGGCCGGTACAATACATCAGCCAAGGCCCGTTACAGAGTGCAACGTCCATCCATGCAGGCGATGGCTTAGACCAATATCATATTGCGGCACAACCCGCGGCTTCAGGAAAGTGAGTGGTCTTATTGATGCTCGGCTCGTCGTCGCAAAGACTGCAGGCCTGTGTCAGGTAGACGGACCACTAGCAGTAACCTAACCACCGAATCCGTCGCGAGTGAAACCCATTGAAGAGACACTCGTGGTCGGTCGTCTTTGTTAGTGAAAAGGCTTGAACGCTAGCATCATACCTAGGTAGCCATGTAAGGAGGCAGTCTGTTGGAATCGCAGATTACAGTGTTGAGCGAGACAAACTCCCCATGACTCAGCCACAGCCAACGCTTCAGCAGTCGTCCAGGTGTTTGTGTGGAGTTGTTCAACGCTCCCGCATTGCGTTGTCTGGTGGCTGGTTGGCTGGCTGGTTGGCAGGCTGGCAGGGAAGGAGGAAACAACAGAACAGCTGGCCAATGAGGCCGATCACCGATCACGCGGCAGTTGCGATCGCCGTCTGTCGACTGCCGCCCAGACCGCACTTATCGCAGGGCCGGTCACCCAGCAGTTGACACGAATAGGGAAGGAGGGGCAAAATGGTCAGGGAGGGGCAACCACGCCCCACGCCATACCACATGGGCCACACCACCTACAGCACACGCCATCGCAGCCTTCACTGCCATAGCGATCACTACAGCGATCATTACAGCGATCGTTACAGTGATCGCTACAGCGTATTCCAGCGCACCTACCCGCAGTGCACCACCACAGCCAGTTGGCGTCTGGTCTGACCCTTTTGGGCTGCTCCGTCATCGGGCTGGCTTCGGCGCAGCCTCCATCGAAGCCGGCAAACTTCTCCAGCATCATCCATCCGCGCGATTGCCATCGACAAGAGCTTCGCCTCAGCCTACCACATCGACATTTGTGCTCTCTACTAGCTGCGGGTGATTCCCTACTGTTTCAACCACAGTCATGGAGTCATTCGTGATCAAAACGCCCTGCTCCAGCGCCAACATTGGCCCGGGCTTCGATGTCATCGGCCTCGCCCTCTCCGTCTACCTCGAGCTGCACGTCTCCATCGACCGATCCAAGTCGACATCCGAGCACCCCCTCAACTGCCGCATCACATACGAGGGCCAGGGTGAAGGCTCCCCGGACATCAGCCTGGACCCGCAGATCAACCTCATCACCCGGGTGGCCCTCTACGTTCTGCGCTGTCACGACCAGCGCAACTTCCCTGTCGAAACTCATGTCCACATCAACAACCCCATTCCCCTCGGCCGCGGCCTTGGCAGCTCCGGCGCTGCCGTTGTCGCCGGTGTCGTTCTCGGCCGTGAGGTTGGCGGGCTCAAGGAGCTTGACTATGACCGCCTCTTTGACTACTGTCTCATGATTGGTGCGTCGTTTGTTGGCATTGCCCATGCACCCTCCTTGCTGACACATTCCCAGAGAGGCACCCCGACAATGTCGGCGCTGCCCTCTACGGCGGTTTCGTGGGAACTTACCTGAAGCCCCTCACGCCAGAGGACGTTGCCAGAACCGAGATCCCCCTCAGTGAGGTGCTCCCAGCACCCGCTGGCGGAGAGGACACTGGAAAGAGGCCACCCTCACCTCCCCATGGCATTGGCCATCATATCAAGTTTCCTTGGGCAAAGGAGATCAAGGCTGTTGCCATCATCCCCGACTTCCAGGTGCCCACGCACAAGGCCCGTGGAGTGCTTCCTGAGAAGTATCCTCGTGCCGATGTGGTATGTTGTGCCTCTGCTCTGGGGCCAATAAACCAATGCTGACAAGATGGTGTACAGACGTTCAACCTCCAGCGCATTGCTCTGCTTCCCGTAGCTCTGGGCCAGTCGCCTCCCGACCCCGAGCTTATCCATCTTGCCATGCAGGACAAGGTCCATCAGCCCTATCGCCAGGTCCTGATTCCAGGTCTTACCGAGATCGTCGAGTCCATGTCTCCCAAGACGGAGCCTGGTTTCCTGGGCGTCTGTTTGTCGGGTGCTGGGCCTACGATTCTCGCCCTTGCTACAGAAAACTTTGAGGACATTGCCAACAAGATCATTGCTAAGCTGAGACAATATAACAGCAACAAGGACCTCACCTGCCAGTGGAAGGTGCTAGAACCTGCCGAGGGCACTCAGGTCATCCGATAGGTCATAAAACCTAGCCAATGCGCGGCAGAGAGCTCAAGTATCGATTATCTGTGGAGTCCGAGTTGGTGTGTCGCGGAGTACGCAGCAGCCTCTTGAGTCTTGGGTCGTAGTTTGGGAGAGCGACTGTGATAGAAGGACACCTACACAGACGACAGGATTGGATAAATAAAAGGGACTTTACGACATAGAAGAACAATGAAAACGAAAGACAAGAATAAAGGCCTCACATAATGCGATTAAGCTAAGTGTTCAGATGTCACTGATCAATTGCACGTTCAGCCGCCTTTTTTTTTTTAAAACAAACAACTCATCAACCACAATACTTACAGTCTCATAGTTGTTCCGAAACTTGCACCTCTCATGAAGTTCGATTGTCGCGTAGTGATTTTTCGCAGAGGTCAAAGCCGGCATGGACAGCTCGCTAGGAGATGACCCGAACCCCGAGCCCAGAGGTTCGGAACTCGTGTGCACAACACCGATCATGTCAGCGTAGACGGCGAGCGACATAACCCAGCCCCTCCCCATGACTATTATATCTCCGCAACGTGTTCTTCTTCAATTGTCTTGGGTTCTTCTTTGAACTCAAATCAAAGGAGCTTCATCTCTAGTCTTACGTCTTTCGTCATGGCACCAGCAACGCCCCCCGCGGGCATGTATGTCCCTGTCCCCACCTTCTTCGTGTCAAAAGGTGCGGCCAACTACAATGCAACCACCCCGCCTCTGGATCTGGAGACCCAAGGGGCTCACGCTGTCTATCTTGCGAAAGCCGGCATTCGTGGCCTGGTCGTCCTGGGTAGCACAGGCGAGTCGGTGCACCTGCACCCCCGAGACAGGCACCAGGTCTTGAGCGGCATCAAGACGGCGCTGGAGAAGGAGGGCTTCAATGATTACCCTCTGATCGCGGGCACGGCCACGCACAGCATTGAAGAGACTGTG
The DNA here is from genome assembly GCA_003693505.1 of Pseudonectria foliicola. Taxonomy (NCBI): domain Eukaryota; kingdom Fungi; phylum Ascomycota; class Sordariomycetes; order Hypocreales; family Nectriaceae; genus Pseudonectria; species Pseudonectria foliicola. Next base: position 16,011 of record QUZD01000095.1, on the reverse strand, counting down.
GAGCAGCTCAAGGATGCAGAGAGGTCGGGCGCTCAGTACGGTCTCTGTCTTGTCCCGGGATACAATGCCGTTGTGACGACACAAGAAGGAATCATCCAGTGGTTCACGGCTGTGGCTGACCAAAGCCCGATTCCTGTCATGATGTGAGAATAAGAATATTCCAGGCACGAGAAGCACACTAACAGTAGAATGCCCAGTTACCATTATCCGGGTGTGTCCAACAACGTCAAGGTTGTTCCCTCCACCTTTGCGACCCTCTCGAAGCACCGCAACATTGTCGGCTGCAAGCTCTCCCACGGCGACGTCTCCTACCATGCTCAGATTGGCTCCAACCCGGCCATTGACCCGGACCACTTCCACTCCTTTACCGGTCTAGGCCAGCACCTCCTGCCTGTCGTCACGGTGGGCATTTCGGGAGCTATCGATGCCTCTGCGGGCTTCTTCCCCAAGTCATTCGTGCGACTGTACGAGCTGGCGATTAAGAACCAGCCGACCGATGAGGAGGTCCGAGAGCGACGGCTCCTTCAGTTTAAGCTGAGCAGCATGGAGGACTTTGTCGTTCGATTCGGAACTGTGGGCATCAAGGAGGCTGCTAGCCGCCTGAGGGGCTTTGGCGATGTTACCGGCACAAGACTACCTCTTGCTGGTGGTATTCCCAGTGGCGATGAGGAGTGGGCCAAGTGGAAGGATATCATGGACGCAGTGGAGGATGTGGAGAAATCGCTGTAATGGACATATAACCAACAATGCAATGAGTCCTCCAGCCATCACTCTCAGGGGATTTGGTGCTGGGCCTTTCCATGACAAGACATCCTCCACCAGTGCCGGCCATATGCCATTCAAGCCAAGATATAACAGAGGTGGTGCAAGTATCAGACTGGTAGCATTCTATTGGTTACATCGTAGAGACCTTCTAAAAATGATTCCATGTCATTTGTAGAAGAAGTGTAGAGTCACATTAGTCGACCGTGCTAGGGAAAGAATGATACTCTCTGGACAGTTCATACGTTTACGATCGAGAAGCTGCTACTACGTCATTAGTCATAACTATGGTCATCACTTTTAAGTGAAGTAGCGACACGAAAGGAACGGTCCTGAAGGAGCCAAAAGCATTGAGATGTATATTTAAATTTCTTTCAGACCGAACGACGAGTAGTGTTGGGTATGAATGCAGAAAATACAAAACATTCAAGATCACCGTGATCTTGTGTACAGAAGCTGAAGTTTACCAACTAAGCAAGAAGTGGGATACACGACTCCACCGATGAATGCTAGACGTCATCGATGATGAAACTCTTCAATGCGTTCCAGCTATGAAGCTCACATTAAGTCTTTGTAGTACAAGACCTTTACTCACCATTCTGAACTGCACAACATACCCAAATTTGTGACCGGTAACAAGACCTACACACACCAACAATGTCAGCCAAGCACTACGATTTCAAAACCGCCCTCGTGACCGGAGGAGCCGGCGGTATTGGAAAAGCTCTCTCTCAACAGCTTATCAAAGACGGGAAGAAGGTTATTATTGCCGGCCGCACTGAGTCCAAGCTAAAGTCGGCGGCGGACGAGATCGGCGCCGCCGCATACTACGTCCTCGACACCGGCGATGTTGCTGCAATTTCTAGCTTTGTTCAGAAGCTCGTTGCTGAACACCCCGATGTCGATTGCCTGGTCAACAATGCTGGTGTACAGCGACCTTTGGAGGTTATGAAGGACGACCCGGCTGAGCTCCTGAAGAAGGCAGACCAAGAGATTGACATCAACATCCGCGGTCCGATGCATCTGGCTGTCGGGCTCCTGGAGCATCTCAAATCAAAGCCCAATGCTGTCATCGTCAATGTATCGTCGGTACTTGGCTTTATCCCATTTTCGACGATCAATCCCGTGTACAACGGCACGAAGGCGTGGTTACACTTCTGGTCCATGGCGCTCCGCAAGCAAATAGAGAGCACGAACGTCAACGTAGTTGAAATCGTGCCACCGACTGTGGCGACGGACCTCCACCGCGAGAGGGAGGACCCAGATGACAACAAAAAGCACAATAACCCTGCGGCACTGTCTGTCGAAGAGTTTGTGGAAGAGGTGGTAGGGAAATGGAAGAAGGGCGACGAGACGATTGCTGCTGGGCCGGCGAACAAGATTGTCGATACTTGGGGTGACAACATGGGTCCATTGTATAACAAGATGGTGAAATAGTGCCTACATACTGGCTGATGGGTCTCTTGCAATCCTTTTTCGGGTATACAATCTTCGCCGATATGTGCGTATGCTCAGTTTAGCCAGGTCAGTAGACATGAACTCGGCACGGCGTTGGACCCCCGTGTTCAAAGAGTTACAAGTTGGTTGTGTCGGAGATAGAGGCAAGTAAGCTTTCGATATCTTATAGCGGAGTTGTATCTCACAAAGATGGTGCAGATGTCACACACACAACCAAGGTAAGCTTGGACCATGGCAAGTGTAGCACCGAGGTATACAATGCATAGACTATCGACCACTTTGCCAGAAGGAAGCTTAAAGCTTTTGGCAACCAAGGAGTCTTGAGAAGCCTGCGTCTTGAACCACCCGTAGTGTTTAGAATACGCATGCGTCCAGCAAAGTTTCATGCTCTTATGTGCTGTGGACAGGACCGACTTCTTAGTATATGAAGAGGAACCACCCCCTTCATATCGTAGATGTTCAATCTCAACCAAAGAGCAACCGATCTGCACTCATTGACCTCACCTTACCGATCCCAGACCTAATTACTTGATACAATCTCCAAAGCTTCACCAATAAAACACCCTAAAGATGTCGACAGAGACTGAGCTACAGCACAACGAAGTGCCCAAACCGATCCTCCGAGCATTGAGTTTCAAAGGAGCAGACGACGATTCCCAGCCTGAGCTCCAACCTGCACAGTCATCTCACTCACTGGTGCCCATTCATCCCGATATTCCCTCTCAGCTCTCACTCGACCAACTTCGGTGCGCCCGCCTGAGGCTTAATACGCCTGAAAGACCACGGTTTATCGCGGAGCTATCTCGCGATGGTGGCGGCGCAGTTTCCCGCGGCAATGGATACAAGTGGTCCAACGAGGTTTACTTCCGTCAGGGAGAATTCTTGCAGAAGCAAAGCATAGAACGGGAGATGTTGCCAGGCGAGGCTACAGATCTGAACTTTATAGTCTGCCCTCACCGGCAGGTCTCCGTCTCGTTACCGACCTTCAATAAAGGAGAGCGAGGGCTATGCGAGGCTCGAGCGGTCATCACCAATACGCCTCGCCTAAATGCGCTCCATGCCGGACACACTTGGAGCAGCCTAGATGGATCTTACACGCAGATTACGGCCTGCACTGACTGCTTCTCCGACTTGGAACTTGTTGTTGAATGGAAAGGTGAATGGCTTACTGTCCGATGCACTGTCTACAGGAACTTGGGCCCTGGGACGCTTTTGGAGCATCCAAAGTGGCTGTCTTTACTGACAGGCCAGGCTGGCAGGGCGGATCATCAGAGGTCTGTCAACAACTTCGACGTCTACTCCAAGGTCTGGTGTACTGCGCGCGACTTGGGCTGTTCTGGCCTTCGTGCATACTGGCATGAGAAGCCAAATGGAGAGGTTTTCAACGTAGCGTACGCCCGCGATTGAAGAGGAAAAAGAAGACATTGGTTCATCATATAGGAGGGAGATTTTCTAGCACCATCAACACCCTTGCATCTTGTCTTCCTTCTCGCCTGAATAGTCTTTTCATCAGTGCATGCAACTGTAGCACGTCCTGGTAAAAAAAAAAAACAAGTTGAAGGAGAGGTCCTGAGCCGATGAGTCCAAGTAGAGCTTCGCCACTTCATTACGTCAATTGGAAGACCTGGAGATAACGGCCATCTAATGGAAAGCCGTAACAATATCTGGCATTGAAGGCTTGGCGTCATAGTACTGTACAATGGCCTTGGCAGGTATTATGAGGCAAAAAGCTGGATAGGCTGTGACACTGTGAGTAGGCGGAGCTTCTTAAGACGCTAAGCTTAAGCTTATCATAAGAACTTGCTAGTTGCGTAGCGCTATCTATGCTCGTAGTCCAAACGCCTTTGCAGGTGTATGCACATGTAAGTAAGGTAACCCACCTTGACATGCCCCCGGAGCTATCGTTGACCGGTTCTGCAGTTTCAAGGAATTGCTAATCTGCATACTAGACTAGAATCAAGAAGATTTTTCTCCCAGGATCCTGACCGCGATCCACCCCGAGGCATCTCTCAATATGGAAGTTCAGTTGGAATTTCCAGCAGACTCTGTCGCAAACAAGCATAGCTGTGTCCCTTGATAGACTGCTCAGGCCCGGAACGGAAAGGTGAAGTATATGCGCCAGCCTTGGCCGCCGATCTACGGGGGAGTCATTGGATGCATTGACAGAACGGGGACCCAACCACGGCCCCGATAATTACACGACGAACGATGCCTGGATAGCTGATCTTCCCACATATGGAAGCAATGCGAGTGCCGCTCTCCACACCGTCGGGTATGCTATCGGGCCAATATCAGGCACATACATATCTATGCATAGGAAGAGCCGACGGAACTACCGGGTGAGAGCGGGGATTCACCCGACAATCGCCAAGATAGGGAGGGAGGGTCCGATATCATGGATATCATGGATATCACGGAGGAGTCCCTATCGTTTCAACTCGATGCCAATTGCAACCTCGATGGAGACCTCGGGCTATAAATGAGCGGGCGTGCTGCCGCCAGGGCATGAGAGCTCGCGATGTGCGAGACGCGACTTGTCCCTGATCCTCATCTTTATAGGAAGCCATCATGCAGTCTTCGCTGAGATTCTACATATCCCTTCTGGGGTTGTTGTCCTCGACCGCCAGTGCGAAGCCTGTCGCTCAGCCTTCTGTCCGCTTCGTCTCTCCAGGTCAGATTGCGCCATCCGGCGCACACAACGTCGTCGTCGAGTACCAAGGCGACATTGATGGCGAGCTCTCCATTACCTACGGCGCTTGCGGTGGCGATGTGTCTCCCTCACAGTCGGAGTTGAAGGTCGGCTCAACCCACGTTGGAGGCCATCCCTTGGCTGAGCGACATGCCGAGCACGAGGACTTTCGTCCCACCAAGTTCGTCTGGCTGACACCCTCGGATGTCTCTCGCGGCTGTCTCAGTGCTTTCCTTGACGGCAAGCTTGTTGGCCAGTCAGAGGAGTTGGCCGTCGTTAAGCGTTTGACTCGCCGCGGTGAGAAGAGAAAGAGCTTTGTCGATGTTGCGGGAGATGACAGCATGTGGTTCAATGGTGTGGCGTATCTCGAACAGAAGCAGCCTGGCGATTTGTTCGTGGCTGCTGCGAAGAACAGGACTTTTGGCATTATCGGTGGCGGCATCTCCGGGCTCATGTCTGCCGTAAGTCCCTCTCGATGCTCAAGTCCTTGTGTGGATCTACATGCTGACCTGGTCTAGTTGATGCTCGACTCCGTTGGAATCCATAACTGGAAGATCCTCGAGTCTTCCAAGCGCGCAGGTGGACGCATCAGAACCGTCTACCTGAACGGTACGTCCCCTGAACAAGGCCAGTACCATGAGCTGGGTCCTATGCGCTTCCCGTACGAAATTACCGACTCGGAGACAAACGAGACGTTTCCAATCAACGATCAGCGCATGATCTTCCAGCTGGCCGATGTCCTGAACGAGATGAACTCGGGCAACGACAGTCTGCAGGTCAAATTCTCCGATTGGATCCAGAGCTCACCAAACACACCCGTAAACACTCTGAAGCGCCGCCCAGACGGAACCTTTCCTGGCAAGGCTGAAGTTGCAGCGAACCCTGCGTACGCTGACCCCGTGGTCTACAGCAACAAGACCGCGGCCAAGGAGGCTCTCGCCGCGCTCGACGACTTCAAGGGGCTCAGCCCTGAGCGAGTCCGCATGTATGCCACCAACATCTTTGCGGCCTACAAGCAGGCCAAGGAGGACGGCATGTTTGACTACTCGGAGGTAACCTACCTCCGCGATGTGCTCAAGACTGACCTCAACACTACGGATGAGGTCACCCCTACCAACATCTACTGGCCCATGTGGGAGTACGAGACGGTCTATTTCCTCGCCAGCAAGTGGGTTACCATCAAGGGCGGCCTCAGCAGGCTCCCTGCTGCCTTTGAAAACATTGTCAAGGACCGCATCGAGTACGGCACCAAGGTCAACGGATTGCACTACAACAAGGGAAACAACACGGTGTCCGTCTCATACAGGCCCACGGGTGCCGAGCCATTCAGTACCCCTGACACCTACGAGAACTTTGACTACGTTCTCAACAGTGTGCCGCTCAACCTGATGAAGTTCTGGAAGCTTCCCCCCTACTCGAGCCTGCTGAAGCGTAGCATCGACCGCACGCTGTTCGCCAACGCCTGCAAGGTTGCCGTCCAGTTCAAGACGCGCTTCTGGGAGCACCTCGAGCGGCCCATCCTCGGGGGCTGCACACGGATTTCGTCGCCCCAGCTTGGCCAGGTCTGCTACCCATCGTGGGACCTCAACGCCACAGGACCCGGTGTGATGATGGCCTCGTATATCTCCGACTACGAAGCCACCGTTGCCTGCGCCATGTCCGAGGCCGAGCACATGGCCTACATCAAGAGAGCCCTAACCGAGATACACGGCGATGTGGTGGAGGAGAACTGGACCGGCAACTATGCCCGCCACTGCTGGGAGCAGGACGAGCACCAGGCGGGAGCCTTTACCATGCAAATATTTGCGCAGCAGCACCTTTACCTTCCGGCGTTCTATCAGACCGAGTTCAACACCGTTTTCATCGGAGAGGCGGCTACATTTACGCACACCTGGATCTTTAGCGCTCTGGAGAGTGCAGTCCGTGGTACGGTCCAGCTGCTGCTTGATATGGGACTTGTGGATGAGGCGAAGCAGATCACCAACACATGGATGGCGCGGTGGATAGATCTTTGAGTAACGGTTTGGTGAAGTGATTTGGCCAAGCTCATGTTCCATAGAAATTAGACGTCGTAGTACAAAACACTGCGAAGGTTGGCAGCAACTTTACAGTTTTCAATAAGAGAACCTCTCACAACTAAGAATCGGGCGAATGGTTTAGTGGTATAATACTCCCTTAGCATGATTCGTCTGAACAACTTGGGAGTGGTCCAGGGTTCGATTCCCTGTTCGTCCAATGAGGTGGTTAGAATCCACTGCGATCCTTACTTTTTGCGGAGATTCGATGCAGGTCTCATATTTCTTTTTCTTCTTTTTGCTCTTCTTTGACTTCCTGTTGCCAGACGAAGCGTGAGCATATTCGGGTCATCGATATCTCAAGGTCCGACAACAGATCCGTCATTCCGGTCTCTGGACGTTTGCTGCCTCGAAAACTTCTTTGCCTCGTCATAGCGTGTTTTGATATCAGTCGGGATCTTCAAGGTCTTCAAGACGCCCCACCACGGCGAGCCCATCGCTGAGGGTCCCCCTTACTGCGATCGAGCCTCGGCTCGCCGGACCGATTTGAATTAGGACGGAATCCCGAGACGACAAGGCCGTGGTGTTTGTTGGGACCTCTCAAACTCAACCGCCAGTTGCCGTCCTCGCAGTCTCCTCACAGCGCAGAGCATCTCTTTGGCAATGGCGTCTGCGAGCGGCAAGATGTCTGGTTTGTCACTCATTGTGCCTTTGTTTGCCTCTCTTACAGTCGGTGGCTTAGGATATGCGGCAACGCTCGTCGACTGGCCGCACTTGATGCGGAGCTTCCTGACGGGCCCGGGACGGACGTCTCGGATCCTGCTGCTGCTGTTTGTCATCTTCAACTGGAAGAACATGCCCTTTGCGTGGACAGTACGTTGATGGTGGAAACCGACGAAGAAGAAAGCTCTGGAATTGCTAACCGGGAGGGCGCCGTGTAGTATCGTGTCTGGTTTACCATTCTGAAGCACATGTTCCTTCGCAAGTCCCCCAAGCTTGGTCCCCGGGCCCTCTTCAAGCCCGTCATCTCAACAGCCAGTGCGCCGCTGCTGGAGATTGACTACAACCTGCACAAGTCCAACTCGACATACTTTGCCGATCTCGACGTTGCGCGAAGCCACCTCGTCTCGTACCTCTGCCGCCCGTCCATGAACACGCTCTCCCGCAACGCCCAGACCAAGATCGTGCTCGACCCCAAGACAGGCAAGCCCATCAAGGGCTCCCTGGGCATCATGCTCGGCGCCGTCCAATGCAGCTTCAAGCGCGAGATTGGCATCTACAAGGGCTACGAGATGTGGAGCCGCGTCCTCTCGTGGGATCGCAAGTGGCTGTACATTGTCACCTACTACATGCCCAAGAATGCGGCGCGCCCGACCGAGTGGCTCGACCCGCGCTTCGCAAAGTCCCGCACGCGTGGCTCCCGAGACGCGGCCGGCGGCTGGGATCGCAAGATCCACGCGACGGCCATCAGCAAGTACGTCTTCAAGCTCGGCCGCTTCACCGTCCACCCGGCCTACGTGCTGGGCGGTGAGGCGGGTCTTCTCCCCGAGCGCCCCGGCGGCTGGACGAGCGGCGAGGAGCAGCTGGGCGACCTGTCCACTGACGTTTCGGATGTCGACCTGTCCACCGAGGGCGAGTACGACTGGCGTCGGGTGGAAGCGATGCGACGTGAGGGCATGGAGATGGCGAGTCACTTCCAAGCGTTGGAGGGACTTCACGATACCTTTGATGGCGGTCAGAATGGCGCGATTGGTATCTTTGGGCCTTGAGGCTTGGACTTGCTATGCGTTTGGGCTGTTGGAAAACAGGATCTGGTCATTTGCCTGGCGCATGATGAATAGATCGACACCTGGTAGACTTGTCATGGTGGACGTTATTTTTAGACTTTTTCAACATCGCATACATTATGTAGATTTTGGAATACAGAAGCTCAAACAGCTTCCTTGCCTGTTTCAATTAAACATTCAGTCATTTCCCCCCTCCCCCGAAACGCCGTGACTCTTTTGAGTAACAAGTCGACCATTTTTGAATTGCGGAAATAAGATGATTATAGGTATTGCATCACGGAAACGACGGAAACTATTGCCACAGGGCCTAGCCATTCCGCATAATGCAAGCCTCTATTCCCTCCACTTGATACTGCCGTGGGCTTGGCAGTTGGCTCTGTTTCGAGTATTGACGTGGAGTTTGGTAGTACTTGTCTGCATATCTCGACCGCCTTGGTTGCAAGATCTAAAGACACTGTTAGCCACTGTGGAATCTTGCGCGGCGAAACTGGAAGAGTGCCTGAGCCACCCGCAGCAGGGTCAGGTTACGAGCTCAGGATGGGGACAGTGGTTCGTACCGGCAAGGTCCTTCATGTCACAACCGGCCTTTATAAAACAAGGCGCCACGCTCTGGACAACGTCCTCTAGATGGAGGCACTGGCAGGCAAGATCGGAGCTGGAACAGTTTTGCTTTGCGGCGCCCTCGGCAATGCAGCCGAGGGCGCATTTGGGGAGCTGGGATCGGAGATCGGCAACGGCGGCAGAGGCTGAGACGGAGAGGATGAAGGCAAGGAAGATGGCGATGACGGGGATGCGTAGAATCATGTTTGCGTGTTGATATGGTGTTGACTCGAGACGTACTCGTACAACAATGCTACATTTGCAGCCAAGGGAGCAGGGACAAGGAGGGAGAGTGATTGTGAGCAGAGTAAGAGAGGTGGGAAGGGCTGGTATTGCCTGAAGGATAACTCGTCGTCGTATGGGCACTTACTGCGCAACTGTGCTACAGAAGCGCGCAGATATGGGATCATATAATCTGTGCATACCTAGGTATCTGGGTAGATATATCTACGGCCAAGGACGACACACTACCTTCTTGGGCTCGGCAACAAGCGCAGCTGCAGGGAGAAGCACGAAAAAAGCCACCACCGCTTCTGCTTCTGCATCGCATCCCCTGCCGACGCCTCCGAAGCCCAGGGTGTTGTTGCACCCGGGTCGAGAACACACGCGAAGACTAGGGGTGGGAACGGTCGGTTGGTTGGGGTTAGCAACTCATGCATTGGCACTCTACTTATACAGCTAGTATGGCGTTGCCCGTGCCCCTGGTGGCGCCGGCGATGAGTTGATTTTATCCGCCAGTGTGTTCTTGGTGGCGCTCACGATGCTGCTCTTGACTGGATAGGTGCTAGAGCTGCTAGAGCTGCTAGAGAGAGACGGAGAGTGCCGAGCAGAGTGTGATGAGGCGCGCCAGATAGATTGGCCAGACTCGTCACAGTGGGAAAGGAGCCATGGCTGGTTGGTTGACCATTGGTTTGGCGCGCTTTGTTAGCTGGCTGAACGAACATTGGGTAAGTCGAGAGGAGAGCAGGACAGTCCTCGCTAACAAGCACCAACAGCCCATCAACCAAACCAACTAAACCAACCAACCAACCAACCAACCAATGAAACTCCCTTGACAAGTCTCGGTATCCGGGAGCTGACGCGCGGGGTAGTCTCTAGACAGGACCGGGGTTCCAAGCATCGTCTGTCACATCGTGGGATGCCATCCGCCTTCTCATCGGCCGCTTGGCGTGCAGATGCAGCCCCAACGGTGTGGCTCAGGGGAGGGATGCTGCAAGACTGCGGCAAAGACACGACGAGGTTGGAAGTGGCTCGCTGATGCGTGATTGCGCTTCCACTGATCTGTTCAACCAGAGGGCTGCCTTGTTCATCACTTGGTACCACTCGCTCTAACCATTGGGGATTGGCGAGTTGGTATTCGTCAGTATCATCTCGATGCATCAAGGGACTGAGAACACCAAGGTCCCGAGCGTGCCGAGTTGGCACCTCGCATCGACTTGTGCATACGAGTCTTCAACTCTCGTCCCTGGCATGTGCAGATCAAGACCAACTAACAACCCAAATTGGGCGTGTTGCAGATTCTCTCCATTGGGCGGGAACAACGTGACCCATGCCAAGTCGCCCAGTCTGTTACAAGGGCAGGATGAGCCGTTTCTCCAAACTTCAACATGCCAACCAACTCTCAAATCTCATCGGGCCGAGCGACGATCAGTTTGTAAATATGAAATGCACCCCAAACGAGTTGGTTGCCAGAGTTGATTGACAGTGTTTGACATTCGCTCGACGAGACGGGCAGGGTACGACAGCACATGGACACGTGTGTGCGACTTGATACGACATCACGGAGCAATCATTACAACTAACTAAAAATAAAGAGGGGTTGAAGTTCTTCAGTTGACATAGTTTGGTGGTCCACAGTGGCCGGCTTTGCCGGCTCTCAGTGCTTGACTCTATATGGTCATCATCATTATGAACTTCAACCCATCTTGAACCAGGATTGGGCTCTCCTCGAGAAAGAACTTCCAGTGAAGTTTAGAGTGTAAAAAATAGTAGAGGAAAGCCGTCACCGAGTCGTTGACGGGAGTCCCCCCTTCGCCTCGAGAATGAGCCCCATTGAGTAACCCGGCTTTCACCGGGCAATCGCATACCTATCAACCTCGACAACAAGTCCTCGGCGCCCGATACCACTCCCGCACGCGCTGACGGCTGCCCGCCATCCGACTCCCCACTCGCCAGACGGCGCATGCCAGCCTCCCGCAACACTCTAGCGCGGACTCATATCTTCATCCAAAGGGGCCAAAGGTACGAAAGGGCGGCTTGCCGAAGGTTCAAGGGCGCAGATGTAGCGACGAAGCAGGGCCAGCACGAGGAGAGGGCCTGGGTGCCGAGGTCAGCCGCTGTGCTTTTATGGCGGCGCGTTTCCGCATTCTCGTAAAGAGACGTCCGGGGACTTTCTCCCAAAGCCTGAGAAGAGCGAGACGCTGCAGAGCAGAGTCTCCGTGTGTGAGCTTCGAATGGCGATTTGTCGAGCGAAGGGGGGGCTGAAGAAGAAGAGAAAGAAGAAAACGGGCTCTGGCGCTGAATTTTTATTTTTATGGGATTGGGGCTCGCGGGGCGTGCAGTGATGCAAGTAGCGGGAGGGAGTGCACCTAGAGGGGTTGGCCTGCACCTGTTGGCACCTTTTGGCACCTTTTGGCACCTCGAGCTACACCAGCCAATCCGAGGGCTGCATTGAGAAGGCTGGGTCTCTGCCTTCTGCCTGCCTTGCGTGCCTGTTGAGCGAGTGAGCGACCTTACCTTAGCTTGCTTTGCCTCGCCTACTCTGTAACTCTGTAACTCTGTACTGTACTATAACTTGAACGCGATCTCGACAACCAGCGACAACGAGCGCCTTCTCTTTCGCATCCGGCACTACTGCACTCCTGAGTCTTGAGGGTCGACTGCGGAGCTCGAGGTTCCCGCTTCAGAGTTTTTGATCCTCGAAGTTTGCCTTCTTTTGCGCGCCCCCCAGACACAGGCAGACAAAGGACGAAAAAAAAGTTGCCGCCCCCGACCTCCCCGAATACAACAGCCAACGCCTACACCTACTACCACTCCTACTACTCCAGGCCGGAAGATCCATCTCATCTACAGCCGCCATGTCGGGGACTCTGTTTGGCTCCGCCACGAGCTCTTCGACGAGCAACACGCTGGGCGACCTCAAGTCGGACGTGGAGCTCTCCAACCCGCCCACCGACACCATCTCCGACCTGGCCTTCTCCCCGGCCGGCAACAACGACTACCTTGCCGTCGCTAGTTGGGACTGCAAGGTCCGGATCTACGAGATTGCGCCAAATGGCCAGAGCCAGGGCCGACACGCGTACGAGCACAGCCAACCGGTCCTCAACTGCGACTTTTCCAAGGTAAGGGCGCGCCCCTCCCGTCCTCCCTGGACAAGACACCGATAGACTGCCGAGAGGGAAACAGTCACTGACAGATGGTGGACTCGCAGGATGGAACCAAGATTGTCTCCGCCGGCGCCGACAAGAACATCAAGGTGTGCGATCTCAATGCGCAGCAGGAGATTGTCATTGGCACCCACGACCAGCCCGTGCGGACGGCGCGCTTCTTCGACAGCGGCAACGGGACCATGGTGGTCTCGGGCTCGTGGGACAAGACGGTCAAGTACTGGGACCTGAGGCAGCAAGGCCCCGCGGCCACCCTCCCTTGCCAGGAGCGCGTCTACACCATGGACGTTAGGGACAACCTGTGCGTCGTTGGCACGGCCGACCGGTACATCAACGTCATCGACCTCAAGAACCCGACCAAGTTCTACAAGACGCTGCAGAGCCCCCTCAAGTGGCAGACGCGCGTTGTCAGCTGCTTCACCGACTCGGCGGGCTTTGCTATTGGCAGCATCGAGGGTCGTTGTGCCATTCAGTACGTCGAGGACAAGGATGCCAGGTATGTAGACGCCCAGACTGCTTCTTCATGTCATGTCGGTTGCACCCCCTCGGCTAACAGGCGTGACAACCAGCTCCAACTTCTCCTTCAAGTGCCATCGCGACCCGGCGTCCAACGGCGTCACAAACGTCCACGCCGTCAACGCCATCTCGTTCCACCCGGTGCACGGCACCTTCAGCACCGCCGGCTCCGACGGCACGTTCCATTTCTGGGACAAGGACGCCAAGCACCGCCTCAAGGGCTACCCCAACGTCGGCGGCAGCATCACGGCCACGACGTTCAACAAGACGGGAAGCATCTTTGCCTACGCCGTGGGCTACGACTGGTCCAAGGGCTACCAGCATAACACGCAAAACTACCCGATGAAGGTGATGCTGCACCCGGTCAACAACGACGAGTGCAAGCCCAGGCCATCAATGAAGAAGAGGTAAAGCGGGAAAGGGAAAGGGAAAGTACATGTACACTTGTGGAGGGAACAACTGAAAGTTGAGGCGATGGGGCCAAGGACAATGCGTCTTTTGAGTTTGTTTTAATGTGGTTGCCAAATTGGTCGGGATTGTGTGAGAAGAGACTGAGGCGAGGACGAAGCCAAATAGTGGAGGGCGATGCTGCGTGAGATTACGAGAGACGATACCATATTTACCTGGATGCGAAGCATCAACCAAAATCTACATCACAACGCAACCCAACAACGCAAGCAATTTTTCCTAGGTAGTTTACGGTTGGTTACATTCACTTGGAGAGTGACATGGCAAGATGTTGTTTTTGGTGCAGTAAAGGATGGTTATCCCCAATATGTGTATTTCATCATGACGACAATCGTAAGCTTGCCCTATATGGAAGCAGGCCATGGAACTCGCCTGGCATGTGCGAGTCCAATCTATATTAGATAGTTGCAGCAATAGCTGAACGGGGGTAGGAGTAAATCAAATCAACGCTGTGCTCTCAGTCAAATCAGGTGTGTTGCTCCAGCCAAGGCTTTAGTGGCTAGTCTTGGGTTTGGGACCGCCAAAGACATCGTCAACCATGCCGCGCAGCATGTCGCTGAGAAAGGTACTCTCGTCAGACTGCTGTTGGTGTTGCTGCTGGGTCTGCTGGTGGGCAAACTTGAGCTCGACAGCATCGAGGCCGACGCCCTCAACCGCGGCGAGAGGCGCGCCGGGGACGACATTGTCCGGGTTGGCGGCGACAATGGTGGCATGGCTGTTGCTGGCGACGCTCTCCGAGTCGGGCGCATAGTGGGTGTTGTAGTTGTCTGGCAGAAGAGGCATGCGGGGCAGGCCTTCGGGCACGGCAGCAGAAGCATGGAGAGCCGGGATGATGGTGGCGTCGAGGTGCGCAGAGGGCGTGCGGGAGACGGAGGCGGACGAGTGGAACGTCTGCATCAGAGGCTTGGTGCGGTTGGCGATGGAGGGTTGGGGAGTTGGGCGGTGAGTGGTGTAGAGGTTGCGAGACGTCTGCAAGGTTGGACGAGTTAGCATTGCGATTGCCATCATGATGGATGAATGATTGGATGGATGGACGGATGGCAACATACCTCGGAGGACTGCTCGGTGGCAGCAGAGCGACGGGAGCGCAGCAGCTCGTCGTACTTGGGCATCAGGACAGCGCCGGCATTGCGGTGGGAGGAGTCGAGGAGGGTGCGGGTGAGCTTGGAGACGGGAGCAGTGACTCGCGACATGTTGCTGTGACTGTGATGGGACGAGATGGGGTAGATGGGGTAGATGGTGACAAGAGCTTTATGTTGGTGGTTGGAAGTGGGAGGTTTGGTTGAGCTTGAGCTTGGCTTCAGGGTTGAAGATGGACAAGGTAGATGGTTGACTGGAATAAAAGGGGAGGCGACGGAGGAAGGAGAGAACGGCGAGAGGTGAGAGGGCAGGACGGGAGGGCTTGATATAGTTGAGCTCAGGCACAGTGCTATCCTGACAAGTGCTGAGAAGTGCTGAGAGATGGACTCAGACTCATCAGACTCACTCAGAGACTAAAGGTAAGGTAGACGGACGATTGACCAAGTTACCTACTAGGTACGAACGAGGTGGAGGGGATATGCCCAGGAGGACTAGTACCTTTACCTTGTCCATGTCCATGTACCTGTACATCTACACGAACCAATGGACGGTGGTTGAGCAGCCCATTACGACGACGCCAGCGACGACAATGGCTGCGACGATGGCGACGACGATGGCTGGCAGATGCGCCCACGTGTTTGTTGGAAAGCTTGCTGGCCCGCACTCAAGGTACAGGTACATGTACGGTACCTCGACCTTGCCATGGGATGCGATTGCGATTGCGATGGGAATGGCTCTAGCTCTGGCTCTGGCTCTGGCTCTGGCTCTGGCTCTGGCTCTGGCTCCGGCTCCGGCTCCATGTGCATTCAATGCAAAGTATCCGTACATCATGTACAGTCGATCAGGTCAAGTCGGTCAACGAAAGCCCATGCATGCATCCAACGCATCCAGCGCATCCAATCCATGCAAGGCCAGGCCAGGCCAGGCCAAAACGGCCCCGCCGGCCGGGGAGCTCATGGGCCAGTTGCCGACGCGGCGCAAGCAAGCAAGCAAGCCAGCAAGCAAGAAGCTGGGATGGATCCGTGGATGGCTGCCATGTGCATCGTACGAGATGCGATACGATGCGCCAGAGTTACTCGCTCGCCCATAGGTATTGAATCGGTGGGTAGGTAGGTAGGCATGCATCGAGGTGTCGAGGCTCCATCGTCAGATCATGTACTATACAGGCTGGCATGCAAGTACATGGTGCTGTGCGATGCTATACTGGCCGCTGCCAGTGCTTCATTTGTGCATCTCTCTCTCTCTCTCTC
>QUZD01000094.1:0-117361 GCA_003693505.1 Pseudonectria foliicola | reverse complement strand
AGAAATGGCAGAAATGGCAGAAATGGCAGAAGACGCCGGGCCTGGCAACAGGCAGGGGAAATAGGAGTAAGGCGACTTATTAGGACCCGAGTCTATCGACAATCCGCGTTGGCGGCTGGGTGGAGCCACAGGCAATTGAGGCGCTGGGCGGTACCTGACTTGGCAAGTTGGAGCAGCACAGATTAGCACTAAAACTGCCCATACGATACGATACAGTACTGTACATACTAAACTCATGTACTCTGTAGGCTTGCCCTGCTTGCTCGGCTGCCACTGGCCACCAGGGTACCAGGGTACCTACTGTACCGTTAGCACGGCAGCACGCTAGCACTCACTCGCTATTGCCAAATTGTCATAGCGTCCTGCATCCCTAAATTAAGAGCGTCCCGTTCTGCCGTTGCGCCTCGGGACCTGCCCCGCCACAGCTGCTCCCTCCCCAATTGGGAAACGACGCAGAGCTCCCTCGTGGCGGTGCAAGCCGCGCAACCAGCTCCCTGTCCCTGTCAGACTGTCCCCTGTCTTTGCTTCTGTCTCTCTCTGTCTCTGTCTCTGTCTCTGTGTCTTCTCTCCCTCTCTAGCGTGCCTAGACATTGACGACGTCTTGTCTCATTGCCAACTTAGTTAGCCGCCGGCCGTTGAAGCCATGCAGTGGCAGCAACCTGCTCTTGCGGCCCGGCCAACAGCTTACTGCTCATGTAGGTAGTGTTACGCTGCTCCGTACATTGCGTACTTATACACAGACCCAATATCACACCCGGCATTAAACTGGCACTTTGGTGCTTCCACGGTCCGGCTGGTGCGATTCCCATCATACCTCTGTCTCTGGCTTGGCTCAGCCGGCTGATCCAAGACGACATATCCCGTGGCTGGGATGATACGGACAACGCGTCTTGGCTCGGAATTCCCGTGTCGGCTCATACCTCCCACGAAGTCTGTGTCAGATTCTCTATTGCATCCAGTTACGGCAACGTATCAACAATCGGGTTGTGATGGGGTTGTGGCATTCTTGTATTGATCCTAGGGCCCACTCACTCGAAAACGTTTGCCATGCTAGATGGAATACAGCTTCACCAACCTGTCGGTATGGTGATTGATTACTGCATGTGAGGCCTGTCTGGCCCTTGTTTCCCGAGCATCGACGTCCGACCCTTTACAAAACCTCTCGTACTTGGTCCATGATCTGCTGTCCCATCGTTCTCCTCCGTTCAGCCTGGCCCTCTGCCTGTCCCTCTGCGCCAGTAGCCACCGCCGAGGGCGCATTCTCATCCTCCAGCCGGCGGCGCAGGCCTTCAAACTCGGAGCTTCGTCTCTGCGTCCTCAGCCCGACCATCCAGCCCGGCACCCGCCAGCGGACGAGGGCCGCCGGCAGCACGCCCTCCCTCCACGAGCAACCCACGATCCAGCCAATGGCGGCGCCGATGAGAGAGCCCGGCCACTGGAGGAGGGCTAGGTGGGTGGCGATGGCGTACTTGTACGACTTGTCCGAGAAGGTGAGGCCGACAAAGGGCTCGTTGGTGGGCGGAGCCTCCGACGTGGCGATGCGGTACTTGTACATGTGCGGGACCATGGCGTGGTACTGCGCAAGAATGGCAAAGAGGATGGGGGTTGGCCCCGCGGGTATGTAGTTGGTGAACCCAGCCGTCAAAGGACGCAGGACAGTCATCAGGAGCGGGGGAAGCAACGCAGTCAGCGGGAAAGTGACGACAAGAAACGACTAGAACGGGGCAAGCATTGCGCCTGTCAGCGAGGCCGGTCTCTCTGTGAGCATCGCCATGTTCCACTACTTACAGCAAACTTCCGGGATCCCCACATGCGCTCGACGATGCGGAGGTTGTAGATGGACATGGCGGCGAAGAGCACCTCTGTCGAGTTGGTGTAGCAGAGCTGGTACGCCAGCAGCCGCCAGAACTGGCGATAGCGCCAGAGATGGGTGTCGATGAGGATGAAGAAGTAGTGCTTCACATCGAGCACGCTGGCGAGAATGGAGCCGGTGATGAGGCCCATTACCGCCAGCCGGGTGACGGGCGCATTGGTAAAGGACATGCTTGCCTGCTTGTCGCGGTAGAAGCAGTCTCTCTTAGAACGGTGTGTTGTCCTATACGAGCATGCTGCGTCTAGAGGAGCGATGAAGCTGTCGGCGGAAGATCGGTGCCGGGGGGACCCGTGACCTGGCGCAAGTTTCAATGCAAGACTTGAGGCTGCAAGTCAGTGTGAATGTGCGCGCTATGCTCCCCCGAAAGAGTGACCACTCCTCGTCTTCAGCTAGAAGGTTATGTGAGAGTTACTTGTGGCTACCAACAGCTGTCATAAAGTCATCCCAACCGTCCGCGAGTACAAGGTACGGATGAGGCGTAGGTGGCTTTTCACTGTCACGTGCACTCGTGTCGTACTCTGCCCGTACTTTGTACAGCTGATTGATCGCGACACGTTCTGGTGGAGAACACGGCAACCTACAATGAAAATGCCATTGCAGTAGTGCAACCCCTATATACGCATCAACTGTGTCCATGTCGCTAGGAAATATTTTCTAGTCGTTGCAAGATTTGAGCTCTTTGGTCCTTGTGGCAGATGGAAGGCAAGCTGCGGATGACAGCTTTGTGTCGAGACATCCAATTGCCCAGGATACAAAGGGGGTAAATCAAAGGCCAACAGGGGGGAGGAGAGCAATTGGACAGTTGGAATGCCAGGGACGTGATCTCGCTTCAGCTCTTCCATCCCGAGAGATCCTGCATCTGCTTCTCGAGCGGAACGGCCAAGAAACGCAAGCAGAACCGCGGTTCCCATCGTCGCCCTCTCGATGCCCGGGAATCTCCGCTGCGGCTTCACCACCCTTGCCCGTTAGCAAAGGGCCTGGATGCTGAGTACTGAACAAAGATTGCCTTCCATCAACTCCCCATACCCACTCAGACCTCGATACCCCCAACCCCATCCGCCCTCACGATGACGCTGGGCAATGTCGGCTCTCTCATCCTCCAACATGTCGTCTTCATCATCCACCTCGCCTACTTCCACCTCGCCTTTTCGGAAGCCGAGCCTAGTGTCCTGGCCGGCTTCTACTGCTTCGTCAAGTTGCTGGCCCGCCGTGCAGACGATCTAGATGGGCCCCCGCCCGAGTGGCCACCCCATCCGCCCCGGCCGTGGTGACTTGAGCGTGTAAGCCACATCTCCTGGGCGAATCTACCCAGGGCAGCCGGCCGTCTCCCCAAGGTTGTTACAGTCAAGGGCATGAAATGCTCCATGTTTGGTGGGCGAGCTTGCAAACTTTTCTGGTTTTCTGACATCGGTCCTGCCATGACCCCAGTGGCATGCAACAACCAAGTGGCCGTTAATATGTCCAGTTTGGGAAGCGAGCATTGTATTAAGCGCTGTTCTTAATTGTCTTGATAGATGCCTAGTCATATAAAACACAATCCGCTGATTGATAACATTGTGCAACGCCCTGAAACTCCCAAATAGCCGTATTAGCTACCCATAACATGCTCCCGAGTCTTGAGTGTACAATGCCATCTCTATGCGTGGCCCGTGGTCCCCATTTACAGTCTGGGCTTGAGCCCTTCTCCAGCAGTGGCTTCCTGGTTAACAGAGACCTCGCCGGTCTTCTCGCCGTTGCCAAAGAAAATGACTTGAACAGTGAGATCATCACTGGATGGAAAAGATTAGCATTGAAGATGAAATGTGAATCGCGATTGTGGCTTACCGGTATCGCCTTGAAAAGGGGGCAGGCAGGGTCAGAAGAGCGCAGACCTGCTCTTCGTTGGTACCACCAAGAGCGTTGCGCACCAGATGTGTCGCCACATTCTTATCCTTGACCACAAATCTGTCCTTGGCCTGGGGATCGATTCCCCATTGAGCGAGGCGAATAGGGGACTTGTTACCATCGGGTCCGGCCGCCTTGGCGTCCTCCACGGGGAGAGGCGCGTTGGACGAACCAAAGATCTTGGACCAAGTCGAGTCAAACTGGGAGTTGGCTGAACCGCTGGCCTGGGTCTCGATCCATTTGCCGACCAAGCCAACCACCTCCTCATTGGTCAGCATCTCCCACAAGCCGTCGGTAGCAAGGACAAGGAAATCGCCATTTTCGGGCTGGATCTTGGTCGTCGTTACCACGGGCTCGGCGGTGACGTAAGGAGGGGTTTTGAGCAGCGGCGAGGGCATCCGGCCAAAGAAGTTTTCCCGCAGCTTCATGGCAACATCTCTGCTCCACTTGTAAACTGCATCGCCAAAGGCGCGGGTGGGCTCCAGTCCGCCTAGAACGCGTCCATGGCGGACAACGTGTTCCTCACCAGGGTGCTCCTTGCGCAGACGGGCTGCCTCCTCTGGGCTGCTACCTGTCTGATCCTCAGACAGAGCCATGGCGGTCCATTTGCCAGAGGCCGATCGGCGGCCCAGGACGGCTCTTGAATCGCCCGTGCATGCCACTCTCAGCAATTTGCTTCGCGTATCGTAAAAGGACAGAAGCGCGCAAGATCCGGAGAGGGCGGGCTGCAAGAGCTCGGCCGCCACAGTCTTGGTCTTGGCCTTGAAGACCTTCTCAACGCTTGCATGGACGATCTCGTGATCCAGACGATTGAAGCCTGCCTTGATAGCAAGGTCGACGGCATCGGTTGGTGGTAGGCTGCCGGAAGCCGCCTTGTAAGTCTCGTTGAGCTCGCGGGCGACATAGCTGATGAGGCTTTCCCTCAGGGTGGCAGAGGTTGTCCAGCCACTACGAACCAGTCAGTACGTGGCGATGGTCCGGACATTATGCACATGAAGCTTGTTTGTTTGACTTACGAGTGGCCGTCAAATACACCCCAAAACATCCAATCGCTTTCGTCGCCCTGGGTGCCAGCGACACGACTGGGGACCTGGACAATCTTTTCGGCATGGTCGTCCTCGATGGGGTCGTTGCTGGGTAATTGGACCAGGTCGTAGCGGGTGACGCCCTGGCCTCGGTTGACAGAAAAGGACTGCTCCGACTTGCGCAGCTTCTGGGTGGCCTGCTCCGGGGTGAGCATCTCGACAACCTTGCGACCGTCGTCGCTAATTGACTTGGAGATGGGGCCTTCTCCGACAATGGTGCCCTGCCTCAGCTCGTCGGCGCCGACTACGAGGACAGTGCGGGTTGGCAGGGCATTGGCCTGGGTGGAGGTGAGGCTCTGCGAGACAGTAGGACTGATCGCAATGTTAGAGCTGTTGTAGGAGTACCATGCGCCGTATCCGACGACGATACTGGATACCAGCGCGACGGGCAGGCGGCGAAAGTACATGGACGACTTCAGTGGCGCATGGCCAGCGGCGTTGCGACGAGCCTTGTGTGGGCCGTGAGACCGAGCCTGGGCGCGGACGTGCGAGGAGGAGAAGCCTCGTTGGTGGCTACGGGCAAAGGCGCGGATCGGAGAGAGAGGGAGGGAAGTCGTCCGGAGGGCTCGCGCCGTAACTCGATTCATCGGGGCGGCGGTTGGATTGACGAGGCGACGGAGAAAAGAGAGAGGGAGGAAGAGAGAGGGATGGGGCGGGAGGGAAGAGGAACAGGGCTACTTGGGGAATCCAGGGAGCTGCGGAGCTGCAGGAGCAAGCATCCAGGCCTGGCTGGGACGGTACAGCAGGTTGGAGTGAGAGTAGCACTGGGCTGGTGAGTAGTGAATGGTGGATGGTGAGTGGTGATTGGTGGCTCTTCTCTGGTGGGTCTGTCGCCCAAGTTCGTCTCTTGGTTCTACTGTATATCAGATCGATCGAGGTCCTTGACAACTCCAGTATGATGCTGATGTGTTTCTCGCCGGTATCAGCAGATTTGCGCTTCAGTGCCTAACCAACTAGAGTCCAAGGAGGAGCCGAGTGTATGCACCTGATGTAGCGGCACGGCAGAGTAACTTAGAAGGACGGCTGGATAAGAGAGGAGGTCTGACCACGCTTAGAAGGGGGGGGGGGGAGGGTCCAAGTACCCCAGAGCTGGACCCCAATTCACTGCACGTGAACACAGTCAACCCCTGGTGTTGATTCTCGGGCACGCTGGGACGGACCATCTAAGTTACTTTCCCTAGAAACTGGCTACGACGGTGATTCCAGTTTCAAAAGGTCAGCCTCAGGAGGCACTACATCCAACTGGTGAGTTGGTGGTTGAATAAAGTAAGGTAGGTGTCATCTGTATCTAGGTAGTGTACCTAGTGGTAAGCTGGATTCCTCACAGATATGTACTTTCCAAATAACCCTTTATTGACCATCAACATCTCCCAAGCCGCCCAATTAGATCCCCGGACAAGGCCCATTTGCAGCTCATACAAGGCGTTGTTTCTTCTCTGCCAAGTAAGTTACTCTACAATTACGGATCCGTAAAATGTTGTGCGTTAGGCCAGTGGGTGATCGGTTGCTGCACGTAATCTGCACCGAGTAATGCACCCAGACCATGTATATACTAGACTACCTGGGTATACAGTATCCGTCAAGCCGCTCGCAAAGACTGGAGTTTCCCCACTCCCCCACGCCATCAGCCCGACGCTCTATGGATCCCCCATTCTTGTATCTTTGTCTCACATGCCGAACCACTGAGCGAACCCTCACCAAGTCACTCACTCTCACTCACATTCACAACTCATTCAAATCCACTGGAGACCCGCCTGGTCCATCGCTGCCATGGCACAGTCACTCCCCGGAGTCGACCGCATTCGGGCTCTCAGCGATGACGACTCCGTCTTCACGGCCTTTGATGCTTATCCTTGGACAAAGGACAAGATGTTCATGGTGAGAGCTTTACCAACCATGCTCGCGTGCCTTTGACAACCCCGTACTGACATCTCTTTCTTCAGTCTGGCCTGCTTGCTATTCTCGGCGATCCCAGCCAGCATAATCCTCAGGCCTCTCTAACGGACATGGCCATCCACGCACGTATATTTTACTACGCCCAGCGGGTCGGCGTCTCCATCGACTTTGCCCAGTACAAGGCCTGGTTGGCCCAGGATCCTCATCGTCACGCCCCAGACGTTCTGCCAGCCGAGTATTCCGACCTCGTCACTGAGACTGTCTCTGAACAGCAGATTCAGGCTCCCGTCCTCGACTGGCAAAAGGCTGCTCCCAAGGCGGACCTTTATGTCGACCGCAAGGCTGCCTCCCAGTCTGGCCCAGACGACCAGCCCAACTACCCCATGGGCTTTGCCGAAATGCTCAAGCTCCTACAAGAAGGGAAGCCAATTCCCGGTATTCGCCAGATCCCCAGCACCGTCATCAGAGATCCCGTAAGTCCGTCTTTGTTTGCCTTGTCTCACACGTTCTCTGTTTTCCACCAATGGCTCACCAGTTTTCAGTCCGTGAAACCTTTCGGTGCAAAAACCGCGCCTCGAAAACCATGGGAGAAACAAGCCTCAGCACCTGTCTCAATGCCTCAAGACTTGCCCAAAACCCTTGATGCAGAGTTCCCCCCAATAGACTGATGTGCAATCGTCATTATTAGCCTTCATGGCACTCACACTCTGTCAAGCAAGACGGCTCGTGTTCACGTTGAACTTACCAAGGTTTACCCCTAACTGATACCACAAGCGGCATGGTTGGCGTTTGATATCTACTGCTGGCTCAGCTGCGCTCTTCTATATATAGGGAGGGGCATGTGCACCTAGTGTGTTATTCCTAGTCGCGATGCCACTCAACCGAAGCAGTGATACATATATACTACTTCGATTCACAATCTTTCTCAGCAGGGTGGTCCAATACTCTCTCTGGTTGAGGACAGGCATGTGCTAACATTACTATATGGGTTCTACCTAAGAGGAACTAGGCATGCATCAAGACATTTGGGAATGAGTAGCATCCTTCGCGTCCCACACGAAGTTTTCCTCTGCGATATCTAACATGAGCTCCGCGCGACTCGAATATCTCTCGCAACCCGTCCAGTTCTCTCTTCCACCCCCATCCACCGCATATGTTGGTTATTTTCTCTTGCATTCATTTGGAAAACCAGGCATCCGGACTAGGGAGACGACATCCGATGCTCGTTGGACTGTAGGCTGGCCTTCTCCCTCCAGAAAGCGCGCGCCCAATATTAGCAGCTGCAGTCTCCACCATATTGCAAAATCCATAACCATAATGTGTCCAATGCACCCAGACAAGCTGTAGCCCGCCGAGCGTAGGATGACGTGTGATCTGTAAATTAATTGCGGGGGAAGATGTTTGTAAGAAAAGGTAGACAAATTCTGATTTGTTCTGGTGATCTTAACGTTGGGAACGATGAGCAAAATCAAGTGAGTGGTGGTCGACAAAGCTGGATTAGTGACAGTTGATAAAACGACAGACAATAGCGACTAAGGCAACTTTAGGTTCCTAGTAAGGGTAAAAGGCTAAAGGTGACGCGCCCCAGTATGCTCGACTATCACCGGTAGGCGCCGCCGCCAAAGCGTGTGCCAGGACCCATTCGGCTACCCATGCCAGGTCCGATCCCTGGGCCAGGGCGGGTTGTAACTGCGTGGTTGGTGCATAACATACCGACTCGGGAGCCAAACTTGGATCCGCGAAGAGACACCATGTGCTTTCGGATGTGGGCCGCAACAATCTCGCGGTGCTGTGGTGACGCATTGTTGAGTATCCATTGGATGAGATAGTTGCCATATTGGTCGCTGGCAATGTCTATCAACGGGATACGGGTACGATCCTGGCGGCCCTCGCAAACGCGGTCGAGATAACGGCCAAGAAAATCGGTACCGCCAATTTTCAGACATTTCTCAACGACCTTGGAGGCAAACTGATCGGTGCTATACTCGGCTGCATAACGGATGACATGATCAATGGCGCGGCTACGGTCCGGCGGGCCACCATGTTCGCAGATGTGCTGAATGCACCAGTTTCCAAATTGTCCATGAGCAACGATGTCAATGTTGGCAAGGACTTCCTCGATGCAAGGTCGCTAGGTGAGTTGTCAGTATATGATCGGCGATAAACAACGCAAGATATGCATACCTTGTCCTCTTCCAAACAGTTCTCGAAGATGTTTTGTACGACAAGGCTGCCTGTTTCCCCTAGGGCAACCTCGTGCCACATTCCGCGAAGAGCCTCATTCACATACTTCATGATCTGAGGGGGGGATTCAGTCCAGCGAAGCTCGAACAGCTTTTGCCATACATGGCATGCATAGCGGTGTATGACCGTTTCTGGAATTCGGCGCAGAAGCTCATGGACCATGATTGCTTTGTAGTCCTCGGGGACCGAATCAAATGCCTTTTGAACAACATGACATCCAAAAGGATCCATGGAGAGGTTCAATGTGTTCCCTCGAATAGCTTCGGCAATCTTGATGACTTGCTCAGGGGTCCCATGTTCGAAACAGCGCTGAACAAGAAAGTTGCCAAAGCGATTTACCATGAGAGGGTATGCCTGAGCAACAATGGCTTCGACTATCTCGTACTTTTGCTCTGGTGTACCGACCTTGAGCTTTTGTTGGAGAAATATGGACGCTTGCTGGTCATTGTTGCAGACAATCTTGTCGACAATGTATTTCCAGTTGCAGTTGACGTTACGGTCCAGAAGTCGTCTGTAGTTGAGAGGCTCAGTGGGTGGAAGGTAGGTTTGGCCCTCGGGACTCACAACCTTACTCGCATCAGTACCAGTCTTGCAGCATGCGATATTAAGGCAAACCTCGGTCTTCCAGGGAGTCTTGGAAGTGAACTCGGACGCGTGAGGTGACAGTGGCGTCCCAACTGGTGGCGTCTGGTACTGGGGATACATTCCCATACCTAGTTGCCCCATCCCTTGAGAGACGTTCACAGGACCACCGGGCATCGGGCCGCCCATGAAATCGGAGTGGCCCATCGGTCCGCTGAACGCCCCATAACCGCTGCCAAATGGTTGCTGCGAGTCATACCGGCTTTCATAGCGGTTGGGGCGACGACCACCTGTGGGCCGCACCATCTCCGAGTCAGGGGCCATTCGTTCGTTTCGAAAGTTGTCCGCAGCAGGGTACTGACTTCCGTTTGGATCTGGGTACGTTTGGGGGAAGCCCCTTCCCCCGAGCCAACCTGCAGGTGTTGACTCGGCCGACTGGCCTAGGACGCTGACGTTTGCAAAGGAGCCCTTGGGGTTCCCCCAGATTCCTCGGGTTCGGTTGAAGGCCGCAGTAGACATGACATCACTTGTGTCCGACTGGGTATCGTCAAGAGGCCCCCAGGCAGTGTCACGAGAGACGGAAGGGGTACCACGGGGAAAGCTTGCGTTGGAGGGCTCCGGTTCCACGTTAGTGCCCCGGGTGTAAGCCAGCTCTTGGTCAAGCTTTGATATCTCATTCTGAGCTTGGGCAAGCTGCAGCTTCAGACGGAGGACTTCATCATTCTCGGTGCGAGAGTCCTCTAATGTGGTACTTGCTGGGCGAGTAGTTGGGGCAGTACTTGGAAAAGTGTCCGTTGCCGGAGTCACGGGTAGGGAGTTGCTCGAGGAAGCATGATCGGTGGCCCTCGAATGCATCGAATTGTCATCGCCTAACGTAAGAGCTGCGTTCTGCTTGTTCAAAACAGCCTGTTGCTCAGACAGTCTTGCAAGAAGCTTATCCATGGGGTATGGGTCGTCAGAAATCGGAGAGTTGTGGTTGATCTTCATCTTCTATCATCGTTAGTACACCAAACATGCCAATGAATGGAATCAATAACCTTGGGCCCGTTCTGGTTTGCGAGTTTGGAAGTAGACAGAGCTGCAATGTTCTTCTTCACAGAATTGCCCGCACTTGCATCCTGCTATTGACCATGTCAGTACTATGTATCAAGTGGATGTTCTTGGTCCAAGACCGATCAAGGATGCCTTCTGTATGCAGATGATGATGATGGGTGAATAAGGGTCCCAGTGAATACAACAAGGTGGGTCTGCTTGACGGTACTTACGCTCACATAAGAAGCAGACGACTGGGTGTCAACAGATGCTTTGGCATCCCCCCCTTGGCTAGCAGTCGGGGCTGGGGACGCTCGTTGAATAGCGGACCCCGAAAATCCTGATGTTGACATGGTCGAGGTCCGTGGCCAGAAACGTCGATGGCAAGGCAGGAACTTGAAGGAGAAGAAGGAAACCAGTCTTGAATCAGAGAATGTCTTGAAGTGCAACGGACACGATCCGAGCAAGGACCATAGAACAAAAGCCCAGAGAAAATGAAAAAAAGGGAAGAAACGAGTGGGTTTTGGGGCCAAGAGTTGAGTGAAAGCAGAGGAAAAGAATCGGGGGAGAGACAGGGCTAGAAGATGTTATTCACTGACGCAACCAACCACCACTCGATGAATCAGTCATCGGAAGGATGGAGCGCAAGGAAGGAAGGAAGGGCCTCAGCTCCTCGGCATGAGCTCGACAGTCCTTTGACGTGGCAGGCTCGGTCTCCGCTGTCTCGCCTCACGTTTAGGTTCCTGGACGGCATTACAACTCTTGTGAATAGAGAAATATACTATATCTGGTCGAAGCTCATGAGCAGTCAATAACCGTCCAGCGAATGTTCGTTCCGACCAGCCTAGTCCGATCAGACCGAATTGATTGTCAGCTTGAGTACCCCGTTGCACATGCCCTGTCCACTAATAAGGCCTGCTGTCCATTCACCATCGTGCGTTCAGAAAATGCGTCCTGCGAGAAGGGGCTGTGGCAATTTCCCTCAGAATAGAGAGTGAGGATAGCGTGAGGGGAAAGGAGAGTTGTCGGCAACATTCAGGAAGGGCTCACCGCACACTACCACCGCATTCTCTGCATGTGACTTGCATGGATCTATCAATTTACATCTTGAAGGAGCCAGACTATGTGTGACT
Source organism: Pseudonectria foliicola (assembly GCA_003693505.1). Lineage (NCBI taxonomy): Eukaryota > Fungi > Ascomycota > Sordariomycetes > Hypocreales > Nectriaceae > Pseudonectria > Pseudonectria foliicola. The sequence goes on along the minus strand of QUZD01000094.1, from coordinate 105,632 downwards.
GAGAGGCACTCGCTTCGCTCTTCCTTTGATAACAAACGCCAACGATGGCAAGGAACTGACACTACCGCGGTGGCACCTATCAGCCTTTCCCATCGGTCCAGCAGGCGCTGGCCATTCACTACAGTTCCCCAAAGCGTCGGTGTCTCCAAATATTGATAGCTGAAAAGAGTTTATTGCGGTGTGTTGCTACAATAGTTCTACAAATGTAAGAACCAGTCCGGCCGATGCGTTACATATATTGGATAGATGTCCAACATTTTTGCTTTCTCTGACCAAGGATGGAGTCGTTCTCGTAACTCCGTCATATAATCTCTCCCATCAAAGTGTCACACATCGTATAGAGAGTCGCGGTAGCCAATTCGGTCGCTGGGTCGAGTATTCTGTCTTCTCTATCGTCTCCTGACGGGCGGGGCTATAGGCGTAGGTTAGAAATGGTCTGTTCGCCATCGTGGTTTCGAATAACCCTTACCTGGAGGTCCGGTCTTCTTCTTTGGCGCATTCTTGCCACGGAGCTTAAGTCTAAGGGGAACAATGTCAGTCGCCGCGGGTCTCGTTGACATGCGCCTGGGCTAATGCTTACTCTTCAATGTAGTCGAGTCGGTCCTCCTCGGCATCGTCCCAGGTGTCCAGAGTCGGTCCAAACTCCTTCTTCAGGTCCTTGATTGTCGCTGTCTTACGCGGGTAGTAGGCAGCCATCGCAGGGCCCTTGAGGCGCTGTCGCAGAACCTTTGTGCCCATGCGAAGACCCTGGGGGTTGTAGGTGGTCGCAAAGACCTGGCATTGCGCCTGAGGGGAGTCAGCCAAAGAATCAAAGAGTTTCAACAGGTTCCTTCGGGGCATCCTCACCTTCATCAAGTCCAACAAACGGGCACGCGGGACGCTCATCTTGGCATGCTTGACTGGAATATGGCTCCGTCAACTTTTTTGGGACGTTGGATGGAGGCATGAAGCATCTGAGCCGATGTCACAGCGGCGGGCTCTGATTGGACGTTTGACATGCATGTGGGTCGTTGCTGGAATCAGTGGAGAAGTCCTTGCGAGAATCGCGTTGCAAGTCGAAGCATTTGCACCACCTCCCTAGACTTGCAGAACTCACTTCTGGATACTCCTTTTCCTGTTTCTTATTATTATTTTTTTAGTCATGTCCAAACGGCCTCTATCGAGTGTTGAGGACGATGAGAGCCAAAGAAAGCGCCATCAAGGAGAGAAGGGATCGCAAAGTCTGCCATCCAATGCACCTCCAATCCCATCGCCGCCCATTCCAGGCATGAGCAATGCCACGCGCTGGGTCTCCTCAGAAATCTCGTCTGCATTACCACCTCTACCCAACATTGCAAATGCGGCTATTGAAGCCGAAGTATTTGGCCACCCTGGACTCGGACATGGGCCCAACTACGAGAGACTTGAGTGGCTCGGTGATGCGTATCTGGAGATGATTGCAACATCGCTCATCTTTCAGACTTTTACCCAGACTGCTGCAGGACGGTGCTCTCAAATACGGGAGCAGCTCGTTCGAAACACGACACTGGCCGAGTATTTTCGGCAGTACAAGATGGAGCTGCGAGCCCGGCTGCCACAGGACATGGGAGACATGGCGGAGCTAATACGAACAAAACCGCGGGACAAAGACCTGATCAAGATTCAGGGCGACATGTTTGAGGCATTCGTCGCAGGAGTTGTTCTGTCTGACCCGGAAAACGGCTTAAACACGGCATGCACTTGGCTCAAAGCGCTCTGGGGCAGGACCATCAAGGATCAAATCAAGAATGCAGAGAAGGACGCCGCAACAGGATACGTGGCGGGTGCACACGGGACAGGGGCCAAGGAGCGCTTGATGCAGATTATCGTTGTCAAAGGCATCTACATTCGCTACGCGGACATGCCTTCCAAGGAGAAGAAGGACAGGAATACGGGGCTGCCATTGTACACAGTCGGTGTATACCTCGATGGCTGGGGAGAAAAGGACAAGCTCCTCGGTGTGGGGACGGCGTTGAAGAAAAAGGAGGCTGGGCAGAAAGCGGCAGCCATGGCGCTGCAGAACAAGAAGCTCATGGCCTTGTACGGGCAGAAGAAGGATGCTTTTATGGAATCACAAAGGGCCGCCCAGTCTTCAAAGGCGACTTCGGACTGAGGATCAACGCGGGAAAGCCGGGATCCCTGCGGAATGCGCTGAGGCGACGTAACGTGTTATTGAGCGGTTGATACCCATTACTCTACGGATACTGCAGCTGAACAACGTACTACATACTTATAGACGGCGTACAAAATAGGTAGGTGACCATGCGATGGTGGAATCCATAAAGCGAGCCAGCATAACATGCCTACAGAGAGCACATGCTTCACGTGTCTCGGCTTGTTGGTGATTGTGTGTGAATACTAACCTGGTCTACTGTAGGTAGGTGCCTAGGTACGGCCCCGTCCGGCACGTGGCGCTAACGATGCGCAGTAAAAACACCCGCTTCAGGGGACCTCTGTGGATGCTGCAGCGCTGTGGCCCCAGCAGCTCCAGCCGCCTCCAGCAGCCTCCAGCAGCCCCAGCTTGAGTCGGCGCCGAAGCCGCGCGCCGAGGTAGGTCGTTTTGCCGATTAACGGCCCTCCGCATTTCAGACCGTACTAATCTGGAATCTGTATGGATTAGCCCATCTCCAGAGGAGGGAGGTGCAGGTGCGGATATTGGAAGCGTCCCCCGTCGCCGCCATCGCCGCCGTCGCCGTCATCATCACCATCTGGTCATAACATTCTCCCATTCATCCCGTCCCCCGCTTCCAGCTCTAGCTCGTCGCCCTGCATTCATGGCAGCGCTCGGCTGCGCAGCAAGGCGAGTTGGATAGATTAGCGCCCGATTGATCCATCACGCCCAGTCAGTCCCCAGCGGACCCTCCAACGCCCTCTTCCGCCTCGCGCGACTCGACACGGCCTGGTCCCATGCCAGCAGCTTCCTGGCACCCGGCAAATCCCCAGACTCTCGATTGATCCGAATCACCAGCAGTTTATCTCGCCGCCGTTGAGTGGACCGCGTAAGCCCTCTTACATCAATCCCAGGATGGCAGACTCTGTCGGTATGTGTCCCGGCAAACTCTCCGAGGCTTACCAGCGTGTTGACGAAGCACATTGCGACAGATCGCGTGTTTGTTCACGCGCTCAATACCGTCAAGAAGATTCCCAAGACGGGTTCATCACGGCCGCCGCCATCTGACCGCCTTCGTCTCTATGGACTATACAAACAGGCCATGGAGGGCGATGTGGACGGCGTCATGGAACGTCCTACCTCGGCGTCCGGTATGCCTGCCGACGAACTCCAGCGCGAAAAAGACAAGTGGGATGCATGGAATTTGCAAAAAGGCCTAAGCCGAACCGAATCAAAGAGGCGATACGTCGAAGCTCTCATTGACACCATGCACCGATACGCTACGACACCGTGAGGCAGATCCCGTTTCCAAACCCTTGCTCCGCCTAGGTCGCTAACATGCCTCTCTCTCTCACCGCCAGGGATGCCAAGGAACTCGTTGCCGAACTCGAGTTTGTCTGGAACCAAATCAAACATAACAGCCCCAGCTCCTCCCTATCCTCCCCGAAAGCCAACCGCTCGGCCGGGATATCGCGACATTTTGAAGAACAGACGAGCGATGCGGAAGGTCCCCTCAAGGTCCTCAGCCCCATGAGCGAGTACGACGAAGCCGAGCGCCAGTCGCAGCAACGAATGGACCTTGACGACGAGGAGCGGGCCCCAAGCACGAGAGGAAGCCAGTGGCAGAAGAAGGTGGAGCGAGCCCTGACAACCCTTTCGGCCGAAGTGGCGGCGCTACGAGAGCAGATCATGACGGGGCGCGAGTGGCGGGCCAAGAAGGAGCGCAGTGCCAAAGCCTGGGTCCGATGGTTGGCATGGTTAGTGCTCAAGCACCTCGTTGCCGACCTGGTTGTTCTCAGCATCGTCTTGCTCTGGATGCGGAAGCGCAAGGACCGACGACTTGAGGACCTGGTCCGATCCGGCTTTGCACTCGTTCGGGAGTATGTCCGAAATGTTGTCCCATCGAGGTCATGAGAGCCCTTGGACGGAGGCCGTTGAGGAGACGGCATCATGTCAAGTATATATCAAGGAAGAGACGAGAGCTCTCGAAGGAGAACCTGGTGCCCTCTCAGTGCCCGGTTAGGGGCGTACCATTCTACCCACGATGGATAATGGGGATGTTTGAATCATATTAGGGGCGTATTTGGAGTTTTGGGATATCAGCAGAAATCTTGATCAGGTTTACACAAGTATGGGGTAGGTGTGCATAAGCAGGCAAGTGGTTGGAACTTGTTGGTAGATACCACCATATCTTATTACCATTAGAGAACTCATGTACAAGCTTGTGTTCGTTGTATTGATGCTCGGGGAAGGCGAATTGCCAGGTACCCAAAGACAACGTTGAGGAGACTAGACGGCACTCCACTGACGTGAAGTGAAGTCGTCAAGCAGCAGGTACGTGGAAGATTGATCAATGCGCGCTACCAATGCTCCTCGCCGCAACGGGGTGTGGCTCAACAACGGCCGAGGCCACAAACCAAGCCATCTCCAATAACCACCCGAGCAACCGAGTTACACCACTTCCCTATTTATCTCCCCCTTTGTCACATCCATGGTTGCGTGCAACTCAGACCCTTGCGCATTTGCGCCACATGCTGAGCATCACTGATCTGCTGTACCGTAGATCTAGATCTAGATCCAGATATAGCCAGATTCGGATTCAGATACAAGTCACGACATCTTGTGTCTCAGCAACAGCCCAGACAGCCTACCATGGCTCAGCCGCAAAAGGAGACCTCAACCTCCACGGCCGAGCAGCAGCAACCCATCCAGCCGCTCACATCCGTCTCTCCCGCCATCTTTGTGCCCCTCGATCCCTCCCTCGACCTCCTCGCGCCTTGCGACCCGCCGTCGACTCGCACAGGACGCCTGCATGCCCACATTGACGGCCTCACCTCTCATTCTGCTCACGTCCGCGCCAACCTCTTGACGCTCTTTGTCCGCGAGCACGACCGCCTCATCCAGGACGGTCTCGCCCAGCATGCCTGCTTCAAGGATGCACGCAACAACTCAGAACCAACGGAAGCGGTAGCGGCGGCGGCGGCGGCAGCAGCAGCCCAGGATGACATTGGAGCCCCCCCCAAAAGCCTTGCTGCCATGATTGCCAACATGGAAGCGCCTCACAACCCAAATGTCGACTACAACGTCACAAACATTCCCACCCCAGACTTTTCCTTGGCCCCGCAGCGCACTCCGCTCGAATGGACCGCCAACCAGCTCATGAGCTTGGCCGTCCAGGCTTCGGCAGACCTGAACGGCTATGAGAGCCACATTGCCAAGATCCGCGAGTTTTACGAGGCGGCACTCCAGAGGGAGCAACAGCGCGAAGCCGAGTAGGAAAGGCAGAAGCAATCTGGTGCTCGTCATGAGCCGTCTACGCCCACCAAGAAGCGGCGGAATCGGATCTTCTTGTGACGTGGTACAAGCCAGCCCGTCATGGCATAGTCCGGATGTGCAGATTATTACGCATTCGATGAATGGATGTTTTCACAGTTTCGCACGAGAGCCAAGCAGTTAAATGTTATTTACCTTGAGCTTCTCTTCTTCCTAGTGCTGCTTCTCCAGCCAACATCATATATGTACAAGCACTAGCGCATCCCAGACAGACAAAAGGAAATCCCTCTAGGTATTCTTTTACAACAACCGCCTTATACCCCGTACTCAACCTGGCCCATTGGCCTATCCTCCTCCACGCCAGGGGCCATCAGGTTCGTCCTTGGGTCACCAGTGGCCTTGGCTACTGAGCAGCGAGCCATCGTGGGCGAGCTAAGAGACTAGTCAGTATCAAGTCAAGAAATACCAAAAACGATAGTGTGCACAGACCTTCGGGAAATAACGTCTGTGAAGTAGAAGTTCTCGATAACCTTCTTCAGAGGAGTGCCAGTGGCCTTGGAGCCCTTGTTCTGGTCCACAAGCTGGACCTTGCTGAGGTCACGCAGAGAAGTAGGCTCAACAACATCGTAAGCGGCCAGGGCCGGGCTGATCTCAATCATGCGGTCCCGAACCATGGCGACGTCATCGTAGGGCAGAGAAACGCCAAAGAACTCGCTGGCGGCTCGGAGAATCTTCCAGTCAGTTCGGGCAGCACCGGGAAGAGAGGTGGCAGCACGGGTCATCTGCACTCGGCCCTCGGTGTTGATGTAGGTACCAGCCTTCTCAGTGTAGGCAGCGCCGGGGAGAACGACATCGGCAATCTGAGCGCCCTTATCGCCGTGGTGACCCTGGTAGACAACAAAAGCGTCCTTGGGGATGTCGGCCTCGTTGATCTCGTCCGCACCCAGGAGCCAGACGAACTTGGGCTTGGTCTCGGCAACCTCGGCGGAGGGAGTGACGAAGCCAACTTCGAAGGCACCAGCTCGCGAAGCCTCGCGCTGGAGCACGTTGTAGCCATCCCACTCAGCAGTCTTGAAGTTGGCAGCGTTCTTCTCGACAAAGGCACCGACAGTCTCGTAGAAGGCCTTGGCATCGGCGTGATCGGTGACGGCGGATCCGACAATAATCATGGGTCGCTTGGCAGCCTGGAGCTTCTGGCCGAAAGGTCCGGCCAGGGCCTGCTTCAGAGCGCCGTGGTCGGTTCCAAGGTGCTCGAATTCAAAGGTAGAGTCCCAGGACTCGCCAACGACACCAATCTCGAGGTCGGATCGGAGCCACTGCTTGCGGATACGGGCGTTGAGAACGGCGGCTTCGTGTCGAGGGTTGCTGCCGACAATCAGGATGCAGTCGGCTTCCTCGATGCCCCAGATCTTAGAGTTGAAAAGGTAATTTGATCGGACGTCGATACCGTGAGCGATGGGCTGGCTGCCGGTAGGGGTGTCAAGAGCCAGATTCTCGGAGCCGAGCTTGTTGGCCATGTCCTTGGCCACCACCAGGGACTCGACCTCGGTAAGGGCACCGGCAATAACCTTGAACTCGTTGCCCTGAGGCTTCTTCTCGTTGAAGGCACGGCCAACCACGGTCAGGGCCTCCTCCCAATCGGTGGGCTCGAATCTGCCCTCTCGTCGGACAAGGGGCATAGTCAGTCGCTGGGTCTTGAGGCCGTCACAGGCGAATCGGGTCTTGTCGTTGATCCACTCCTCGTTGACGTCGTCATTAAGTCGGGGCAGAACACGCATGACCTCGAGGCCGCGAGAGTCGACTCGGATGTTGGAACCAAGGCCATCAAGAACATCAATGGACTCGGTGTGCTTCAGCTCCCAGGGACGGGCCCGGAAAGCGTAGGGCTTTGAGGTCAGGGCACCGACGGGGCAGAGATCAATAACGTTACCGGACAACTCGGTGTCGAGGTTCTTCTCAAGGTAAGTGCCAATCTGGATATCGTTTCCTCGGCCAGACATGCCAAGCTCGGGGGCGCCAGCAATGTCATTGGCGAAACGGACACATCGTGTGCAGTGAATGCATCGGTTCATCGAGGTCTTGATTAGGGGACCAATGTTCTTGTCCTCGACGGCTCGCTTGCCGCCAACCTCGTGGAATCGGCCGCGGTCGGCACCGTATCGCATGGACTGGTCCTGGAGGTCACATTCGCCACCCTGGTCACAGACGGGGCAGTCGAGGGGGTGGTTGGCGAGGAGGAATTCCATGACACCCTCGCGGGCCTTGTGGGTCAGGGGAGAGTTGGTCTTGACCACCATGCCGGGCTGTACAGGCCAGGCACAAGAGGCCACGGGCTTCGGTGCCCTCTCAACCTCAACCAGGCACATACGGCAGTTTCCGGCAATCATGAGCTTTCTGTGTTGTTGGTCAGCGATGGTGTCGGATCAGGAGGAACGCTCGCGAATGTCGTACTCATGGTAGCAGTATCTAATAAACGTTAGCAAGAGGCGTCAAACCCTTCTCAATGTCCAAGTCCACATACCTAGGGACGGTCGCTCCAGCTTTCTCGCAAGCCTGGATCAGGGCCGAGCCGGCTGTATTCGCGTCAGAAATGCACACTGCGGCGGTTCCTGTGTCCTCTCCTACCTTCAATCGATACCTTCTTTCCGTCTGCCACCCCGTTAGCTGGTGCTGGTCCGTCAATGGCTGGATACACAAAGCTGCTCACCAATGGTCAACTCCACCTCGGCAGGGCGCTGGGTCGTCGTAGCAAACGTTCGCGGGACAGTGGCCACCCGCCGGCCTGCCCGCCAAGCCGAACGTGCTAGGGAATGTCGGAGCATCGTGTCGCCTTGACGGAGTTGTGTATGGGGGGAGGTTGCAAGGGACGCTGCGGCGAATTGTGCTCAGTCGTTGACGTCTCGAAGGGAACTGCTGTTCGGGCGATGGAATTGGTGGCGCTAGTCCGCGATTAATTTACATGAACGCTCATTGGTCAGCACCCCCAAACTTCTTGCCTGAGGCCAATACTGCCCGCGGCATGTCTTTAGGCGGATTTTGCGCTGCGGATCTGTTTTCTCTTTTCTTCTTCACCAAAATTAATTGTACCACGAGCACATTTTATTGTAGGTGAGCTTGCGCACAGTTCTGTTTCGGCAGAGCTGCTGCAATCAGTCGAGTCTTCCTCTATCTTGTGCTCAAGAGAGATGTTCACGCCGTATTGGAAGCATGGGAGAGTATCAAATCTCAATGACCGCTGCCTCTTACCGCCGGTCGTCACATATCACACGACACCCTTTGTAGAAGTAATTGATTCATGGCTTTGTGAGCCGTGTAAAGAAGCCACTCAGTTGCGTCTCCTACGAGCTGCAGCTGCACTGCATGGCTCGCTTGTATCGAGGAACATCACCGATCCAACGCGCTTCCTCCTCTTTATCGCCCTCGTACACAACACCATCAAATGTCTCACCAGCCCAGGAGTCCTCAAACGGATGCAAGGCCATGTGCATAACACGATCGAGGACAACCCTCTCGCCGTCTCGTTCCACGCGGCGGATAATATCGTCCAGTATCCAACCGCGAGGAACAAAGTTGGGGTTGACGCTCTTCATGGCCTGGATTCTTTCTTGATCCCGCGCTGCTGAGACGTTCTCTCCCTCGTCCTTCCAGTCTTCGACGATGCGTTCACGCCATTGGGCGAGCCACTTAGCAATACGCTCACGGGCCTCGCTCTCGTTGGCAAGCTCTGTTACTCCCTCCTTGTGAAAGAACACGGATGCCTTTCCCAGCCGGGCCTCGGGCGTTGCCAAATCTTGGAGCTTGATTCCGCTCAGACGGCGGAAGAAGTGGCTAAAGTCCAGTGTGAGGGCCTCCATGGTATCGAGTGCCTCGCTGAACAGCACATCAAAGTCCGAATCCTTGAAGTTTCGAAGACCTAACCGCGCAGTCATCAAACGCTTGTACTCGGCCATGAAGGTGGCCTTGTATTCTTCGCCAGCCTGCATGATGAGCTTCTCGGCTCTCTCCACAGCTTCCGCCTCTTGCTCTTGCTTTACTCCACTCGTTATGAATGTCGGGTCGTCAACAGCAGAACCCATTCCCATCAGTTCGGCGACTGCCTCTCCGAATCGAACAAGGTTCCACCAGATGATGGTTGGTTGGTTCTTGTAGCTGTATCGGAGGCTATCATCGTCGTGATTCGGGGTATACGTGGGATCGAAGTTGTCCATAAACGCGAATGGGCCGTAGTCAATCGATAGGCCGTAAATTGAGGTGTTGTCAGTGTTCTAATTCACACTTTGTTAGCAGGCTGTAAGCGAGCGATCAGTGCATCATCGAGCTTGACTTGCCAGGACACCATTCATGAATCCGTAAGCTTGCCAGTGGGCCACGGTTGTGGCATTCCGCCTCACTACTTCTCGGTACAGTCTGGTAAACCTGTTCTCGGCAGCTTCTTCTGGACCCTCGATGGTTTCAGAAGAAACCCCACGCGTGGGGGCGGGCGACGCTTTGGGGCTGCTGGGGTCCTCCAGTCGAGCTGGCAGCCTGTCCCAGCCGCCAAACACATCCTCGGCGATGTAGGTAGCAAGTTTCCGAATCAGAGCTCGGTCGCCGCGGGCACGGAGAATGTCAAAGTTGCCCAGCCGAAGCCATGACTGAGCAAATCGCAGCACGATGGCACCAGGCTCAAACCTCTCCCGCGCGACTCGGGAGTGCGGCAGCAGGGAAAGGGATAGAGCCCTGGTTGTCGGTATTCGAAGAGCATTGAGAGCTTCAGATACGACAAACTCCCTGATGCTGGACCTCAAGACCGCCTTGCCATCTGCGAAACGGGAGTACGGCGTGAGGCCTGCGCCCTTAAGCTGCAGCTCATAGCGCTCTCTGGATGCTGGGTTGGTGGTCTCAAAGAGCGAGATGGCTCTCCCGTCGCCGAGCTGCCCAGCCCATTGTCCAAACTGGAACCCACCGTAGCATTGCGCCCACGGGTAACCGCCCTCGAGTTTCTCCTCGTCCCAGCCGTATAGCTTGTTTCCTGCCACGAGCTGGCGGAAGGCCTCCGTCTTCTCCTCCCCTTGTTTGATCCCCAGATCGCGCAACGCGGCTGGGCTAACAGCAAGCAGTTCGGGATCCTTCTGTTCTTCAGGCCGCACCCAGGTGAAGACGGCGTCGCGGACCAACCGGGGTCCGATTTTGCCTCGGGGCGTCTTGTGGGAGTCGGCGGGCGTGGGGAAAACGGGGTCGTGCGGGAGCGAGTCGGTAAAGTGCCATGACTTTGGGAGGTCGTCGAGCGACGCTCCCTTGTTGGGATCGGCTGGGCCGTTGGCTGTCATGATAAGCCGAGTATGTAGTCGTGGGAGAGCTCTGCGGTAAGCTGTGCGGTAAGCTGTGCGCCAGAGCATCGATGGGAGGAGAATGCGCCGAATGGCTGTGGTAAAAGTCTATCTCGACCAAGATGGCTTGCAGAGTATCCGTCGACTGTTCAGCGTAGACGAATAGGCACTAACTGGTGGTTGATGCTGACTGATCATGATGAAAGAGCTCGCTCAGTGGTGGCAATTCACGGTTATTGTCGCCATCATCCACTGGCGGATGGATATTGACATCACCGCCGGGAACTATGGTAGCTTAGCACAACGGGCAATGGTGGCCAGGGCCGATTACGGAGTAGGCTTGCACTCGATTGATAAGAAGTCATTCAACGGCCAGTAGTAGGAGAATGACGGCGTCATATTCACTTTGTGTATATCCGCTTCCTTGTTGAATCAGCACGCACATATCAATCTCTTTTTTCTTGGCAGTATATTGCGTCTGAATATCCCCCATGATATGCTGGGATTGCATCGGATCTCGCGCATTGTGTGGTAGGAGGAAACGCTTTGCTTGATACAATTGGAGGTCAACATCCCGCCAACGGTGACGCTCATGATATCCCAAATTGTCGATTCTACTACGTAGGTTAGGCGATTTGAAATTCCTACACCATGCTCGGATTTTCCGACCCGCCAAGCCACTGCAAATCACCAAGCCTGGACTCCTCTTCTATTAGGGTACAACATCATCCTGTGGAGAAATCAATTATCGCGACATCGAGGCATGCCGTTGCAGCACAAGGTGGCATCTGTCCGGGATACAGGGTAACTACACCACCATGCAACGAGAGGGCATCCGAATTCGATGTGGTGACAGTTCAAGGCAATGATGGGCAGTGTTTGAAATAACCGTTGGATGGACCCGCCGACTCTGCATCCGGTTTATCCGCCATGACAAATCGAAACATATGACCCGGTTGGGTTGAAGCTGAAGCTGGATGCCAGCCAGCGGGGTACCCTCGTCGGGTTGAGTCAGAACGACTCAACCTCGTGGCACTAGCTAGCTACAAGGTCCCATCTGTCCACACCCTTGCGACATTAAATGTGAAGTTCTTCAAGAAGAAAGAGCATGCATACATGGTTGATCTTCCAAATATCGTGGTCCCCAAATAGTCTCACACAAGTCCAACCATCTACCTACCTCTACAACAATGGGTTCTGTACCAAATGTCCCCAACCTCAAGCTGAATGACGGCAACGAGATCCCCATTGTAAGAGACCTCTCATATTTGCCTAGTTTCTGGCTGCAACTAACCACCTACCAGCTTGCCTACGGCCTCGGCACTGCGCACTACAAGGCAAAGGCCGATGCGCCTCTTGACGAGGGACTGATTGATCTCACCAACAAGACCATCAACATCGGCTACTCCCACCTGGATGGCGCTGAAGGTGAGCGAATACTGTGAATGTTATATCGTGAAGCATAGGTCTGACTCCGGGCAGTCTATGGAAACGAGGAAGAGCTCGGAGCTGCCATCAAGGCTTCTGGTGTTTCCCGGGAGAAGCTCTTCGTCACCACCAAGATCCCTGCTTTTGAGAAGCAGTCGGCTCTGACGAAGTTTGACGAGTCGCTCAAGAAGCTCGGTCTCGACTACCTTGACCTGTATCTGGTCCATGGCCCCTGGTTTGCCAACAACGAGCAAGAGCTCCAGGCCCGATGGGCCGAGCTAGAGCAGCTCAAGGAGTCTGGTCGCGTCAAGTCCATTGGCGTCTCCAACTTCCTCCAGGAGCATCTGGAGGTTATCCTCAAGACCGCCAAGATCCCGCCCGCCATCAACCAGATCGAATACCACCCCTACTTGCAGCACGGCGACCTTCTTGAGTTCCACAAGAAGCACAACATCGCCACTGCCAGCTACAGCCAGCTGACCCCTCTGGTCCATGCCAAGGGCGGCCCTGTGGATGGCTATTGGACGGAACTAGCCCAGAAGTACGGCGTCACCGAGTCTGAGATTGGACTGAGATGGGTTCTTGACCAGGGCGTCGTGGCCATTACGACCAGCTCGAAGCCCGAGAGACTTGAGGGATACTTGACTAAACTCTTCACCTTTAAGCTTACGCCCGAAGAGGTCGCTAAGATTGCTAAGCTGGGCTCCCAAAAGCACTACCGCGCTTTCTGGCGCGATATCTACAGTGACGATGATAGACGATAGATGACATACCATAGATATCAGACAGCCTCCATAGCGAGCAGCTACGATGAAACAAAGTATTGGAACATATTGTATGAAGGGTCTATGGTGAGTATTAATTGCGGTGAAGCCATCTATCGCTGGTCTTGAGCTATCAAGTTATAGCTCATCGTCTGAATCGGTGTCACTGCTGTTTCCTGCTGCACCAGTCGCAGGGGCAGGCGCTGCTTTGGCTGCCGTCTTTGCAGTAAAAGGTAGGGCTCTTGGAGGGGGTGGCTGTTCACTCTTCTTTGTAAGCGGCGTCTGTTGCTGCTCGGCGACGGCTGCCCTGCCCTGGCCATCACCATCTTCATCATCATTGTCATCGTCACTAGCAACTGAAGCTGTGGCCTCGGTTGTATTACCAGGATCTGACTCGACCTCCTGCTTGGGCCCGTCAACGTCCATGGCCTGCGCATCGCCCTCGTCGCTAGACTCCTGAGTCGTTTCGGGGATAGCAGCTTTTCGCTTGGTGGCTCGGGATTGACCTGCCTTGCGCTTGGGCTGAAGAGCTGGCGATTCGGACGGCTGTTGAGATCGGCCTGGCTGGCTGACATTGAAGGACGCCGCCGTCAGTGCGCGCTGCTGCTCGCGAATCTTGACCTTCTTTTCATTCAGGAGATCCCGGAACTTGTGCAGCAAGGCTGTCTCGTCCTCATCCTTGGCGTGGATCAACTGGTCGAGCTGCGCCTTGAGTTGCTCGACAGCAGCTTCCGAGTCCTGCACCTTGGCCGTCAAATCCGCCACAGCCTGCTTCTCCACAACGGACGCTTCAATGGCAGAGCCGCACCACTCGAACAGCTCGATTGCTTCATCGAGGTTATGGGCTAGACTGATCAAACCGAGCCGTTGCTGAAACGAGTCAGCAGTCGGGCCATGTTTTAGAGATGGCACGAGATCCCTACCGTTATGCCTTGTATTTGTTTTCGGACGGTGATGGAGAGGGCCGCCTCACTTTGAACCGTTGCCGTGACTTGGATATCAGGGTGGGGTTCCAATCGAAACAGAGCCTCGAGTATGGACTGCCATTCTGCCTCGGAAGCGGGGCAGTTCTTTACTCTAAGAGAAGCAACCCGATCGTGTTTCACTGGAGGAGAAGCAAAGAAAGGTTAGAATGGGAAAAAAAGCGAAGGTCTACGTCAGTGCTGGACCCCTGAAACAAGGATCCGTTGCGGGCACTCTGATGGATGAGGCTAGGATGGGATATGACTTGCATGAAGCGACATATGGCGCCTCGCCTTCGGTGCCCACCAATTTGAGATCGAGCGGCCGTGAGCCCCTGGAGGTGATCTGGACGAGGACGAACGCCGTCTCATCATCACTGCGAGGAAACCTCAAGACCCGGCTCGGCGCCATCGGTGAGATGTGCCCAGTACCAAGTGCCGAGTACCAAGTGCCAAAGCAGTTCTGGGCTCGTGTGTATCAGGCGGCAAAGGACGGGTCAAGATGGCGTGGCAAGTCGTGGATGACGGGGCAACAATGCTAGCCAAGTGGAAATATTGAGAGCCAACGTGGTGGCGCCTTGGCTTGGAATCCCGAAACCCTCAAAGACAGCCGGCCTAAAGCAGAGCGGAGCAGAGAGGAGATGAGATGAGATGATGATGTTGTGATAGACAGGGTCCAAGTTGAGGGGCGAATGAGGGTCCGGAGGGGGCTTCGGCCAAGGTCAACAAAGCTAACAACCGAGCCGAAATCGAAGAGGGAACAGGGGCGGCCGAAGTAGATAATGACGGACGGGATGCGTGGCGTGGGCGGCTCGGAGGAGGCTTGTCGTGGTTTTAATGAAGGTCATCTCATTCAACCTGGCCCGGCGTGATGTGCCCAAGGTGAGAGAGGCTGCCTTGGATGCTACGGTGCCTAGGTAGGTACAGGATAGGGGAGGTTGGCTGGCCAATTGTAGTACATCAGCACAGGCAGCAGAGGCGGCCTAGGTAGGCAGCAGCTGTGGGCTGTAACAGTTGGTGTTGGCCGGCAGGTTGGGTAAATTTAGGTGCCTGAAGCTGAATCGACACGACCCCATACTGACCGCCCAATAAGGTGTCCAGATGTAGCTGTGAAAGGTAATAGCAACACTTGTACCGAGTTGTAGGGCCACTCGAGTCAAGGTAAGGCGAGGCAACGCAAGTCAAGCAAGCTCCCCTAAATCTTATCGACTCAGTAACGAATCTAACGGCCCCTCTCCCCCCCTCCTCGTATCTGTTGGATCGTCGAGAATAGGCAAGGCTCGTGTGCCCGTGTGCGCCCCCCCTGATCCGGGGTGCCTGGTTGCCCTGGTAGAGAAATCTCTTCGTCTTGGCTTGATTGCCTTGCCTCTGTGTATTGGTTCACGACGGGTTGGACGGGTTGGACGGGTTGGGCCAACTGCTCCCAAAGAAGAAGCGCGTTTGGGACGCGTGAGTAAATAGGGGCGCAGAGGAGGAGTGCCAGATTGGGCCAATCACGCCTCCAGCTAGAATGCAAACACGGTCTCTTTGTGCTCCCACCGTCACGTGGGGCTCCCTCTTAGGTACATACTTTAGGTAGTATAGCGCTAGATGTTAGGGGGGGAGGCGGTGCTGTGGCCACTGACAGGCATGCCCTGGAGGGCCTGTGCTTTGGTGCTGTAATCAGTGCTCATGAACAAACCACACCACGAACACCACACTAATCTGTACACCACACCACGCCACACCACACCACACCAGACACGCACCAACATGTGTGAATCCTTAATCCTGAATGAATGAAAGCAGTGTGAAGACGCCCCGAGCATGCCCTGAGCAGGCCGGCCGGCCCGGTACATCCCCCGCCGTGCAGCTTGTAGCGCCGTGCCAGGTACCTGCTAGGCCGTTGTGCAGCGTGTGCGTTACAGCGTGTGCATAGGTTGTGTGCTGTCCATAATCGATAGCTGGGATGGGATGGGATAGGATGGGATGGTCCCCTAAAAGTTAGCAGCTACCGTCCACCACACCCACCTGTAGGTAGGTAGGTAGGTACTGTAATACACCACATATTACCAGCACCAGCCACGCCTGGCACCACCCCAGCCTTTTCCTTTCCCCTTCCCCAACCCACCACCCACCATCATCATTCTTCCACCGGCCACCCGACCCCGTTACCGACCTCTTCATCGTGTGCTGTCGTGCCCTTGCTTTGCACGTCATTCCCGCGACGGGGAAACCTGCTGCTGCGTTGCGCCAAACTCACCTCATCATCCCTCGACTGCCCTCTTGCCGTCTCCCGCTCCCCGTTCTTCGTTCCCTGTTCGCCATCCATCATATTGCATAGCCTGCGGCCGTTGCAGCGGACGACTGCGCGATACGCCCTCGCCCACCCTCAGGGATCCTGCGCTGTCCTGTGCTCGACCAGACAACAAACCCTGCAGCCCTCGCTCACTTTCGCGACAACACCAGCCATCCCGATTTTTCATCTGGGCCTTTCCTTTCCTTACGATACTCTTGCCCACCCGCATCCCGGCCTCGTTATCCACACTGCTCGACCATTGCCGGGGGCCATGCTGAGCAACGCTGGAGACGACTCTGCGTTGAACAAGATCAAGAATGCCTGTTGTGCGTAATTGACATCGCCTACCATCACTCTCGTGTGTACCAAGACCAAGCCCATCCTGCCTCGGTACGTAACTGGGCTCCGTAATCTAGCAACTCGGTGCACTCGCGCCAGCAACACAACCCTTCTTCCAACATGGAACCATTACAATTGAAGCCCCGGCTACCCGTGGAGGATGAGATTGAGAACTGGGACGACGACGACTTCCTCGTCGACGCCGACGAGGATCTCACTCTGCGAAGTCCATCAAATACCGGAAACGCCCACTCCAGACCTCAATCCAGACCACCTTCTAGACGCCGCGACTCCGCTTCCTCCCACCTCTCCCTGCGATCAGACCTTGAGTCTCACAATGGCGAGGACGAGAGGCAAGTTCACATTCCCGGAGACGACGAGGCATCGACCATGGATGCCATTGCTGCGGCACAGAATGCCGGTATCCCCTTGCCGCGAAATGTCCCATCCTCGGCTCTCATGGGCGGCACGATCAAACGACTTGGAGGGAGGAAGATTAGAAAGATAATTCAAGAGGACTGGGAGAACGACCTCGAGATGCCAGACCTTTCCCAAGGCCTCAAAATCAAGATTCAAGACGAATCCCAATTCCCCGATACTCTGCGTCAAGTCAGTGCTGGCTCATCTCAGTTCAGCCCTCCCAAGCTCGCCAAGTCCCCTGTTATCATCCCCGAAGAAGAGAGGGGGTCCATCAAAGACGCCAGCAGCGCTCTGTCGTCCGTCATCAACCTAGATAAATTCAAGGATACGGAAGACGACAACGACTTTTTTGGCGACGGCGGCGACACCATCAAGGTCTCCAAGACCCGGCTGGCCCCCAGACCTGTCTCGTTCATCACCCCCCCAACTCCTCAGAGGGAGCTCAAACAACCTGCGGCCGATGACGACTTTGAACAGGACCTAGAACTTCCCTCGGATGGTAAGCTCCAGCTTTCCACCAGAAGAGACATCCCCCGGACACCGCCCACTCAATTGGACGACCTGGACTGGGGAGAAGGTAGCTTAGGCACCCGATTCGGGGGCACTCGACGGGACGGTCGCTCCAACCGTAGTTCCGCGGCTTCTGCTCTGAGCCCCAGTGTGTCGAGCTCCATCACCGCCGAGAGCGAAGATGAGACCTTTGACGGTCTTGTGCTTCCCCTCGGGCCTGTCAACTTCTCGGAAAGACTCCAACTTAAGAAGAACAGCCAGTTTGCGCAGCGTATCTCCGAGGAACCTCTTGTCTCGCCCAGGACTTCTGCACCGGCCGAAGCCGACCAACAGGATTTCCTGGATGGTCTTGACATTGGCGATGGGACCGTCTTTGATGCCGGCAAGCTTACACTGCACCGACATGTCAAGATCAAAGAGGCTCAACCGGCCAGCCCAGTTCGGCCCAAGACCGCCATATCCCTCACCTTTACGAATAAACCCGTCAGCCAAGGCTCTGTATCAACGCGAATACCGCGAATGAGTCACGAACGGGCCCACTCCTCTCTAGAACCAGTATCGGAGAGTGGTGATCCTATACCGCGAAGCCGACGGTCTCGATCACGCATGGGCCATTCCTCTCAGCCCTCGACGACCAGTCTTCCGACACCCACCACGACCTCGCCTTCCCAAGGCTTTCCGCCAACACCTCGACGAAGAGAGCTCTCCTATCGAACCTCAGCAGCCTCGCTCCGTGTTGAGCCGACAACAACCAGTGCCCAGTTACTGAAGCAGAAGCGATCACTTCCGGCGATTCGAGCAAGAGACGCACAGTCCAAGTCCTCGTTCCGGTCCGAACGGCCGACATCGAGGACCGACAACAGCCGACCGCTCTCCTATGTGCGTCCCAAGACACCGGTCGAGCGCCGAAGATCGCTCAACACGGAGAGTCCCGCAACCGTGAGGAAGGGCCCTGTGCCATTTTTGCCTGCTGGATCGTCATCGTCATCTCAGTCCCAGCACGTGGCATCCAAGAACTTCCGCTCCTTTCGCCGGCATGATTCCGACACTTCTATTGATATGAGGCCGCACTCCCGAACCGTCTCAAGATCTGCCATCCGCTCGCCCAGCCCCCACCGCTTCCGCGTTGCTGCAGATACATGGGAACGGCTCAGCAAACCAAAGAATAAGAAGCATTTTGGTGATGGCCATGAACTTGACGGCTTTGACGACCTGCCGACGTCGAAAGAAGTCGAGACCAGGTACTTGAAGCAACCTACGGGTGGCTCAAAGGCCGCCATACGAAACAAGCTTTACCAGAACGTCGTTCCAGACCGGAGCACACCCTCACCGCAATCCCCGCAAACACCTTCACGAAACTCCTGGACACCCCATTTCGCCCGAGACACGGCTGCGAGTCGAATAGCTCGGGAGACGTCCTTGGCACAACGGGTTCCTAGTAGTGGCCCGCTGGCCGCTCTCGCCTCGCAGCGTGGACCCCCGGGGTCGACCCGGTCCATTCTCAAGACCCCTCCCTCTCTTCCTGTACCGACAGTTCGGTCGCGGAAGCACTCTTCGAAGCGCTCTCTGCAGCTGAAACCCCATCTCATCACCAACTTGAGTAGCGAGAAGGAGTCAAAGGGTAAGTCTGCAGTCGACCACATCCGCATAAGCACAACTAACATGATTTCAGTGGTCAACGGAATGCTCTACAACCCCGAGACTTACTGTTGGGAGGGCAATGAAAATGCCTTGAATGCTTTTGACGCTTCGGTGGCGACGCCGGTACAGACGCCTTCCTCTGCTTTCCCACGAGGAGAGAAAGAGGCTGCAACGCCGCGGCCAGCATTGATTACCAACATCAGTGCTACCAAGGGCGTACAAGTTGTCGGAGGCATGGTTTTCGACCCGCAAAACATGTGCTGGCTCAAGCTTGACGCACCTTCCAGGGGCAAATCCGAGACAAGTGACACAATGGACGGGTTTGACGCCTTGGATGATGAAGAAGATGTGTTCAAGGACATTCCTGATTTGGACGACAACACTGCCGACGAAGACGGGCTTCAAGGCCGCGTGAGCGAAGTCAAAGATGACTGGCTCGTCGGTGAGGAATTCGATGTTGGCCCCGAATTCGTGCGGAGGCAACGCGAAGAAGAAGACCGATGGCGAAAGAAGTGCGAGAAATGGGTCAGCCGAGGACCCAGAGATCTCGAAGCCTGGCGATGGACGATTCGCGAGCTCGTCTCGCAATTCGACGAATTGCCTATGTGAGTCCTGCTGGACTCATTCATCTCCCCCTTCTCCCCCCTTATACAATGCCCTCGCATTAGCGCTTAATATGGCCTTTTCCTGCTTGCTTTCATGCTTCTTATGTTTGCTTTCTTCTCTGCTTCTAGCAGCACATATATCTTGTTCTTGTAATACGTCTAGCTGAGCAGCAAGCCAGACACCTGCGCACATACCTCACAGTACCTGGACACGCCGTCAAGGCTACACAGTGGAGCCACCCTGACTGGATACAACGGATGGTTCCTTGGTGTTTCAGGCTGCGTTTTTTTACGACCTGGCATTTGATTTTCTGCTGTTTTGCCGCTTATCTTAGCGGAGCTTGTGTTTTTTTTCTTACCAGGTTTGACTTTGATATCCATGTAACTCTATAGGAGGGGGGAAACCGGCTCAGAGGCTGGCTGGCTACTTGGGACTTGAGCTTATAGAGAAAAGGAGGACGGACTGGACACCCGTAAGGGCCTTGATGACCTAACGAACGACATGAAATGCTTTATGACCTTGCAGACAAATGAATCTATACATCTTCCTTTCTTTTTTCGACATGATGCTTCTTTCTTGCATGTGCAACGAGATGGTGAAATGGCTTCGCCGACTTTCACGCAGAGCACGTTTGTGAATATGGATATGGATATTCGCTTGTATAATTTCTACCAGACCATTGACTTTTAATATTCCCTAGTGAATTCCCATGATTTCCTACTTGGTTTGACATTACAATGAAGATGGGGGGGGGGGAAAAAACCGGCGTTACAACAGGGGCTCCGACACCACGCACTCCTTGGCCCCCCCTTTCCAGTTGGCATGTACAGCGACACGCTCTATTTGCTCTGCTTCTTCGTCGCCTTCTTGCTGTTGCTCTTGGGGTCCAGGCCTCTGCGGCGCATGGCGTTGCGGCGTCCCTTTTCAATGTACTCCTTGTCCTCGTCCTCGTCCCAGTCACCAAAGCCGTCGCCCTTGTCGGCGCTGCCGTCCTCGTCGTCGGTGATGGGCGTCTTGTCGATGACCTCTTCCGACTTGGGCGCGGCAGAGGGCCCGGAGCGGTCGCGCGAGACGCCGACGGCCTTGGCCGGGGTGGGGCCGACCTTGTGGAACTTTGCGACGTAGAAGCCGTCGACGTTGTAGGTGTGCGGGTAGTAGCGGCGGGTGTGTCGCAGGGAGGGGTCGAACTGCTTGCCCATGTACGAGGTGAAGCCCTCCTTGCCAAAGGCGAGGCCGGTGTCGACGAGGCGGACGTTGGGGCGGCGGCTGAGGGCGTACTGGACGACCGACTCGTTCTCCTCGACGGTGACGGAGCAGGTCGAGTAGACAATGTAGCCGCCCGTCTTGCTCGAGTGGTTGACCGAGTCGATGGCGGCGAGCAGCAGCTGCTTCTGGATGTGGGGCAGCTGCATAAAGTCGCGCTCCGTCTTGTTGGTCTTGACGCTGGCGTCCTTTGCGATGACGCCGGTGCCGGAGCAGGGGGCGTCGAGCAGGACGCGGTCGAAGCCGCCCATGGGCTTGGGGAACTCGCGGGCGTCGTAGTTGGACACGACGGTGTTGCGGGCGCCGAGGCGGTGGATGTTGCCGATGAGACCCTTGGAACGGGCCTTGTTGGGATCGTTGGCCATGATGAAGCCCGTGTTCTTCATCATCGCGGCCATGTACGTCGTCTTGCCGCCGGGCGCGGCAGCCATGTCCAGCACCCGCTCGTTCTCCTGGGGGTCCAGGGCCATGCAGGGCAAAAAGGACGACGCGGCCTGGAGGATGTAGTGGCCGGCGAGGTACTCGGGCGTGGCACCGAGGGGCACGTTGCTCTCAAAGATCTGCAGCCCGACCTTGGACCACTTGCCGACGGGCTCGAGGGTGACGCCGCGGTTGATGAGGGCCTGGGCCAGGTCGCGGCGGTGGGTGCGCAGCGTGTTGGTGCGGATGACGACGGGGCGCGCCGTCTCGTTGGCCTCGAAAAAGGCAAAGGCCTCGCGCGGCGTGAAGAGGTTGAAGAGCTTCTCGGCCAGGTACTCGGAGTAGCCGTAGTAGGCGCAAATGTCCTTGATGAGCTGCGCCGTGTACTCGGCGCGCGACCGCCCGTCCTCGGCCAGGTTGGAGAAGTCGTCGAGCACGCGGATGTTCTCGGTGATGCGCGTCCGCAGCAGCTGCAGGTCGGGCGCCAGCAGCGCGTTGGTCTTGGCCGCCAGCCCGTCCTCCTCTTCCTCGTCGTCGTCCTGCACGATGCGCGGCTTGTCGCCGTCAATGTTGGTCTGCATCGCCGACTCGGCCAGGTCCGCCTCGGCCTCGGCTGCCTCCTCTGCCAATTGCATGTCGAGCTTCCTTGAGAGACCCTCAATGTTGGCAGCTGTGAGCTTCTCCTCGGCGTCCGACTCGTCCTCGTCCTCGGAGAACATGGTTCGTCCACGACCGCCGCCCTCCTCCTCCGAGTCAAAGACTGAGCCGTCCGACTCGAGGAAATCGTCCTTTAGTCCAGCGCCGTCCTCTCCCTCGAGTTCGGACAGATCGGCATCGTCCAGGTCCAATTCATCATCATCGTCGTCGTTGTCGTCGGAAAGATCCTCCAGCGCCGGCAGCGGCTTCTTGGCCGTCTTTGCGGGCTTGCCGTTCGTCTTCTCCGCCGGCGCAGCCTTTACAGGCTTGCCGGACTTGCCGTTCTTGGTCGCCGACTTCTTCGCAGCAGCTCCGTTGCTCTTGGGGTCGGCAGACTTGCCAGTCTTCCTCCTCTTCTTGTGCTCCGGCGCCTCGGCGACAGGATCGGCGGGCAGGCCGGCCTTGCGCTTGAGCTTGGCAAAGTGCTCTTCGGAAAGGGGTTGGGGCGGGCCCTGCTTCTTCATGCGTCGTCCGACACCCATTGTGATTGATCTGGATGCAGTGATCCGGGGTGTTTTCTTGGTGTAGGTGGGTGGACGAAGAAATGTAGAACAAGGTCAAGCATCCAAAAGCAGGCCCGTTCTGCCTCTTCTCGTCTCGAAAAAAGATGGCCCCGCCGAAACTTTTTTCTTGCAACTCGGGCGAGCAAGGGTTTGATAAGCGGCTGAACTCCGTATCAGACCATGCACGTGATCAGGTACCCGCCCACCTTGTCGCCCGTTGATGGCGCATGAGCTGTCGAGGTGGCTTGGCTTGGCTTGGCTTGGTTTGGCCTGGGCGGGAGATACTGACGTCTTGATCTTCTGTCTGATCAACGCCTTCTACATACCTCGTTCTCGCCAATACACAAACAATACTTGTCCCGCCCCGCATTCTGACAGTGCTTTTGACAATCTCCGACTTTCAGCTGCACTTTACCAGTCTCATCCACCGTCGATCAGGCCGCTGCTTGGTGTAGATCCAGCTCGACCCCGCCTCCACCAAAGCTGTCCGTCCACCGTCAGTCACCATGGCCGAAGCTGCCTTTGCAAAGACGTTTCTGTCTTCACTAGAGTCGCGTCCTATCAAGCTCTCCGCCGATCATGTCGAGGACCCCAGGAAGTTCCCGGCTAGGCCACCTGTACTGCAGCCCCGACCCTCAACAGCTTCCTAGCACTGCGTAGGCTTTTGTTTCTAACACACATACGTTCGGTAGTACATCCTCCCCCGGATGGCGAAGCCCATGAGCAAGCCCCTGAAGCTCGCCCCCGGCCAGGAACGGAGCATCAAGGTCTCGCTCAAGTCGTTGCGCAACCCGCCCCTCGATATCAAGCTCACCTCGCAACCCCTCGACACCTCTATCCTCGACATCAAGCAAAAGGTCTCAAGCCAGACCCGGATACCGGTGGAGAAGATGAAGCTGCTGCACAACAAGAAACCCACACCAGATAGCAAGGTGCTCAAGGACTTACTGGGGGAGACTGACTTGGCCATCGAGTTTTCTGTCATGGTCATTGGGGGGGCCGCGGCCATCCCTCCAGAGAACCCAGCCGACGAGCAACAGGCCTTCCACCCTACAGGAGAGTCGGCATTGGAGACGGACGAGTTCTGGAACGACCTCAAGGGATTCTTGATGCAGCGGCTGAAGGACCAGGACAGGGCGGAGGAACTATCGACTGTATTTAAGACGGCGTGGCAATCAAGTCGGTCATGATGGGGGAGAATTACGGTAACAACGGCGTTGATTAGACGAGGCGGCACGCTTACGAATGAAAAAGGCATGAAAGGTAGACAAGACGTGCCAATTGAGCTTCCACATACCAGCATGTGATTCTATTCTTCTTGGTACGGTAAATGGTCAGGGGTGGGCAAACCGGGAAATGTATGTATCTGCCCGAAAAGGAACTTTATCACGCACGTCCCAACAGGACGCCCATGGCCCCCCAAGGACCCCATGGTCTCCCTTGAACAGTCCTTCCTACATGATAGTTGAAGAGGGCCTCCCGAGGCCAAGGCGACCAAGGTATGTGCAGTGCCACGCGTTCGTTAAGACAGTGATGAGGAAATCGTAGGAGGGTGGGCTTAAACAGCAGCAAGGCCCTTGCTGACAGTCTTGATGATGGGCTCGAACTCAATGTCGTCAGCGTCGTTGGCCTGGAGCTCGGTGGCGATGCCGGTAAGGGCTCGCTTCAGGGCCTCCTTGGAAGAGGCGTAGACCATCTTGGGCTGTTGAAGGCGGCAGAGTTAGCTTTGAGCTTGGATGGGAAGGTGCATCTTCAGTGAGGGGGGTCAGCGTACCTGGATGCCAGCATCATCGGGAGACCAGGCAATGAAGGTGAGCTTGTTTCTGTACAATTTGTTAGAGGACTTGATCCCAAAATGGAAGTGCACGACCGCGGAAGAGGCGGACGTTGCGGGGGAAGAAGGGAGGGGATTGGAGAAAGACCGACGTACCGGATACCGTCGCCGGAGGCCAGGCTGTACTCGAAGTCGTAGACGGCGTATCGGGGACCCTTGCCGACAGCACCCTATATGTCAAAGTTAGATGGAAACTGCAGTGAAGCAATAAGAAAGAGGGGAAAAAAAAAAGGCACGGCGGGCCATATCGTACAGTCTTGCTCTTGGAGGTGGCGTTGATGAGCTTCTCACGGAAGGCCTCCCAGTCGGAGTCGGCGGACGCGTCCTCGACGACAATCTCCTTGAAGTCGTCGGACAGCTTGAAAATGATGTACTTGTACTTCTTGCTGAGCTTGAGGTCATTGTAGGCAGTGATGCACTCCTGGGAGACGGTGGCACTGGCGGAGAAAAGGGTGTTAGCGATGGAATGCATCCAGCAGCAGCGGCGTCGTCATCATCATCATGGTGGGCGCAGGCGAGAGCGAGAGGAGGGGCACGCGCGGTTTGCGAGGATAACGGCGCGGGGTGACGGATGACGGCAAAACGCATGCGGGAAAGGGAGGACGAGGACGAGGACGAGGACGAGGACAACGAACCCGGATTGAGACTGAAGAGAAGAAGAGTTAGCAGAAGAAGCGAGACCACGTGGAAAGGGCGTTGAGGCGTCGAGATTTTGCTTACCATGGTGGCGGTCTGTCTAGGGACGGAGATGTCAGGAGACAAGTCTGGGATGAGGAGGGGCTGAGAATGGGAAGCTTGCTGTTAGCTCGATGCGCCGGATTGAGAAAAGGAGATGCAGGAGGGGAAGGGGGAAGAGAGGCGCAGATATAGACGGGGAAGCTGGACAGAGAGACATACTGGGTGGGTATCTGAATGGGGGGGAGGGGAGGGGATGGGATGGTGTATTTTTTTCTCTTTGGGAGCTGGGAGAGAAAGAAGAGAGAGAGAGGTAAAGAGGAGGAGGCTTCGCGATGGATGTCGATGGAGATCCAACGGGGGACCTAACGGGGGGCCAAAGGGGGACCAGAGGGTGGCCTAACAGTGCAGTGCGCTGGGGCGGTGCTGCTCAGGCAGCTTTCCCTCTTGGCTTCTTCCCCCCCCCCCCCCCTCTCTCTCTCTCTCTCTCTCTCTCTCTCACTCTCTCTCTCTCTCTCTCTCTCTCACACACACACACACTCGCTTTGGCCCTGGCTCTAGCTCTGGCTCTCTGGCTCTTGCTGGCTGGCTGACTGGCTAGCTAGCTAGCTGGGTTGTTTACTCTCCCCCGCCAGCCAGATACCTGGCACCCCGCCCACCGCACCGCCGTGGACCTTGTACCCGCCTGGTATGGTGGGGTTGGGTTGCCGGTGAGATGATGGGAACCCGTCGTAATCAGGTTTCGTCCGCTGTCTGCATCATTTGCTCCATACACGCGACACGACAATAAGACAGGGTGGGTTACCTTGGGCATCTAATTAACCCCTACTGTGTAGGTTGGTAGGTAGTTACAATGCATACTACCTATGTAATCTGTAGGCAGGCACCGATTGTAAACTCCCTGTCCAGGCACCTAGGTGTGTGACCCGTCAGCTGTGATGCTTCTTCCAACTTTGTACGCGCCATTCGCCTTCGAGGACCAGGCACCTTCCGACACCGATCAGCAGCTTACACGAGGCCAAACGTCAGATGCTATCGCAACCCAAGGCACCAGAATTCACTGTTGATATCCGGCGAGGCAGCAGAATAGAAAAACCGGCCTACGCAGGTAGGCAGCAGAGTCAGAGTTGCATGCCAAATTGGCGGTCATCACAATCACCACAGTGCTACACGAAGCCTTGGTCCGAATCTCATTTAATATTCTTGGCTAGTATTACACGGTCGGTCCTACTATACTGTACAGGGCTCAAAGATGGCCTGAAAATCTGCTAGGGGTATGAAGACAGTTCGTAAGAAGGGGTAGAGAGGAGAGATATCGCAATCCGCGCCGCGATGTGCGCCACCCTTCCCTCGTCCCATGAATGTTTTTGTGTACATGATTTCCACTCGGCGTAGTCGACGTTGGCTTCTGGCTTATGGCATGCCGTGGCATGGCTTCTCAGCTTGGCTTGGGTCAGGCTTCCTTTTCCTTTACATCATGCCGCCCATGCCACCCATGCCACCCATGCCGCCCATGCCGCCCATGGGAGGAGCACTGCCCTTCTCCTCGGGGGCATCGACAATGGCGACCTCGGTGGTACCCAGCAGCGAAGCAACGCCGCTGGCGTCAATGAGACCGGTGCGGACGACCTTGAAGGGGTCGAGGATACCGGCCTGGATCATGTCGACGTACTCGCCCTTGGAGCTGTCGAAGCCCTTGTGGAAGTCGTTGCCGAACTCGTCAGTCAGCTTGCCGACGACGACAGAGCCCTCGAGACCAGCGTTCTCGATGATGGTGCGGGCGGGGCGGGTGATGGCGTTCTTGATGATGCTGACACCGAGCTGCTGGTCAAAGTTGGCAGTCTTGATGTCGCCCAGAGCCTGGGCAGAGGCCTTCATCAGGGCAGTGCCACCACCGGGCAGGATACCCTCCTCGACGGCAGCGCGGGTGGCGTTGAGGGCATCGACGAAGCGGTCCTTCTTCTCACCGACCTCGACCTCGGAAGAGCCACCGACCTTGATGACGGCAACACCGCCAGAGAGCTTGGCCAGACGCTCCTGGAGCTTCTCCTTCTCGTACTCGGAGGTGGTGGGGTCGGCCATGACACCGCGGATCTGCTCGCATCGCTGAGTGATGCTGTCCTTGCTGCCGTTGCCGTTGAGGATGATGGTATCCTCCTTGGTGATGGTGATGGAGCCAGTGGAGCCGAGCATGTCGGGGGTGGCCTTCTCCAGCTTAACATCGAGCTCGTCGGAGAAGACGGTGCCGTTGGTGAGGACGGCAAGATCGCCAAGGATGGACTTGCGGTTGTCACCGAAGCCGGGAGCCTTGACAGCAGCAACCTGAAGCTGGCCACGGAGCTTGTTCAGGATGCAGACGGCGAGAGCCTCGCCCTCAATGTCCTCAGCAATGATGACCAGGGGGCGACGCTGCTGGGTAGAGGCCTCGAGGGAGGGGATGATGTCCTGAACGGCAGAGATCTTCTTCTCAGAGAGGAGGATCAGGGGGTTCTCAAACTCAACCTTCTGGGACTTGGTGTCGGTGATGAAGTAGGGCGAGACGTAACCACGGTCGAATCGCATACCCTCAGTCACCTCGAGCTCGTCCGACATGGTCTTGCCCTCCTTGACGGTGATGACACCCTCCTTGCCGACCTTCTCCATGGCGTTGGCAATCATCTTGCCGACGTGCACGTCGCCGTTGGCGCTGATGGTGGCAACCTGGGCAATCTCAGAGCTGGTGGTGATGTCGCGCTTGTTCTTCTGGAGGTACTCGACGACGGCGTCAACAGCAGCCTGGATACCGCGGCGGAGGTCCATGGGGTTGCAGCCGGCAGCGACGTTCTTGACGGTCTCGGAGAAGATGGCACGGGCGAGGACGGTGGCGGTGGTGGTACCGTCACCGGCAACCTCGTTGGTCTTGGAGGCCACATCCTGTAATAGGCGGGCACCGAGGTTCTCGAACTTGTCCTTCAGGGTGATGGCGCGGGCAACGGTGACACCATCTGCTTTTTGTTAGCAGCCGCCATCGACTAGTAGATTGAGGCCTGGGAGAGGATTTCGGTGCTGTACGTACCCTTGGTGATCTTGGGGGAGCCAAAGCTGGACTCGATGAGGACATTTCGGCCCTTGGGACCGAGCGTCGTGGCAACAGCCTTGGCCAGAGTGTCGACACCAGCGAGGAGGGCAGCACGGCCCTCAACACCAAACTTGAGCTCCTATAGCAGACGCCACGTTAGCAATCGCCCCCCTGCAAGCCAAAGCTATCGATTGGACTGCTCGCGCATTACATACCTTGTGGGCGAAGCGCAGCTGCTGGCCGAGGCCAGCTCCAGCTCGGTACTTGGTAGCTGCCGAGGAGAGGACGGAGGCCCTCGCCCGAGAACTCAATGCGCGCTGCATGGTGTGTGAATTAAGAAGGGTATAAGTAGTAGTACAGAACAAAAAGGACGGAGACTGCGCAAGTATGGGGAGGTGGTGGATTGGAGGAGGATTGGCACCGGGGAGAGGAAGGGTTGAATATGATGGCGGCTGGAGAGAAGCTTTGGGCGACCCAGAAAAATTGTCGCCGGAGCGTCGGCAAAACGTCTCCCCAGGCTACACCCCTAGTCCCGATCTGCTCTAGCGGCAATCGAGACTACTTCCACATCTTTCCAGCATGATCTGCCGCGTCGGCACAATCGTCTAAGCATGCCCGCGTTAGCTGCTCATTGCCGAGGAAGAGCGACAGACTCGACTCGTCGAGGGCATTGGAAATCGGCTTTGGCATTGACATTCCTGAAGCGGCTCTTGGGATGGCCCCACCTGACCAATCCCTCGTCTGTGGCTCGTCGAAGCCATCACATCCCGATTCTGGAGATGGAGCCCGAAATGGCCAAATGAGCTGTATATTATTCTGCACTGACACTACCACTCTTGTTTGTATCCGCCTCCGTTGCACCTTTTTCGTGACCCCTGATTTGGTCCGTGATGCCTTGTCTCTTTGATACATGGTTTATACATGCTCCCCATGGTTTATACATGCTCTCTCCTCTTATTCTCTTCTGAAGACGGGTCGGGCCGCGTCCTGAAGTCAAGCAACTCCATGTTTTTGTGATTCTTTTTGAGTTGTTTTCTTGTGTTTTTGGGCCGTGACGTTTTTGTTTCCCCCCTTTCATATCTTTCAGACCTGTCGCTATGTGGCATCGCTATGTTGGCGACTGAAAACCAGCTCCAAGCGAATAGACTCTGATAGCCTGGCCCCTGGTCTGGATTGTGTGCTTCACACTCAATTGCCGGTTGAGCTTGCCTCATGTCTCGAGGAGAGCAGGAGCAGGGCAACTCCAAATCAAATCTCAACCGCAGAAATCAAAACTTTTACCCCCGCAGGCTTGTCAGCAATTGCCTGCTTCGATCGTCCACTGATGACTGGTGTATTCCAATCCTAACAGTGCGTATCCTGGGTCTGACCTGAGTCCAAACTCAACATGATTAAAAAAAGATTGATGCAAACTTTTGAGGGCGATTGGCGCCTGAGAATACAAAAGAGAGAAAGATCATGTGAAACAGAAAGCAAGACGATGTGTTACAGACCAAAAGACTCAAGGAAAGAAGACACAAGACTCAAGGAAAAAAAACAAAGACAGATCAAGGAAACATCATGTGTCGTAGGCCCAGCGATACGACCGGGCCTCAGACAGCTGATAGTACCAAGCGACAGGAACAGAAACACATTTGCTAAAGGACTGGTGAACAAAACACGTTTTTGGAGTCGAATGCTTTGCGCAGAGTCGAATACGGTTCAGGGTGTAATGAGCTTGGCGTCGGAGGGATCAAGTGCCCCGTGTGCTCTTCTTACTTATTCGGTGGGGAAGAGCACTATGATTCGATGCCATGTTCTAATAGAACTGAGTAAACTAGACCGGAACCTAGTAAGCACTCGGCATCAACGGGAATGGGGTCGTTGACTGACAGGATTCTCGTTGCTGCAGAAAACGTCCGCAGAATCGGAGAAGAAGGAAGGCTCAAGGTCCTGCTAATGTTAGCGAATGAAACTTGCAAACAGGCTTGAGTACTTTACCACGAATTCATTGAGCTCGGCAGGGAACTGAGGAAAATCCTCGGGGACCTCCTTGTGCAGGTTGTTATTGTAGGGGCTTCCTTTGCCACTGGGGCTGGGGTGCGAGCTACCTGAGGAGCTGCTGGAGGTGAGCGTGTAAACTCGGCCTTGGCCAACTGGGACACCGGGAACGCCAAAGCTGAGCTCACTGTTGAACGAGCTATGGTTGTCCACAATTAACCCCGGGTTAGTTTGCTGCGACGACTCGGCCGCAGACTCGTATGCCGGCACCGCGGTCGACATCTTGGGAGACAGTGAGTAGTATGGACCTCCAAAATCGCGAGTAGCTGTGGTGCGAGCCGTTCGTAGCTGGGGATCAACATTTACAGCTGCTGTCAACGGGCCAGGAAATGACTCCTGAGCCTGCTGATATCGGATACTGCTGACACTCTGCACACCAAAGAGGTCGATCCCCTAGAAGTTGTCAGCGTTTGTATGGACACGGGGAGTGTGGTGCTCTACATTTACCGGAGAACACTCAGAGCTGAATGCATAGGAGTGGGTAAACTGAGCACCGCTCGAAGGGGTGCCCACAACATTGGCGCGGTCGATGGCCTGCGGATCACCACGGACGGGAGTGGGAGTGAAAACTTGCGATTCACACACTTCTCCGACCTCCCCTTCGTAGAGTTGCTGATCATCCATGTCGTTCTTGAAGTCAACCGCATCTGGTAGATTGAACTTTCGGTCCTCAAACTGCTCCGAGAACAGAACAGGGCGAGTGCTGGTACGGTCACCGCCAGTCTCGTCTTGCCGGGCGTAGCCCCGAATCTCAGGGTCAATGGCCGCCGAAGAACCTGATCTCTGAATGGGAGGGGGAACAATGTGACCTTCCGCAATCAAGTCACGACGTAGCCGGTTGAAGTGCTGCAATACAGCTGCCTCAGTACTTCCAGGGTGAAACCTGTGGGCAATGGCTTCCCAAGGTAACTCGATACGATGCCTGGCACATTCGTACTGGATGTGAAGCAGTAGCTTTTCGGGCATGCGTGGGCCTTTGCTCGTTAGCTCACAACTTTGGGATGCTTGCAAGAACGTGAGTCAACCTACGGTTCCACGCAACCAAGTTACGGCCGGGGACGCGGCCATTGCCGCGACGCTGTTCTTCTGTGGGAAGACGGTGAGAGTAGTTGTATTGTCTTGGTGTCCTCGGAGCTCGGCTCTTGCTTGTTGAAGCCGGGGAGGCCTTGGGTTTGGTAACCTTGGAAGCTGAGCTCTTAGGAACCGGTGGAACCCGCGCTGCTCTGGTCGGAGTCTTCTTGTCGGATGTAGAACCCATCACTGCGAGTGCAATGAGGTTCTGAAAAGAAGAGATGCTAAATAGTAGCTCATCAGTTTCGAGGCTGTCAGAGGTCCTTGTAGGCTGAGATGGCTTACCCTCGTACGTTTGTTAGAAAGAGAAGAAAGAAGGGTGTGATTCAAAAACACGATGCTGTTGGTGAGCTCAAGGCAGTGCCAATGCGTATGAGCGAAGAGTGTGGTCGGGATGTCTCGTCTATACACGACTGTGAATGAGAAGAGCAGGAATGGGTGTCAAATGGTGCTTCGTTGTGTGAAAACGAGGAGGAGTTGGGAAACTTTCTTGGATGGAAGCAAGACATAAAACAGAAAGAAAGAGTGAGAGCGGATGAGAACGAAAAAGTGCGAGGTTGGACAGCGAGCCCAAACAAATAGATGCTGCCTTAGTTGTGCGGTCGATGGCCAAGCTGGCAGCTGGCGGGCAGCTGTCTACGGATATCGCGATGCCGCTCAAACCTGGCATGCCTCAGACTACGACCAATACGGACAGCTCTTCCGTGCGTGTTTGCACACTCTACAAGGAATACTCACCGATACAGCGTGGAGATGAGCCGCTTCATCGTTGATTGGAGAACGAGAGGTGTGCTAGATCGAGGGGCGGGACGAAATCGCAATAGGAGTTGAACTGGGCTCTCTGAATCACAGTCAGAAGCGCAACGTTGCCACGGCATTTTGACAAACAACAGTGTCTGGAGAAGTTTATGACGCAGACGAGCCTCCAGGATGATATTTACGAGTTGCGGTTTTGGGGCTGGCAGGTTTCAGGAATGATTGCGAATGAAGGCACGGTCAAGATTGGATAGCAACAGTTTATTCAGGGGTATTAGACTGCCGCAACTTCGTACCAAAAATATCATCTCCTTTCATCTGCTCACTCTCGCGGCCTAAAGACATCCCCAACTCGCTTCCAAAATCGTTTTCTGCCCCTGAGACTCGCTCCTCTCTTCCGAACTTCTTGTCGGTAAGAAGATGTAAATTGCCTGCCACCTAGACTCGATGTGTGTCCCATCTCACATCCCACTCCTTGTCCGCTGTTTCTGGACTCGCCACAACCCACCCGAGCTTGGATTTGCTGTCGTCGTTGAGTCTCTTTTTCTAGCGAGAGAAGGACTTGTTGCTGAGCATCCATAATGTCTCGAAGGGCAGCTCGGGATTGTTGCTGAACCGCATTGTGAACGACATGATTGATGGCCGCGGGCAGGTTTACAACGACTTGAGAAAGAACTTCAGAGATTGCAGTAGACATGGTCAAACTCTCATGTAATGTAGTGTTGTTGCTGGACTGGGCAAGGAGCATGGCGTCAAGAGTTCCGACATTGGCTGACTGCGATTGAACGATGGATTGGAGTATCGATAGGTTTTTGGCTTGAGGCTCATACAAAGCACTGAGGGCTTGAATACTCTTGGCTTGAGGCTCGTATAGTGTACTGAGAGCCTTGATAGTACTGGCTTGTGTGGTGTGCATTGCCGCAACTGAATCAGACTGTTGCTGGAGGACTCGGTAATGCAAGTCAATTTGACGGCTATATGTGTCATTCTGCTCTTTAAAATCGGCTGCCTCATGTCGTAGCTTGCTGTTTTGCTCCCTCAAATGGGTTGTCTCATGACGCAAGTTGCCGATGTTGATTCGGAGGGGACCGGTGGCCTCGGCCATCTTTTGCTCAATTGACTGTTCAACAATGGAGAATATCTCTTCTCTGACAGAACCAATGTCAATGTCCGAAGGTTGCGCTACGTTGTCTTGGAAGCTTGCACCAGCCACGTCCAAGAGCCGTTGCTCCTCTAGCACTGATCGTAAATATGTCTCAACACGACGTACGGCTTCTTCACGACTCGCACTCTCGTCCATACTGGCATCCCGATCCTGGATCCTACGAGCAACGTCGACCCGAAGGCGCTGATAAGTTTCAGGGGGTGGACTGGAAGTGTCACCGCGAGCGGAGCGAAGCTGCATCAGGAATCCGTAATCTTCGATAACAGCGCGTGCGTTCATGACAGGGGAGGTGGTGTGAGGCAACTCCCGCTCCTTTCGAGCGTGTGCCAAAGTGTCTGCCATGGCTCGGATATGTTCGACGGGATAGACGACGCCTCCTTCGACAGCGCTACCGGGGCCGAAGACAGAGTCCTCGGAGCTTGAAGAGACAAGACTGCCCGAGGGAGAGTACGGAGGTGTGATGAGTCCGGAGATGGGCAAAGGATCGTTGGGAGGACGAGCTGTGGCCAGATCGTTCTTGGTCATGGTGGGGGTTCGAGGACTCGGCATGGCGAAAGCCCGGATCGGGGTTGAGGAGTTATGTCGAGTTGATTGATGGAGTGGAAGACAACTGGTTATTTCTCATGTTAGAAGACTGCCTCGCGGGAGATCAACAGTTGGAACTCACCAGGTTTGAGATGAACGATTGTTGGGGCAGTGCTGTCAATTTAGAAAAGGCAAAGGAATAGTTGTGTGGAGGAAGAAGAAGAAGAAAGACTCGAGGCACAGAATTGATTCTATAGCACAGAAACATTAGATACACTCTGGTAGGATGCGTTTGTTTCATGACAGGCGACAATGGGTGGTGAACACTTGTGGTCGTGAGCTGTTCCATTGTTCCCGAACACAATGGCATTGGGGTGAGGAGTTGAATAGGGGCAATCATCTACACGCTTTGCGGGGCAACAAGTCCGCCATTTTCAGTGGGAAACTGCACTATTGGTCTATTTATCTGGGTTGGCATCAATAGGATTACGATTGGACTGAAGGACCGCTCCAATATCAGGCTGAGCCTAAGAGCCACTCACTGGTGGGTGCCTTTGCAGGATTAAGAGATCAAATCATAGCAGCGAATACAGTGGCATTATATAGCTCTTGAAGAGCGGCCGTTCAATTGAGGGCAAAAGAAAAGGCAAATCATGAAGTAGAATCCTATGAGACCGCCCCAGAACCATTCAGTCATGGAGATGGCTATGGATTTGATGCCTCATAAGCTGGCCTGTCTAAACTCTGTGACCGGCACGTCCAACGACATTCTAAAAATCAAGCAATTCTGGCGTCCCAAAGCGATGAGTTCAAATGTCCTGCGCTCTCGAGCAGGAAGACATTTCCGAACCACACTTATAGCTTACGGCATCTAAGCCTCGTACTTTACTCCATAGTCGCCATCCGACATGGGAGGATCTGAAAAGCAAATATGTTAGAAGGATGCAGAAGATGGGAAATTCTTTGCAACGAACCAGTAAGAGACGACTCAGATCCACAGCTCTCCTGCTTCATCTTTCTGCCACCAGACTTGGGGGCCTTGACAGGTTTGACGTCCTTGGTATCTTCATCGTCGGCGTCTTCTTCTTTCTTCATACCGGGAGACTTGGTCTTCTTCTTCGGGCTTTCATTGATAGCGGTGAATCCAGCTTTCCGCTTGGTGGGCGTGGATGGAGCTGGCTTAGCAGAAGCCGCTCCGTTGGCTCCAGCCTTGGACGAGATGCCGTGAGCTTTTAGCATTCGCTCATATCGCTTTTGGCTGGTATTGTGAGACGTATTGTCAGACGAAGTACGGTTGGGTGAGTAAAGAGGAGACTTACGCAGCAGCCTTGGAGACAATGCTAAGCTCGTCGGCGACAGACTGGAAGTCGGGCTTTTCCTTGTTAACATTTTCGAAAAACAGGCGTGGTGACAATTGCTAACTTACTCGGCCATTGTTGGTGTGACTAATGCATGACACCAGGAATCTGACCTGATCAGTAGGTTCAATCTTGGACATCTTGGCTGTCGATATGGCCCAATGAACAGAAACTGGGTCAAGTACGTTGGTGATATCGCAACCAACTGATGGCGAATGAGAGTAGAGAGGAGGCGTGAGAGTTAAGCAGAAAAGTAAAAGGGGCAATGTCGCAAGAGAGAAACTGGATAAACACAAATGCCAGTGAATGCTCGGGACGAGTAGGTGTATTGTCTTTGGAAATCAGGCCCCGAATCTGAACAAAGGCGCTGATTTGTATTCGACGGGGAGGGGAAGAGTCAAACAAGGGAGAAACTCAAGGATTGGCGGCAAACAGCACGAGAAGAGAGCGGCAGAAAGACTAAGAACTATTGGCTTACACAGAAACGAGAATGAGGGGGCAGGACTTGTGTTGACAGGGTGACGCGAGAACGACAGTTAATCATCGTCCTCTGGGAGACGATGAGGAGCAGTGGCGGGTATCTTGGCATCTGTGTCCATCTATCATCCGTATCACGTAGATAGTTGAAACGGAAAACATATCATGAAACTAGATGTAGCTTGTTTCGATCGAGGGTTTTCCAAGTGTAGCACCTTCTGGCCGCTTGATCTCTCATGTAATCTTTTCCCGTAAGGCAAGGCTGGCCGTCGTCGGGTATCTTGAATCGTCACTACCCTCAACATCCAGTCCCACACCAATGGGCCAAACATTACAATATTTGTTTAACTGCCATCAGCAGTACCCTCAGACTCATCTTTGACCTCCGATTTCATCTCTTCCTTGACCTCCATGGCATCCTCTCCCTCGTCCTTCTTAACCTTCTTCTTCGGCGTTCGGGCCTTCTTGGCGACGCGACCTTCCGCAGCGGCACCGCCAGCCTTGGTCTTTCGAGGAGATGCACCAGATAAACCCGCAGAGCCCTGGTCGCGCCAGCCGTGGCGCACCGACATCTGTCGGAACCGTTCCTTCGCACACTTGGCGTCTTTGAGGCCAAGGCCGGTCGCAACGGCGGCCCAATCGGCGTCTGGCTTTTGTGTCATGTTATCGAAGACGGCCTTGATGAAGCGTAGCTCGTTGTCGGTAAGGCCCGGCGTTCTTCTTGGGGGGCATTGTGACCAAGGTATCTACAGTGAATTAGTTAGCTTGAGTGTAGCAGGTCAAACTCTGTAGGGCTGTAGGACAAACATTTCGAGCAAGTAACCACAGATTCAAGAAGTTTCAAGGAACTGGAACTCGAAGTCTTGGATATTTTCTTGCAACAACTCAATGTGCTCTACCCTCTGCTCGGCGTAGAATCGTGTCGGAAAGACTGTAAGGATGTGGAAGAGTGAGCTCAAAGCAAAGGTTTGGCGTTGTTAGGGCAGTTTGTCTGCCTGGAATCGAAACAAACAAAGCCGCCGTCTTTTCAAACCATGAAACTATGATCAAAGCCATCTGCCTGTAGCCAGCAGGCGATGTTTGGTAAACAGAATTTCATGCACACGTGCCACGCGGACTGCCAACCGCCTCCGGCTTCAGCTTGCGCTGAAAGAAGAGTGAATCGAAGCATCTTGGCAAGGTTCCGAGAACCTGAATTGCATGGAGAGATTAGGAGATTCAAACTCAGAGGTGAAGTTGACGTTGTGCTACAATTTCTCTTTGTTCTCTCAACGGCATTAAACCTGGATAAGCAACAGAGCCTTCAGAATCGACTTGCGGTGCCACTTCCCATCTAACAGATATAGGTAGTTACCCTCCTATCATAGCAGAAGGGCGTTCTTTTTTTTTTTTTTTTTTTGTAGATTTAGGTCTTTTCACTCCAGGCTCAATATTTGATTCGCTCTCCGATACAGCTACCTTCATCCACCCTATGAGGCGAGGCACTGTGATCTGGCTGCCACTGAGAATGGCATCATTCCCTACGCAGTCCTTGTGACAATTAGCCCGATCGGTTGATTCCATCCAATAACCATTCTTAAGCCAGGTACTTTTTGCGCGCGGTGTACTGAAAATGTTGCCAGCAAGGTGATTCCCGAAATGTCCTCATTCCGAGACTCCCAGCTGGGCATTGAGCTGGTGTTTCGAGTCTCTCTCATCCTCGGTGTCTTCGTCCTCCATCTTCTCCTCCTTCATAGGGGTGTCACTATCCATGCCGTCATCATCCGTGGCCTCTTCCTTCTTCATCTTAGCTTTTCCCTTCCCCTTGGCACCCGATCGACCGGCTACCTTGGTGACCTTTGTGGGAGTACCAGCAGCAGAGAGCGACTTCTTCTTCTTCGGAGTTGTACTAACTGGAGGATTTGCAGCAGTACCGTCGGTCGAGATACCGAGTTTCCGCTTGACCTGTCCGAAGCGGACCTGTCTCAGAGTAATCAGCACACGCATGCGCGCGGGAACATAATCGAGCATTTCGGGGCATTAGACTGCTCACTTTGGCAACGTCAGCGCTTTTGAAGCCCTGTTCAGAAGCAACAGCTGCCCAGTCGACATCGGCTTTGTTTCTGGTGTTTTTCACAATGCTGAAAAACAGCATTGCCTCGGCGGCAGTAGGTTCTTTCTTTGGTTCGCTCATCCTGAGATGTGATCTGTCCACATGTTTTTAGTACCATTTACTTGCAAGATCAACGTCAAGATCGTAAAATAACAATTAAAAACAAGAGTTCTGTCAAGGTGGTTTGGGGTATGCAGATATGTGGCTTACAATATCAGTTGCGCGATCGAACGAAAAGATTTGTGAGTATGGAGGTTTGTGCTGTTCATGCGAATGAAGAAAGAAAGACGGAGATCCCTTTTTATTAGCAGCAGGAACCAGAAGGGTTTAGGATATTGAATGAGAATGGAACTGCTAAGAAGTGAGCCGGCAGTGAATAAATGACTTTTCAATGTGCAGACTACTCAAGGTAACCGTGAATGAGCGCAAGTACCTACCGACCTATCCAGGTCTTGACAATCGAAGTGACCGGTCAATAACAAGAGACAGTTGTTTCCACCTCGTCTCGCCTTGTGGCGAAACGTGAGGCAAATACTGGGTAGCAGGTCGGCTGCATTGGACTAGATGTCTTGAATTGAATGCATTCAGTAACATCCTTTTAAGATGGCAAAACCTTTCCTCTTCTCTGCTGTAGTAGAGGAAAAAGGCGAAAACAATCCAGCAGCATATGTGATTGATTCTTGCTAGACCTGAGTTGGAGATGTACTAAACACCCCTTGAATAAAACAACAAAGGGAAAGGTGAGGCAAACTGCACCCTATATTGATGTGTGCCCAACCGAATTTAAACCAGTCTGCAGTGATAGAATAAAAACCAAGAAACAAGCCGTAAAAGCAACATCATTAGGTCATAAAAAAACCAGAATTCTAAAGTAGCAAGCACCCCGTGAGCCCTTTGTTGTACACGACGTCACCCTCTCTATTCAAACTTTTAGTGTCCTTGGGGTATCAAAATAGGCGTGGATCATTGATGTGATCAGCCCACTCGGGGCTACAGTCGGTGAAATTGTCTGTGCCACAGAGGTCCAGATCATCCGGGCTAATGGGCTCGCCTGCTTCAGCTCGGTAGCTGCTCAGGTCGAAAGCAGTATCGAAGGCATTGAGTGGCGGGGACTGAGCCAATACAACGTGACTTTGATTAGCCAAGCGCATGAAATCACCACAGCCTCCAGAAGGGCCGAAACCGTTGCGTAGGCGGACATCCTCGAGTGAAGCAGGGTTAACGGAGGTGGCTTGAGGCATGTCGTCGCTGCACGGGGTAAGAAATCGGGTGTTGAGATCATCGCGGCCGTCGTTGATGTAGGGGGATGGCATCGATGCAGGGGAAAACTGGGCAAGATACGATGGTTGGTTGTACTCTTGCTTGATGATAGGGGACGGCTGCGGCATCCGGGCGTATGACGAGAGGTCCAGTCCTGACTCGGACTTGACCAGGCTGTCTCTCTTAGGCGGTTGGGGCTTCTTAGATTTCGTGACTCGGGATTTGTCGAGGCTCGTCTTTCTCTTCTGGGGCTCGTGTCCGTTGACCGAGGCTCTAAACCTGGCAAATCGCATCCTCGCAGCATGCCCGTTCGTAATAGGCTGAATGAGTACGGGGTCCGCGGCCACCTGGTTCCAGTCGATCTGTCTTGGTGTAAGTCGAGGCCAGAAGGAAGACGGAGGAGGAGGAAGAGGAGGAGGAGAAGGGGGGGGGGGTAACTAACGTCTTTGAGATTCTTCTGGTTTAGGATAGCCAGAAGGAATCGAGCCATGGCATTCTCGCTGTTGGGAGTCATGTTGATGTTGATGGAGGAGGTGTAGATGATAGCGAAAGAGAGGAGGCTGATGGGTAGAGGGACACGGAGAAGAGGCAGACGAGGGAGCAGTGATTGATATAGTGCCAGGCAGGCGGCTAAAGACACTTGAGTCGAGCAGGATACTGAATCAAATGGGAGATGAGAAGGTCTAGAGTCCGAAACAGTGGGGCCGAAGTTGGAACGGGTTGAATCACCGTGAAGACGGCAAGGCAAATGCAGGTAGGCAAGCAGCTGCAAGCGACAAATGACGAAGCAAACAAAAGAGGCCCGAGGCAGGTCTCTTTGTTGATTGCTTGTCGAGTCAGGCGATGGATTGGGATGGGAGGGACTGGACGAGGCAACGAGTAAGAACAGAGAGACGGGGGGTAGAACAAGAAGGGGAGGGAAGGGGGGGGACAGGAGGAGAGGAGGAGAGAAGAGAGGGCATTGGTATATGGGAGGGGATGCTGCTAATAAAGGCCGAGAGGCAGCCTCCATACATCGACACCCAGCCGAGCGAGCAATGATACCTGATGCACATGCACAGTACGCATCGCACAGGCTGACATGGGATCCATCATCAGTCATCCATCATCCATCATCCATGGATTGGGTGTCGCCGGCTCCGTGCGCCTGTGGGGGAGCCCCGGCGGCTGAACACCATCTCAATCGAGTATGCATCGAGCATGCATCAAGCATGCATTCAGGAACAGCGATTGTCCTGTATCGCCGCCTCCACACCCACATGCCTCGGCGGACCTCTTGGATTGGCATCGTCGGCAAGCCCTGCTCGCTGCCAGATGTGAGGTGAGATATGCCCTGTGGTTGCCTGGTGCTACCCGCCAGAATCTCTTCTGGCAGCGATTATCACCGGATCCCCTCCCTGCAGACCGCGACGAGGGGCTGTGGCGCCCGTGAGTCCGCGTAAAGTGGTTTCGCCCCTCCACTAAGCCAGCCCGCTAAGACAACCCGAGCACACGCTAAGACCCGTCCCATTAGAAGCCTGCAACCACTTTACGTTGGATAGCATCGTCAAAGTATAATCTTCAAGGGAAGGCTTTTCTGGGGGGCTTGCACAGCGCTGGCCAGCATATGGACGGAGAAGTGCCAATTGAGGGCTCAAGGTCGCATTAGACCTCATAGCCCACTATGCTCGCTACACTCGACATACTGTGCAGGTGTACTCCTGAGGGGCGCCCAGGAACCTGCATTTCCTGTCACTCAATTGCGCCCAACACGGAGAGGAC
The DNA here is from genome assembly GCA_003693505.1 of Pseudonectria foliicola. Taxonomy (NCBI): domain Eukaryota; kingdom Fungi; phylum Ascomycota; class Sordariomycetes; order Hypocreales; family Nectriaceae; genus Pseudonectria; species Pseudonectria foliicola. The sequence continues at coordinate 65,020 of QUZD01000094.1, read as the reverse complement.
GGATCACCTCGTCAAGCTAAGGCGGGAATTCGAGCAGGGATTGCAGTCTTAGATTGAAGTGAAACTCGAGTAGTGTGACTCACTTTACACGCCACCTAGCTCTTATGGAGGGTACCGTGGTTGTTCGCGTAAAGTGCAGATGCCGAAGCTAGCAAGGAATGGCGAAAGGGCAGTAGAATTGTGGCATTCCACCCTCTTCATCCCATCACTTGGGCGACTGATGCCCACCTCGGCATCGAGGCACTCAAGGCACTGCGCTACTCTTTGTACAGGTTTAACAAATGTCCGTGGATGTGTCTGGCCCCTGCAGACGAGGCTTTCAGGTGCAGCATGCAGCCAGTCTCACGACGAATGGATGGATGCATTGGGAGGCGATTCGATCAGGAGACGGGGGACGGGAGACGGGAGACAAGAGATGAGCGAGTGACGCTAGGGCAATTCCAAGGATGATAGCCATGTAGATGTTCCACCATGACTTGCTTCTGATGCTCAGTTTTACCGCTTAGGGGGCCCTACGGTGAGGCATGCATGGGAATGTCCGTCATCACCGGGCCACAGCCATGATAACGTCAATTCACCAACTGTCGACAACTTGGCAACCAGAGACGTCGCGAGAGCCTGGAAAATTTGCCCAGACACAAGATCACAGTGCTGGAGACATTGGGATACATTGTGACAGTCTGTATGGTGCCGCCCAGGACAGAATCCAGCTTCATCGTTGTGGAGGGGGATGGGATGAAGTGGGCGGAAGACGCGACGGGCGCGATGGCGCGGATTTTGGTGGGACACTGTGCTGCCTAGATTCCGCCAGGTCGCCACGAAAGCACGTGAGTCTTGTAAATTGCAACGGGGTACGTACCCCCCGTATCTCGTTGTCCCTTGGCTGGCGGGACTGCGGATGCACTGCCCCGGTTCCCTCCCTCGCCTGCTTCCCCCTGCTGCTTCCTCGTTTGCTCTCCTCCAGCTCCGTTCCGTGACCGTCACCTCGCCGTTTACGCACTCTACTGCGTGCTGGCTGCTGTGTCTACGCCAAGGTGCCCGTCCGAAACGCTAGGACGAGCGAGGACCGCTGTAGTGGAAGAGTATCGGGGCGGCATCGGCTAAACCCTGGCGTATCTTCGGTTATGCCCAAGTATCTTCGTGGTCATCAAGACATATCATCGTCACAACGGCGCAAGAAATTGGTCATGCTTGCTTTCTTTTATAGGATATCGGGATGTATATAGAATTCGCACTTTATCTCCTTTCGCTTGACTACGCGGCAATGAAATGTCCAGCTCTGTGACGCCGGCGTGTACAGCAAGGTGCCGGGGAAACTCTTCTTCCGCCATCCGGATACCTCGTCTAAACCCAGAAGCCAACGCTCGGGCCATCCAACTGCTGGCTTGACCCCAACCTTTTCTCCCATGCCGCAGTGGCCATTCTTCCCACTACCAATTTTCCTATTGCTCCGGCCGAGGTCTCTAACAGCAACCATCTAGCTTCGTATCTCGTATATCAGACCTCAGCCCGCCCCGTCCTCCCATCAACGCGTCGGTTGCCCCGATCTCTAAGCCGACCATGAACAGCAAAAATTGGAATGACAGAGCCGACAAGGACCTGTTCTTTACCATTCTGTCCGTGAAAAACATCGGCATTATTAGTGGTGGCGAATGGACTACGATTGGCAATCATATGAGAAGCCTGGGATATGGCTTCACCAACGAAGGCTGTCGGTAGGTTACCTTCCCATTCCGTTTCTCATGCTTTTCTCCCACATCGACCTCGTCTCTTCATTCTTTTGCTATTGCCAATTTTTTTGACAATCACGCGCTCTATCGTTCCTATCTTGAGCAACACGTAGCCGGATCCATCGTCTTTCCGCGATGTGTGCTTCAACACGTGGCTGTGCATGTCTTTGTAGTGTACCTGAGCCAAACTCCAAGCATGAGCACCACACCTATTCTGCTTTCAGTCCTCTCCGTTTCGTTGTTCTCTAGTCTCTCATTTGCTTTCGGGCTATTGTTGTTTGCTTCGGTTGGCATGAATGGCTTAACTGACTCGACACCAGGCAACACTTCCAAGGTCTAAGACGAGCTCAAAACAAGGCAGACTCACATGGGGTCCCGGCTGAAGCCGCTCGCAAAGTTGATCCTACAATGAACCCCATCACTAGGCGGCCCGGTCCGGGACGCGGTCGGCCCAGGAAGCAGCCCGATGCTTCACTCCCACCCACCTCGTCGGCCCCTCTTCCAGAGATGCCAAGCAGGATGCCTGCCTCTGATCCGGAGCCCCTGCCAGCCGATGATTCCCACCTATCGTTCCCCAGCCCGCCGTCACACCCGCCAGAGATATCCCAATACCATACACACCATCTTCCTCCTCTTCAGAACCATCAAATAGCTCCCGCTCCTGAGGAATCTTCTCTTCCGTCTGACCCCAACCCCAACCCACCTGTGTCAGATATCGCCCCCACACATCCGTCTCCTGACCCGATACCTGAACCCATTGGACACCCAGAGCATCTGAACCATGATACGGGACATTTGGAAGGGGACGTGACGGATGAGCCCGACGCCAAGCGACCTAGGCTGTCGTCTCCGGATTCGGCCAAGCAAGATATGGACGACGAGGCGGTCCTGGCCCTGGCCGCTCACAATGGCTCAACTGACCCCTTTCCGTCAGAGTAGGTATTCTTTGGACTCGCCAATCTTCCACAGCACTAACTGTTTCCCAGTTTCACCTATGGCGAGGCTTAGCAATAATATGGTTGACGAAGGCATTATGGGGCTCAAAGATAGCAGCGCGGTTTAGAAAGCAGAGTTGGATACGGGGCACGGCTGCGTTTCCGAAGACTTCGTCTGAGGTTAGGCTCAGTAATGGGTTGTTCTTGTACAAACGTCGAAAGGTTTCTCATTTGGGTAGTTGTGGTTTGGAGTTCAAGAGCTTTGGCTGATTTTGGATGTGCGACGAACAAGTTATTGTCGATTTGGCGTGCATTCATATCCATAGCTGGTCTATAGATTTCTTGGTATCGAATCGATGCTCGTCGACTGAGTGCTCAGTGAATTCACTGATCCTTAGGTCAACTGTCAATTCTGATTTACTTATTTCATCTTTCACTCCTCCTCTTCCTCTCCCTCCCAATATCTCAGTCTCTCACTTCGCCTTGACAACTTTATCCACTCATTACTCTCACGGCCAGTCTAGTTGCAACATCTCCGCGCATTAACATCCATCTACATTACCCGTACCACTCCTCCACCGTCGAATAGTCAATCGCCATGGCCAAGGGAGCTACTGGTATCTGGGAAAATCCCGCCTTCCTTATGGAAATGGTCGTTGCCTTCTACCAAGCTTCGCAAGCGACTGGGGGGCACAAGACCGAGATTCGCGCGGCTGTGGTCGAGTACATGAAGGCACAGGGCCATGAGACTACCTGGGAGGCCATTCGGTAGGTTCCTAAATCTCCCTATTTGTTATCTTTTCCCTGGTGTTGCACGCTTTCAATGTTATGCTCTGTCATTAGGGTGTGTGATTTCATGCCCAAAGAAGTTACCTTTAGGGTTGTTATGGTGGTCTTCCTCCCATTCTCACCATTCACTCACCTATCAACCTGTGGAACGCCATTATTGGAAACGTGCAGCACTTCTTCCAACTTCGATCCTCTCATCATTTCTAACACATTCATCCTCCCCTCAAACTTGATTGATCAACAACTACACTCACCTTGTCCATCATCCCCCTGCATTGTTTAGCACCCGTTGTACTATCACTGAGCCTTTTCATCTCTTACCTGCTTTGCCGATTCTGCTACACACCCTTTACCTTCATTCACTATCCTCAAGAAACCATGCCTGCAATGAGATGGGATGCTCGTGTCCACGAGGACATTCTTCTCAGTCTCTTCCAGCATGTCAAGCTCACCACACAGGACTGGAGCAACATCATGACAGACATGGGCAAAGTGGGCTATACGTTCACCGAATCTGCGCTTCGGTATGCGCTTGGCTTTTTTGCTTTACTTTGCCGCATTATTTCTTTCCAATACTGCACCACGTCGCTTTTGATCAGCCATACATCTTTCATCCCTACCTAGTTAGGCCCCTCGTTCGTCTGCGTTTCAACTCTATTCTTATAACCTCATCGATTCATTGCATTCATTGTCTGATGCAGCGTCTGGTTCTATTGATCTCTGATATGTTTGCTAATAACTGTTCAGTCAGCACGTTCAGAAGCTTCGCAAGACCAGAGACACTGCTGGCATCCAGGCCGCAGCCTCTGGCACTTCGTCGGCCGCCACCACACCACGCAAGGCTGTCACCCCTCGTAAGCGCGGATCCGCTGGGAAAAAGGCCAAGAACATTGACGAGACCGACATGGGCGGCGACGACTCGGACTACGATAAGAAGTCGGACATGAAGAAGCTCAAGCTTGAATATGATCCCGACGAGTTTGAGCCACAGACTCCCACGCGTGCAAACAAGCGTGTCAAGAAGTCTTCTTCTGTCCCGTAAGTTCTCATCCTATAGCATAGTCTGGGGTTGAACGGCTGCTTACCTCTACATGAAAATAGACCCGCCGAGGATGAGGAAGACTTCAAGTATCAAATCTAGGTTCTGCCCTACCTCAAAAGCAGCTGGAATCACGAGGTCCTTATCAGGATAGTGCTCGCTCGCCATCCTGATTTTTTATGGGTACTTTGCTTTGCTATCTTGAGGGGAAAATCTGAGGAACTATGACACAAAAGAGGAAACGGAAAGGGTGCCCATAAGGGGGAAAAGATGATCCTTCGATCGAACAAAAACTGCAGGCGCTCAGATTATTTGCTACCCGTGACCAGTTGTGAAGACTCAACACGGGACTACATCTCTACCTAGACCTAAGAGCACACACGAAAAGACATAAGCAAGAAAAGCTCGACAGCTTCTTTTTGGCAATGATCTAATGGCTTCCTGACGATAATGTGATGGTCGTTTCGTTTGATTGCGTATTGCTCTACCAAAAAGCAGTTTGTGTTGGTCCAGCCCTTTGTGCCCCAAATGCCATGTACCTCTTTGATCCTAACGCAGAAGAGGCAAACGATAAACGCATTCGCTTACATTCACGTAGCGTCTCCCTGCTGCAGCAACGAGATGTTACCTTACTCGCATTGTATTATGTAGAGTTTCTCACATACTGCTCACCACACCCTTTGGTTTCTATTCCAATATCCTCCTCTTTCATCGCCAGTTACTTGAACAACCGACCATCCCCCACTGGCCCTGACTCAGAAGGATACACCTCTTACATCAAGACTAGGACCCAACCAACCCTTTCTATCACAATGCCTGGAGCGGAGAAGAAGTGGGATGCGGCTGCTGAGCGCGATCTCTGCGTCGCCATGATCTTCGGCTGTCAAGAGGGAGACCAGCGAATGCGCTACAACTGGATCAAGATTCAGTCCACCATGGATGATCTTGGCTACCACTTCACCAAAGAAGCCATGTCGTAAGTCTATACTCCTCCTCTAATGCCAAAACTTCAAGTCATCACACAAACCCAGACGTTTCTCTTATCTAACTGCCGTACCCTACAGGCAGCGTTTCAGCAAATCCATCATGAAGGACTTCAAGGAACGTCACGGCGACACGAAGCCTGCTCCCAGCGGTTCGGTGACCCCATCCAAGAGCAACAGCGCTACTTCCACCCCACGAAAGCGCACGCCAGCCAAGCGTTCCAAGGCTGCTGCGAAGGCCTCTGTTCCTTCGGATGACCTGGACAGCAATGGTGACGACAAAAAGAGTGACAAGCTTTTGCCTTTACCCAAGAAGTTGAAGATGGAGAGAGTCAAGGGCGAGGAACACAGGCCGCTTCCTGGATTCAACTCAAGGTATGATTCTCCCATTGGGTGACCCATTCTTCTTATAGACATCATCTAAACAAGCCATCATAGCGCCGCCACTGTCAAGGACGAAACTGCATTTGAAGATTGAGTAGCTGCAACACCGTCTCGGTGTACAAATAGGCAGACGGCCTAGCAGGCGACGGGCAGGAAGATTTTAGTTGCTGGTGTGTTTTGAAAGTTTCGCAGATATGTCGCGATGACTTCAGATCTGAGTGAGCTCAGGCGGTCAGGTTTGACCTGAGGAAAAGACCATGTCCTTAAGACATCCTACCAACATCACAAAGTTGGAAAAACATGTCATCCATTGAAAAGTTCCTTCTTGAGATGCTGGTGATATACTAGGCTGTGAGCTGGCTGGACTTGGCTTACCAGTCATTTTGTCGAATTGCTACATTACCTGGATTCCATCCTCAACAGGGTAAGCGTGCCCATGTTGAAAGGCAGCGAGTAGGAGCAAGGCTATATAGATTGATCGAGTTTGGCTCGCGTAACTACTCTTGCCACCATGACTGATGATTACTACGACCTAATATATCATGGTCGTCAAAACGCCGCCATAGCCCAGAAACAGCCGCTACCTATCTTGGCCGACGACCGTCTAGCCGGTTGCCATCACTGGGACCCTTCTTTCCTGGTGCCTTGGGCTTGTCATCGCCTTCGCCCTTTCTCTTGACGGCTCCACGGAGCGTCTGGCCCTGGCCAGCAAAGTGAGGCCGGTTAGCATTCTCCTTCTCCTGCTCCTTATCCTCATCTGTTTTGACGGGCTTGATCTCGTAGCCAAAGAAAAGCTTATTGGGCGGTAGCCTCAAGGGAGCGGGCGCACCCGTCTGCTTCTTGAGGGGAACAGAGCCATCGGCCGGCGTAGGCACTGGGGTCGCTGGCTTGGGAGTGGACGCCTTGCTGCCCTTCTTGGCTACACGCTGGCCCTCGCCAAGGAAGTTGGTGATGTTGCTGGTGGCTGAGGGAGCGATGGAGCTGTAGTTTATCGCCTGGGCCATGGTTCCCTGGCTATGCAAAAGGCCACCGGCAGGAGCACCACCACGCGTACTCCGAGGTGTGCTCGTACCGCTTCTCCTTTCGGGTTCAACGTAACCAACTGGAGGAGCAAACTCGACTGAGACATCCGTCTCGATCAAACTGACACCCATCTTGTCTGTCTCTGGCTTCACGTCCAGTACCGCAACTTCGTAAACCTCGTCATTGTACTCGAAGTTAAAAACGTCTCCCTTGGTGAGGGTAGCAAAGTTTCGGAAAGCCTTCTCGAGGACGGCCTTGGGGTCGCTAATGTCAAGAAAGCTGGTCGACTGAGGCTGGAGCTTGACCATTTTGGCCAGCTCTAATGATGTCGTCCTGATCTGGATCATGTCGCCGACGTCCATTCCTAGCGTCACCATCATCTGTCTTGGGTCAGCTGCGGGCCGATCAAGGCGACCTGGCATAGGTGACGTACCCATTGGGGAATATATGCTCGTCCCTCTTCTGCGATAAACTCCAACACACCAGCATGAGAATGCTTGCCCTTTTCTCCGTTGATAAGCTCCATCAACAACGGCCACTGGACATGCAGCTTTGACACCTTATCCAAGGCCGATGGCGGAAGAATGATTTTTGATCCGTAGTTCAGCTCTGGTCTCTCTGACCCGGGGGCCATGATTACGGGGTAGCATCGGTAGTACTCGTCGAAGCGCTGCACGATAGGTCGTCGTCCATGGCGGGCCATGTTATAGAGATGTTCTGGGTTGGTCGGGTCGAGCCCGCCGCCGAAACCTGAATACTGAAATTCCACGTTAGTCATAGGAGCGGTAAAGAATCAATCACTCGTAGCGTACCATGTTGGCGGAGGGTTCGCTGGGCGTAGAAGAGCTGTCCTCCGGGTATGCTTATCAACCAAGTACCAAGGTTGGCGGGGTTTCACTTGGAGACGGTCAGGATAAGCTGGCCAAGCACAGTCTGTTTGTCGTATGTAAACGCTTTTTCAGTTACGGGCGGCGCTTCAGAGGTACTCGTGGTGGCAGAAGAGTTGTTTCTGGTGACGTTGTGAAAGACAAGTGTAGCTTTCAAAGTTGAAGTGGCCAAAGTCGTGGAGTCGGCAGATGCGTGCCTGCAGCAGCAAAGGCAGCTCCGGGATGACGCAGTGAGGATGATGAAAGTACCTAGGCCGAGTTGCTCATATTGAGGTACAAACATATTCGGCATATTACACGCATGATCCGAGGTATCGCGCTAGCAGCGCCTCTTTCGATCACGTACCGCCCAGGCGAAGGCAGCATGCCCCGCCAACCAGAATTGTGCATGATTCGCCCGTTGAACAACCAAGCTTCACCAAGCTTACCTGAAGCTTCACCGAATTCTCCTACCGTCTACAGCCTAGGCTAGGTACCCAGCCAAGTATTGAATGCGCCATTGCTCGCAAGTGGCCTGTTATCTCGTTTATCATATAGCTTCATATCGACATACCCGCACGGGATCCCCTTCTGGAAACAACACAGGCATCACAGACGCTTTCCAACATGGCGTCGCGACACTCTGCGGCGCGACCCAAGCGAGATGGCGAGAACTTTGCGCGAACCCACCATCACGACGACGATTCCAATTCGAAGCGAGTCAAGTTTGACGTCAGGAACCCGTCCATGCTGGCACCCGATGCACGGGAAGACGATGCAATACTCGACGCCGATGTGATTGGCGGTGGTGCGGGTACTAAGCGCGGAGCTGTCAATCTAGACGGTTACGATAGTGACTCGGACAATGAGAATTTCAATGCGCGCGCCGAGGCTCGCAAGAAGGGCAACGTTGACATCTTGGAAAAATTGGACAACTACAACGCAAACAGCAACAATGGCGAGACGAGAGCCGCCGCACCCACGGCAGACGACGATGACGATGATATGTTTGCCGCTGAGCCTGACGATGACGACCAGCCGGGCAGCAAAGATGACACAGACCCAACTGAGTTTGACGTCTCGGGTCGCAAGAAGAAGAATGTTCAGTTTCTGGAAGCTGAGGAGATCCTGGGACAGGAAGAATCGAGCAAGACCAAGGACGAGATCAGGTTGGACGACCGAAACAGCAGCGACGACGAGGACGACGTGGAACTAGCCATACAAGAAGAGGGCGTCGACGAGGAGATTGGCGCCGGTGGGCTCAAGAGAAATGCACCAAAGGTGGCAGCGTTTAACTTGAAGGAAGAGATGGACGAAGGTAGCTTCGACCAGGAAGGCAATTACCTGCGCAAGGCGGCCGACCCAGACGCGGCCCACGATGCATGGCTGGAAGGTCTTAGCAAGAAGGAAATGAAGAAGGCGGCAGCGGCACACGAAAAGCGTGAGGCAGAGGCACGCAAGCAGCGTATGGAAGACGACGAGGTCTTGGTGTCGGATCTCCTCAGAACGCTCATCCTTCGACTTGAGAAGACGGAGACGCCGTTGGAGGCCCTGGCTCGGCTGGGCAAAGGTGTGACCAAGACGAAAAAGGTCCCAAAGTGGAAGCTCAAGAAGATGCACGAGGATGCCGAGGGCATGGAGGTGGACACGGAAACCCCTGAAGACCCCGAGCAGAAGCGCATCAAAGAGTCCATCAACATCATCACGGACGCGGCAGACAAGCTGCTCAGCCGGGATTACGAGGACATCTACGACCAAGAGAGGGAGCTGCTAGTGCGGGCGTATCGCAAAGAGACGGGCGAAGACTGGGTCGAACCTGCTGAGCAGGCTAGCGCTGTCGAGGATGACGGCAATGTAGGAGCACAGCAGCCTGGCACCATGTGGGAGTTCCGCTGGGCTGACGGGCGGGACGGGGCCGCCAAACAAGGGCCGTTTGACGGAGCTACCATGAAGGCGTGGCAGGAGGCCGGATACTTCCCAGAGGGAGCGGTCGAGTTCCGAACGGTGGGGGAGGGAGTAGAGTGGACGTCACAGGCTGCGGCATTCGTCTGAGAGACGTAGGCCAGCGTAGGCCAATGGATTATTCGTGCCGCCACCTCTTTACAGGACGTTCCGTGCGAGGTGGAGCGGGTCAAGGGATAGACCGGGACACGGCTGGAACACGGCCATGGAACGGCAGGGGTAGCCAACAAGAGGACGAGCTTTCGGGTTCGCCAGGCAAAGCGTCGCGACGTGTCTCGATGTGCCTTGGGAGCGGGCAGCAAGTGGCTGGAGAGAGCCCACTGGAATGAAGGGCCCATGGGCCTTCGGAAGGACAATGATCCACGTCCACGGCCCATGGGGTTCAAGTGTGGAAAGCCGAGGACTAGAGGCTTGCGTTCCTGGGGATCCCGATGAGGGCAGGTACCAAAGAAGACAAATCGGGCCCGGCACGAGCCTCTTGCCCGGAGACGAAAAAGCTGGGGAAGGGGGGGGTCCTGGCCGTCTGGGTAAGGCTGCAGAGGATCTGCAATCTGGTTGGCCCAAGGTAACGACACGGAGAGGAGGAGCGAGGCTAGAGGGGACGGAGCCCGTGATGCTCCGGAATTGCGGTTATAAGTCCCGGTCCGGGGCACGCAGTAGCCGAGCGGTTACCGTACAAGTGGGCGCCCGGCGGCAAAGGAACGGGCAGACGCGGGCCAGGGATCCATTGGATGGGGATCGCGTGGGAGGGATCGGGTACATGTAATCTGTACTATGTATTGTACGGAGTAGTATGCAGATGCTTCTACCTAGCTTCGATCGACTTATAATTAGCAGTTTGGGCCATGGGCGCATCAATGCTTGGGTCATGGACCAGGTACACGCCAGGTATCCGGACGTCGTCCCAGAAGTCACGCCAGAACATTTCATAAACCTGGACGCTGCAAGGTGAGGCCCAGGTGAGGGGAGCACACCTGAGCTCAGGTGAGGTTAGGCGGCAACTCGGCTCAGGCCCAGGGCAACGACTCATGTATACACAGCCAGCTCTGGTCATGTCAGTGAGATAAGAGTGAGGCCATCGCGACGTCCCATTACAGTGCAAGGGGCCGATGGCCGCGACGTTGAGGCGACAATCTTCCATGCCCCATGCTACCTACCTAGGTAGTTAGCGTACATACCTACATACACACACCTACTGTAGCTACTGCACCATCGTTGCCAGTTCAGTACGCCCTCAACATCGCTTGACCGACATTGGCAAAGGCTTGTAATCTGTAGCTCAATCATAATTGACCGCTCAGAATCGTAGGCTCTCAAAGACATGCCACCTTGGTAGACACCTAGGCAGAGAGAGATAAGAGTCACGGTACGCCCTGTCCAAGACATGTGAGTTTCTGTCTCGCGATGGAAATGACTGATGGGACCCTGGTTTCCGTCTGATTGACAAATGCATGAGTGAGTTTGGCCGCAGTAAGACCAAGTGCTTACCCTCTTTCGGTGAGCCCGCGGGAGACTTTTTTCCCCCCCTACTACCTTGCTCGTCATCAACTCCAACGGCGTAACAATTCATCTCACGCCGAGCGGGGTGCAGAAAACGTGCACAAGTCCACACCGGAGTTGCTCACCTTGGCTGGTCTGGTAGTCTGGTCTGGTCTGGTCTGGTCTGGTACTTTGTCGTCTACTTAGAAGGTACCCCGCAGAGCCCGCTCATTCAAAGCCAAGGTATTGACTGATTGGGATTGCCTGGGTAACACACCCAGCCCAAGCTTTTGGCTGCAAAGGCCTAGCTCTTGAGGTTGAGCGTGCCCCACCAGTTGCGTAAAAAGACGCAACTCGCAGTGTTTCGTCACCATTCAAGCGGGCACGCACAGCCAACCGGGCGCTTGGCTGGCACCATATCATGTCATGTACCGATAGACAGGTATGTAAGGTAGGTATGTATGTGTGCAAGTACATGTACGGGTAGTGCAGACGGAAGCGAAGGTGACGGCATATGGTAGGTAGTCAGGGCATCTTTCCACAACAAGCAGCATTGGTGGAGGCCCTGGAAGTGCCTTTGTGAATAGGGCCGTACAAGTCGTACTACTTGTTGTCTTGCTGTAGCCGCGTCGGATGATGGACGCTCGTTTCTGCCGCTGTTCCCGATCTCGGATGGTTCATTTTTGTACTGTACAATACAGTAATGTAGTGTAGCCGCGCCACGCCACGCCGCGCCACGCCACCTCATGTTACTGTATGATGGCATCCAGGATCCAGGAGGCGAGACGCAACAACCTGGATGGGAGCTGGAGCTGGCTGGACTGATTTGGGCTGGACTGATTTGGGCTGGTTGGATGGTTGGCTGGCAGGCTGGCCAGGCTGGGAGGCCTGGTCTGATGGGTTGATCGCTGGTAATGCACGTACCGGCCAGGTACCTACATGCAGTAAGGTACAGCTAATAGTGCCCCGCCTCTGCCTCTACCTCTACCTCACCCCACCTCCGTGCCCCTCGTATGAAGCGTGTCAGTGTGTTTTTGTTGCGGCACCACCACGGAGCTTGGGTGGAGGGGGAGGGGCAGATGCTGGTACATAGACAAAGCCAGACCAAATCTCAGCATCAGCTTGCTGCAACTTGTTGGGAAACCATTGTACCGCAGAGGTCCCGAGCCTGCCGCCGCCGTGGCGACAAGTCCGCCAGCTCGTCTGTTCGTCCGTCCGTCCGTCCGTCCGTCTGTCTGTCTGTCTGTCTGTCTGTCTGTATTGTACTCTGCTCTGCTGTGTGAACTTGATGGTACATGGACTCGTTTGCACAAGCAAGAGGGCCGTCCTGTTGCTGATCTGAGGCGGCAAATGATATTGCATCCACCTTAATGCCTACCTATCAAGGAAGATACCCAAGTTAGGTAGACGGCCAAACCACAACTTTATGATCAAACAGACGGCGGCAGACCCAATCTATTCATCTACCTGGTCAAATCAGACCAGTTTCTGTAAAGGCCAAGGTGCAGCACCCCGTGCTTTCGAAGCGACGTACAGTACTACAGTATGTATGGAGGTATGTAGGTAGGTAAGGTAGGCATCGACAAGGGAGGTGTGTACTGTAGAGAGGCTGTAGAGGTAGGTACCTCCCTTGGTGGTAGAGCTGGCGGCCTTGCCCGCGCGGCAGGTACACCTCCTCTCCGTCCCTTCCCCTCCGTCTACTGCACCAAGCTCCGTGGGTGCGGCGGCGGGAGCGACGGTGGGAAGGAGCGAGGGAGGGGGAGGGGTGAGGCAAGAGCGTCTACCCGTACCGTGGTGGCTAGAATAATCCGGCCGGCCCTGATAGCTACAGTACTTCTACCTCCTCCTTCCCACCTCCTCCTCGCTTTTTCCCTTCTTCTTCTCTTCCCATACCACTCCCACCTACACAATCATCCTCCCACTAGGTACGTTGTCATCACCGCTTTCGTTGGCCTCTCCTCACGAGCTCCCTTCCCCCACCTCCCTGCTTGATCTCAGTATCATCATCACCTCCATCCACCGTGCTTCCCGCCCGATCACATCATACGGAACGGAACCCCTCAAGCACGGGGGCGGCGCTCTCCAGATATGCTCTCCCCGCCATCGTCATCCTTTCCCACTTTTGACTTCATCATGGCACTCCACTCAACGACAGCTTTTCTCATCACATCACCCCAAGCTTCATAGCTACCCCGCCCCGCCCCCTTCCCAGAAACGGCGTGCTCCCCTCTTGCGAAACTACGTTTTCACTCCTCCAAAACCTCCGTCTAGCTCTGCCGCTAATGCCAACGCTCTCTTCAACAGTCTCAAGAATCATCAACATGGCTCCCATCAAGGTCGGCATCAACGGTTTCGGTCGTATCGGCCGTATCGTCTTCCGCAACGCAGTTGAGCACCCCGACATCGAGATCGTCGCTGTCAACGACCCCTTCATTGAGCCTCACTACGCTGTAGGTTGCCCCCTTCATCGTTTGCACCAAGCCCCTCACCCCACCTCCCTACTGCTCTTTTACTGCGTAGTCGTTGAAACATACGCTAACATGTCATCCTCAACTTCGTAGCAATACATGCTCAAGTACGATTCTTCCCACGGTCTCTTCAAGGGCGAGGTCTCCGTCGATGGCTCTGATCTGTCCGTCAACGGCTCCAAGGTCAAGTTCTACACCGAGCGCGACCCCGCCAACATCCCCTGGTCCGAGACCGGTGCCGAGTACATCGTCGAGTCCACTGGTGTCTTCACCACCACCGAGAAGGCCAGCGCCCATCTGAAGGGCGGTGCCAAGAAGGTCATCATCTCGGCTCCCTCCGCCGATGCCCCCATGTACGTTATGGGTGTCAACCAGGAGAAGTACGACGGCAGCGCCAATGTCATCTCCAACGCCTCTTGCACCACCAACTGCCTGGCTCCCCTTGCCAAGGTCATCCACGACAAGTACGGTATTGTTGAGGGTCTCATGACCACCGTCCACTCCTACACTGCCACCCAGAAGACCGTTGACGGTCCCTCCGCCAAGGACTGGCGAGGTGGCCGTGGTGCTGCCCAGAACATCATCCCCAGCAGCACTGGTGCCGCCAAGGCTGTCGGCAAGGTCATCCCCGAGCTTAACGGCAAGCTCACTGGCATGTCCATGCGTGTCCCCACCGCCAACGTCTCCGTTGTCGACCTGACTGTCCGTCTCGAGAAGGGCGCTTCTTACGACGACATCAAGAAGGCCATCAAGGCTGCTTCCGAGGGCGAGCTCAAGGGTAAGCCATCCTAACCCAACACTCATCTAGACTCATCGCTAACACTCCTACCAGGCATCCTCGCCTACACTGAGGACGATGTTGTCTCCAGCGACATGAACGGCAACACCAACTCCTCCATCTTCGATGCCAAGGCCGGTATCTCCCTCAACGACAACTTCGTCAAGCTGGTCTCCTGGTACGACAACGAGTGGGGCTACTCCCGCCGTGTCCTTGACCTCCTGGCCCACGTCGCCAAGGTCGATGCCTCCAAGTAAATCTTTTTTCGATTGTAAAAAAAAAATCAATCGCAACGCTTCACGAGAAAGGAAAAATGAAAAAACTAATGAAGACGGCTGAATGGGCACGTTGAAATAAACACGACGTGTATATCAAGAGGGGAGAGATGATTCCAGTTTGGGAAATGGCTCAAAAGGCATGTCGAGTCTGGCTTATACTTGCTCCTACTCGGTATGAGGAAAGCAAAACTCTGTTATTAGCACAGCCGTGACCAAATAAATGCGTCCCCTCATATGCTTTTGCTAGTTCCGCAATGGATCCTTTGGTGACACTCGCGTGATTGGATGTATGTGATATGATGTACGACACACGATCCGCCTCCCATATCAGACGTTGATCGAAGTCGCAATCAAACGTAGCATTTCAGAGCACTGCTCGTGGTATACTGCGCAAAGATCTGGAGACTTGTGCCTCAGCATGTCTCCTTCTATTCAAAGACTTAACCCATTTCTCATTCAACTTTCCTGGATGTCTCTGTACAAGAATTGTTTACAAAGGCACCTCTCATTAACTCGGACCTCAGCCTCGCAACCCTGCGTGAAAATCAATCGCTCAAACCCCCTTCCGCCCTTGTTCCGACCTCTCGCGCTCTCTCCGTCTCTCTCTCCGTCTTTTTATGCTCCGGTCCTACGCCTCAAACTCCATCAAGCAACTATGGGATAACAACAGCTCACGAAACAAGTGTAGGAGCCCCGGTGCGGAAGACGGGATATCATTGTGCACGTTTCATGGGCAAACGCCAAAGACAAAGTAAATGGGTAAGGAATACATGGGCGCGGACCTCTTGAGCCGGTTGAGGAATGGACAGGCCCTCCTCAGTAGGAGCAAGATGGAAGGGAGAGGGAGAGGGAGAGGGAGATGGGGCAGTAAATGTTCATACAGGAACGAAACAAGAGATTGTGGCCCCGACGGCGGGTTGTAGTCTCGAGGTCCAAGACTTCTGCTCATCGAGGACCTTTCGAGATGAGGAATAAGCTTTAGCCCCGCTCCCCCTTGCCCTTCCATGCAAGGTAGGCATTGTTGTTGGAAGTCGCGGCAATCGTAATACATGAATATCGAGTCGAGGGGAAGTTTCGACTTATGGTGTAAATGGACGCATGCGGTGTGATGTGGCATGTAGTGGCACGCAAAAGGCCGGCTGAGTTGTTTTCCCAACAGGATAGTGATTGTCCCGTTTCAATTGCCCGAGCCTTTGGCAACGATGGTGTCTTTGGGATGAACCTCGGGGGACCACTCGACGTTTTCGCTGGCGCACCAGCGACGCAGCACGCGCAGACAGATTTCCAAAATCTCCTCAAACGTGGACCACGGCAGGACGGAAGCACGCAGTGAGGGTGAGTCAATGGCCTCGTTGGCCTCGCGGACCGAAGCCCAGGTGCGAGCACGGGTGCGCTCGTGGCGGATCAGGTCCTGGACCGAGACACGCGAGGCCGGATTCTCATAGGTTCCATAGCACTTGACAATCTCGTCCAAGGCGACAATGTGGAAGATGAGGATGAGAGCCGTGATGGGCTGGTAACTGTCGGGTGACTCTAGGCGACGAATCTCCTTTTGGAGAAAGTCGAGCAGCGGAAAGAGGGTCTCCCAGCTGGAAGGATCGCATGCCTTGCCTGAGAGCCCGCGCCAGGTATTGAGCGCGTGGAAGCTCGTGGCAAAGGCGATTACGCTTTCAATCGAGAGGGCATACCTCAGCTTCATGCTCGACTCGCTCTGTCGCGTATTACCAGCACTTGCGCTCTCCTGGGCCCGCTTCATGGCCACGTCGGCGTTGTGCTTAAGCCGGCGACCCAGCTTGAAGTATCGCTCGTGGCGCTCGTAGCTGGTGCGGGCCGCCTTGTCGTTCTTGGCGGCGTCCACCACGCCATTGGCGTTCTGGTCAGACGATGCCGGCGCGGATGGCGTAGCTGATGTTGCCTCTCCGGGGGTATGCGCGAGCGAGTTGGTCGAGCTAACGCGCGACATGGCGGCGGTGCCCTTCTTGGATGGCGTTGAGGGTGGTGGTGGGAGGCGCGACGAGCTGGAGACATCAGAGGGCCTGGGCCGCTTCACGGCAATTGTGTCTCCGACGACCTCTGAAGAGCCAACAGGTCGTTTCTTTGCTGGAGGCGCCGCTGGCGCTTCCGAGCTGACTGAGCGCTCGTCTCGCGAGGCGTCTCTCCGAGGCGGCAGCGCCAGGATGCGCTTGACAGTCTGTCGCAATCGTTTGTGGTATCGCATCGTCACAATAAGAGACTTGCGCGGCTGCCTCGCGGCGGAATCGTCATCTTCGTCATCTTGCTCGACGGGTGCTTTCCTGGCGAGAGTGGGCCTGCCTTCTTTCTGCCGTTCCTGCTCCTCTCTCCCTTCTCTCGGCTTCGATTCTGACTTTGCTTCCGGCTTGGGTGACGTCTTCCGCGTCCGTGAAAGCTCAGCTTCCAGGGCCGGCGGCAAGGTTGGCGATAGCAGCGGCGGTATGGCAATCGGAGACTTGTCCCTCTTGCTGCTGTGACTCGCTTCCGCCTTCCGCCTGGGCATGCGCCCGCTGTCAATCGCGTCCTCGCGTGCCTTTTTCCGGTCCCCACGATCTACATTTTCATGGCCATCTAGGTCCAGCCGTAGAGGTGACAGCAAAGGTGGCAGCGAGGATTTTGATGCCGTGTCGGTCTTTAGGGGGGTGTTTCTACTGCTCGTAGCGATACTGGGGCGCGCATCATTGACGGAATCGCCGCGGGAGCGCCCCGCAGGAGAGGGGTTGCGGCTGGCGGTTGAGGAGCCCTTTAGAAGGCTGCGGCCATTGGGCAGAGAGGCGGACGTAGGCAGTTTCCCAGAGGTGGGACGGTCGTGGGCCCCGATCGATTCTCTGTCCTTGGAGCGACGTGGAGGCTCGTCGCGGGGCGGTCGTGGTCGGTCATCGGGTGCGCGCGAAGGGTCTGGTCTCGGTCGCTTCTGCGGTCGCGACTCGTCATCGACATCGGCAGCCCGTTTCCTATTGTCGGGCGAGGGCGGTCGAGGCGGCAGGAAAGCCTTGGCCGGGGGCTTCGGAGGGAGCCTGGGTTCGACATGGTCAGCGCAAACCGCCTGGGTCGACTGGCGCTTCAATGAGCCCTCGTACCTCATATCGACGACATGATCTCGAGGCTTGCTAGGTTTTCCCTCGGCGGAGGGGTGAGATTTGTGGGAGTCGGGTTTTCTGGCTTCCGGTATTGACTTTAGGTCTGCAGGTGGGCGATCTTCTCGCTTCTTGAGGGTGGCAGGCTCGGGCGTGGTCTCGCAGGCGACGCCCGTCTTCTTGTTCTTGTAGTCGCTCAGAGAGAGCTTCTTCTTCTCGCCCGTCTTGGGGAGGGTGTTGGGGTCCCTAGAAGGGGCGGTGGGGGGTTCGATGCGCATATCGTAGTAGGACCGGGTCAAGAGCACGCCGCGATCGGCTTCGGATACAAGCGTGGTGTACTGTAGGCGGGTGTTATCCCATTCCTCATAATGGCGGGTCTTGGAGTCGTCGGCCGGCAGGCGGTATCGCCAGTCGGGAGAGAAGGACAGGTGATGGGGTTTCTCGGGCAGAATGCGCTGGGTGAGCAACTCGACCGTCTTCGCCGCAGCTTCCATTGTTCGCGGGCATTGGCATGCCTGTAGGACGAGGCAGCGGGAGCGGAGGCGCGAGCAACGGGAGGAGGGCCAGACAGACGCGAGGACGAGGACGAAGACGAGGACAAGTAGTGCGTGTTGTTTCAGGAGTCGGGCATCAACAATCCGAACATCGAACTATCGAGGGCGGGTCGGCGGAAGGAAGCGCAACGGCTCAGCCAAGTCGAGGCGACGCGACAATGACGGAGCGACAGCAGCGCTGGGCTGCGGGTTGGATGTCGCGACGACGAGGACAGGGCAATGATAGGGGCACGTGATGGGCGAGGGGAGGAGGGGAGAGTCAGGGAGACCCGCAGGGGCCAGAAGCGCGCAGGATGCAGTCTGCGAGTCGCGGGTGTGAATGTAAGTTTAAGTGCGCGTGCGGATGTGGATGTGGATGTGGGTGTGGGCGTGGATGTGGGCGTGGATGCGGGCGTGGATGCGGATGTGAGTGTGAGTGTGAGTGTGAGTGCGAGTAGGAGGAGTGCAAGGGCGAGTATACGCTCGGCTCCGCGATGGCGACAAACCGCAAGGTAAGTTAAGGTAAGGTAAGGTAAGGTAAGGTAAGGTAAGGTAAGGTAAGGTAGGTATGTAACGGGAGAGGAACAGGCGAGGAGCGAGGACCGGGTTATGGAACTTAGGTGCCTACTTAGTGGATAGTGGATAGTGGATAGTGGGCTGGCGGGTAGCTGGTACAGTAGAGTAGCCCGGTAGGTATAGTACTGTAGCTGGTAGCGGGTAGCGGTGGAGTCGATGGACCGGACAGCTTGAAGGCCGGCCAGGCTGGTAGGCTCGGTACGCTTCCTTCTCATGGAACAGAAACGAGCGAGCTATACGCAGACTCACAGCCGCAATAGCAGTAACAGTCGCAGTCGCCGACGACGTTTGTTGGTCGCAACACCAGGGCCGTGTCCGCAACCGTGTCCGTGTCTGTGCCTGTGCCTGTGCCTGTGTCGGTGTTGTGACGGGCCCTGTCCCTGTGAAGCAGTCGATGGCGGAAGAGAAGAGCGAGGCGAGGTTGGCGGGTGCGCGCGCGCGCTCACGGTTGACCAGTTGGTTGGTCACTTGGCCAAGGTAGGTACTCAGCTACTTGGCTACTTGGCCACTTAGTCAATGGCGGTAGCAATCACGCTGGAGCAGAGCCGAGAGCCCTGTCCGTCCAGGGGAGCGGATAACAACGTGCAAATACAATGGATGAATGAATGGCTGGATGGCTGGATGAATGAATGGCTGGATGGGCGGATGGCGGATGGCGGATGGCGGATGGCGGCTCGCGGTTGGCGCCCAACAAAGTTGTCTAGCGGTGCGTGTCTAGGTAGGTACTGTCTAGACTGGTACTGTACAAGGTTCCATTATCTTCCCTCCACTTGCTCCCAGGCCCCTTGCTCGGTAAGGTACTGTAGGTAACGACTGTATTGTATTGTATAGATATACATACATTGGGCATGTCATTGGGCCCCAGGCCACAGCCACAGCCTCAGCCACAGCAATGACGGAGACAGATGGAGAATAGACGAGACAGCCGACAGAGAGACGCACAACACGCAGGCACTCTCCCTTCTCCCTTGCCTAACACTAGCGGAGTTGCCATTTCTAGATACGGGTCTGCACAATACACAAGACTTGTTACCACAAGCCATCTTCTTTGTCCAACATCCATCAAGCTCGTGGGTTGCAAGAAGCCCTACAGACTTCAGTCCTCCTCACAAGGCCTGGATATACCTCCCTGTCTTTGGGTATCCCGCGGTTCGACTTCATGCTTTGAGCAGCCTTTGTGCGCCCAGGTACTCCGTACTCCCTACTTCCCAGAAAAAAATGAGGGGGAAAATCGACACAGCAAGACTACTGCTTACTCTCCATCCTCAGCGGTTCACGTTGGATATAAGCACAGCGCCAACCGGCGTCTTGCGCTTCTTGCTTCCCACGTCCTGATCCCCCCCTCGCAACGACTTCTCCATCATCGCGACTTGCTCAGCGAGCCTGTTGACATGCGCTCCAACCCCAGTAGGAATGGTCGCATTGATGTGATTCACCATGTCCTTATAGATATCCTTGGTACTGAAGTTGCTGGCCCAGTGATGCAGGTTGGTGATTTGTAGCTGCAGGTCATCCATCCCTGTCTGCGCTCGGTTGGTCAGTTGGTCCGTCACTTCGAGTCGACCTGCTATGGCAGAAATCTCCTTCTTCCGAGACTCAATCTCGCTTGCCCTTTCGCGACCATCCGTCTCCAGCTTGGCCACCGATTGTGCATGTCGTTCCTTCAAGTCGTCAATCGTTTGTCCAATCGCCGACACCTGCTCTGCAACGTTCTTGACCCGAGTTTCCAGGTTGGCTCTTGCTTGCCGCTCCGCGTCAATGATTGCGCCGACCCTATCGGCGATTTGGGCAAACTTGTCCTTGAAAGTGTCTCTCAGGTCTGTCTCGACCGCCGTGATCCTTGGCATCACAACGTCCAATAGGCCCTCTTCGCTCAGCGAAGCCGGTGGCTTTTCAAGCCTCTCTTGGGGATCCGGCAATCTTTCCGTCAAGCTCTTGAGCTCAAGCTCAACCCTTGATAGTGTCGATCTCAACGAAGTCAGGTCCTCGGATATTGATAGTTGCAACAATTTTTGCTCCTCCAATGCCGAGCTCTGCTGAATGGCTTTGTGCCTCAGCCCTTCGAGTCGGCTTTCGATGGCCTGTTCCATCACCTCCTCAGTCACGCCCGGCCGGGGTCCCTCAGCACTAGTCACCTTGACTAAATCGGCAATCTTTTCTTCATGCAGCTTCGTCATCTCGCAAATGCGGCCCAAAGTCTCGTCGTTGCTGTCTGCCGGCAGTGTCTTGATCGTTTCCGCCATTGATGCTATTAGCTCCTTGGTTGAATTCTGGCTGTTGTCCAGGCTGCCAAGTCGCTGCTCGAATTGATCCAGCCGTTGTGTGAGGAGCTGGTTGCGCTGGGCCTCCCCGTCAAGCTTCTTCTCAAGCTCATTGATCTGTGACTGGTGTGTCTCTTTCAACTGGGATATTCTAGATTCCAGCTCGTTTGTGAACGACTCAGTCGTCACCTTCAGTAGTGCTGTCAGGCGCTCCTCAAGGCCGGGTACCGCATTCTTAGCTTCAACTCCCTCCACACGCGGAGACTCGGGTTTGCTACCGGGTTTGGAGGGCCTTCCGGAAACATCCAGAAAAGAGGAAAGAGCTGCGGGCATCTTCCCATCTATTACCTCGATTCTCTGGGCACATTTAGATTTCTCAGTGTCGGCAGACCTCATCTGCATCTCAAACATTTCATTGACTGACGCGAACTCGGCGTGTTTTAGAGCAGTTCGTTGGAGGTCAGCTTGTAGCTTCTTCCGTTTCTTGTCTGCGGCATCTTTTTGCACGCACAGCAAGACTTTGTCGCACAGCAAGTCAGTTAGCTTCTTGGTTTCCTGATGCCGCGTTCTTTGTCCAGCGCTCATATCAGGTTTCGGTGCTGTACCCTGGTCAGTATAAAGATGCGTTGCCAAAGGATATATTCAACCAACCGTGATCTAGAATATGCTGATTTCGCGCTGGCGACGACTTAGCTGAGGCTGTCCTGTCAGCACCAGCAGGTCTGGTTGGCAGGCCCTCCCGGGTTGGTCTGAGGCGTGCATCTTTGTCCCTGTCCCTGTCCCTGTCCCTGTGCTCATCTTTGTCGTGATCCTTCGGGCGAGCGTTGTCGCGGCTGTCTTGTTTAAAGCTTCGGCGACTAGGCTGATCCCTATAGTCTCTGTCGTCTACATATCGATCTCCGTCGCGGTCTCTGTAGTCTCTGTAGTCTCTGGGATCTTTCGGATCTCTGGGGTCCCTATGGTCCCTGAAATCCCTAGGATCTGAGTCACGGGAGTTGTGACTCTGCCGATTCTCAAAGTCTGGGCGCCTGCTTGCGCCGGCCATTATAGCACGTGCTTGGATAATAAGGGGAAAACATGCGATACAGAGACAGATGAAAACTTGGACAGAGTGAAGTGAGTGCGAACACAAACAGATAAATAGGTAGGTCGGTAGGTAGGTAGAGAACGGGGGGGACAAAAAACGACCGAAGTAAGTAAGGTCTCGAGTAGACAATCACAGCGTCGGTTGGTACGCGCTTTGCCGGGGGTCGATGCACCCACACCCAGAATGAGCGGGGCAAACAAGGAGCTTCACTGTGAGGCGACGAGATCAACGTCAACGTTATACACAGTTGAGGGCATGTCCGCCGGGAAGCATAAGAAAACTGTCAGATTTTGAAGAGTGTGAGAGCTGCGGAAGAATACTGGGGAGAGATAGACAGATCGAAGGTTGTGAATTGTAAAGGTCTTGAGACGCTGCCGAGGAAGGAGCGGCCATCCAGCACCCAGGTACCCTACTGCCAACAAAGGCTGTGAACTAGGTACCTGAGGTAACCTACAGTGAGGCGTGTCAGTGATTCACACCGCCATGAGGCCACTATGCAGCGTAACCAACGGCGACAGTTGGTGCGGTAATCTATATTCTGTAATCTGTAGTCGAGTCATTAACAGCAAGACCGATAAAGAATGTACAGTGCGTACACCATGCTCTCTCCTCTCTTTAGCTTCAATGCTCGTCAGACTGGGAAACTCGTGCAACGGCGATTATCCGTACAGGTACCTACCTTAGGTACCTTAGGCATAGGTAAGCTGGTAAGGTAGGTAAGGTACCTATATCGTTTCTTTGTTCATGTATTTTCCTTGGCTGGCGCCTTCTCAGTTTAGGTTTTTTCTCTGCTACCCTTCACCGCACTAGTCTGTGTATCTTTTCTTTGTTCTCTTCATCTCATCTTTTCCATTCTCAAATGTTCCATGGGCCAAAGCGCCCTTCGCATGCCTCCATGTGCCACTAGTAAGATACATGTACGTGAAGCATCCATCGACCATGTGTCGATGTGAAACCAGACGAGCCATTGAAACAACCTTGATCTACAGGTCCACCGGCGGTAGAGCTAGGACAGTGCGAAAGAGTTCCTGCTGACATACATAGGTACATAGTTAGCCATACGACCCATCAACGGTGCGGCTAAGTTGACGCGCGCTCCCAAGTGTGGCGCAGCGCTAAGCGTCAGGCGCGCCTGTGTTGCTTGGTGTTTTTTTCCCATCAAGCCCATCCACCAAAGTGCGACAGCTCCCCCCAGCCTCATCCTCCTGCTCTTACTCTGCCTCGTTTGATACGATCGCCAACTCGACCGCCGCAATTGACTCTCGCTATCCGAGCTCGAGGCTGACCAACCCGTTAATTCGCGCGTGCATAGAAGACGCGACACGATGGCTGCTGTATGCTCTCCTCTCCATTCCCTCGACAACGGCCGTTACAGGTCGCCCTTGCTAACTGAAGCCTCCATCTCTAGCCCGTCATGACCGTGTCCGAGTCCAAGGACCTCCGGGGGCTCAATCTCATCGCCGCCCATTCCCACATCCGCGGCCTCGGTGTCGATGCTACAACTCTCGAGCCTCGCGCCGCCTCCCAGGGTCTCGTCGGCCAGGAGAAGGCACGGAAAGCGGCTGCCGTTATCCTTCAGATGATTAAGGATGCCAAGATTGCCGGCCGCGCAGTGCTCATCGCCGGTCCTCCTAGGTAGGTCTCATCTTCAGGAGTTGTCCATCTCATGTGCAAGCAAGCTGACAAACAAAACTTAGCACTGGCAAAACTGCCATTGCCATGGGCATGGCGCAGTCACTAGGCCCCGACGTTCCTTTCACAACCCTTGCGTCTTCCGAAATCTTCTCACTTGAGATGTCCAAGACCGAGGCCCTCACACAAGCCTTCCGCAAGTCGATCGGTGTCCGAATAAAGGAGGAGAGCGAGATTATGGAGGGTGAGGTGGTGGAAATTCAGATTGACCGCAGTGTCACCGGAAGCGCCAAGCAGGGCAAGTTGACCATCAAGACGACCGACATGGAGGCCGTTTACGACATGGGCAGCAAGATGATTGACGCCATGACCAAGGAGCGCGTAATGGCTGGCGATATCATCTCAATCGACAAGTCCTCGGGCAAGATTACAAAACTCGGCCGATCCTACGCCCGATCCCGCGACTACGATGCCATGGGTGTGGACACAAAGTTCCTCCAATGCCCAGACGGCGAGCTGCAGAAGCGCAAGGAGGTGGTGCATACCGTGACGCTTCACGAAATTGACGTCATCAACTCGAGGACGCAGGGCTTCCTGGCTCTCTTCTCTGGCGACACGGGCGAAATCCGTAGCGAAATCCGCGACCAGATTAACACCAAGGTCGGTGAGTGGAAGGAGGAGGGCAAGGCTGAGATTGTCCCTGGTGTGCTTTTCATCGACGAGGTGCACATGCTCGACATTGAGTGCTTCTCGTACATCAACCGCGCCCTAGAGGACGACCTGGCCCCCGTGGTCATCATGGCCAGCAATCGCGGCAACTCGCGCATCCGCGGTACCGATTATCGTAGTCCCCACGGCCTGCCACTCGACTTCCTCGATCGGGTCGTCATCATCAACACGCACGGCTACTTGCCCGACGAGATTAAGCAGATTCTGTCGATCCGAGCGCAGGAAGAAGAGATTGATGTCTCCCCAGACGCCCTCGCCCTGCTCACCAAGATTGGCCAGGAGGCTGGTCTCCGCTACGCTAGCAACCTGATTAGCACGTCACAGCTGCTTTCCGCCAAGCGGAAAGCCAAGCAGGTGGCTGTCGAGGATGTGCAGCGCAGCTTCCAGCTCTTCTACGACCCGGCACGAAGCGTCAAGTTTGTCGCCGATTCGGAGAAGCGACTGATTGGCAACGACGGCGCGGTGGACTTTGCGGTGGAAGGCGTTGCGGGTGCTGCAGCCAACGGCAGCGGCACCGCGGAGAAGATGGATCTTAGTTGATTTCTGGGCAAGTCAGGCTTGGCGTTTGGGAAAAGGTTGTCGTGCTACAGGGGCGGATGTGAAGGGTAATGTACCATACGATCTGGCGTAGAACAGGTCCGCCAAAGGATACGAGAAAGAAGGATTCGCTATTACTATTGCAAGGCAGATGTTCAACACTGATGTGTGAATGAATACTCGTATGTCGACTCGTTCCGCTTACTGATCGTAGTCATAACCCTATAGACATGCTGTCTGTCCGGTGAACCCTATAAAACACCGTTTCCGTACGCCCCTACGCCGTCATACGAGACCAATCTGGACCCGCAGGCCTTTACGTCTCGGCCTGAACCTCGCCAGCCTCGGCCCAGATTGAGCCGCCCAGTACAGAAACGAGCAGCCGGTTATTGCGGAAGTAGTACATGCGGACCTGGTCCTGCCAGGCCACGGCGGCGACGCCGCTCTCGGCGCGGGTCCAGTTGCGGTCCTGGAGCGACGTCCAGGAACCAGACTGGGCGGTTTGCGAGTAGGAGACGATGGTGCCGTTTGAGGGGTTCGTGTAGAAGACGCTGTCCCAGTTGCCCACGGGGACGTGAACGCTTGCGAGCGGTGAGTCCCCGGACCAGGATGAAGGGGGGCTGCTGTCAACGTCGGTTGCTGGGAGATGGGCGGTCAGTAGATGATGCGGAAACAAGGATGTCCTAAAAGGAAAGGAATGGAACATGGCATACAATGAACAGCAGAACCACCAGCAACCGAATACTCAAGCACCCGCAGCCGCTGCTGGTCGCTGGACGCGAAGAAGACGCGAACGCCGGTGTTGCTGACGCCGGTGGCTGCGAGGTGCGTGCCCTCGTTGGCGTTGGTGGCCACATTGGAGACCTGCCACCCGCCCGGGGCGGACCCGTTGACCTCGAGTGCCATGAGGCTCAAGTTCTCGGCCTGGTAGTAGAGGCGAGTGGCGCTGTTGGTGTTTACGGCGGCGAGCTTCGTCTTGGCATGGATCTCGGTCGATGAGTTGGTCGTGACGATGAGGTTGGACGTGGTACGACACGCGGCTATGTTTGCGCCCGGGTTTCCGGCCGGGCGGTTGTTGTTGACGGCTCCGTCATCGTCGTCGTCGTCGTCATCGTCGTCGCCGCCGCCGCCGCCGCCACCATTGCCATTACCAATAATTCCAACGCCAGTGTCAATGCCGCACGAGAGTACTGCTCGGGAGATCTGGGTCGTGCTGTTGACGGTGGTAACGTAGAAGAGTTGCACGTCGAGACCGTTGGCGTGAGCCGAGGCCACAGCAGCCAGAGGGCTGCCGTAGTTGGGTTCGAACTCGAGGTTGACTGTATGGGTCTGGTTGCCAGAGTTGGCGAATGTGTCGGCGAGGCGAACGTAGCGGATGCGGGTGGTGTTGAGATCGTTGTAGAAGACTTGGACGTTGCCGGCGGCCACGGATGTGGCAATGGATCGCTGGTCAGGGTTGATGGGACCCTTTTGCACCGGCACGTCGCTGGACGCTTTGCTCTTCTTCTTCTTGTTGCCTTTTATGCCGCCCACGACTCCGCCTACGACGGCTCCTATCACCACCAGCGCGACGACTCCCAAGACGATGAAGAAGGTTTTCCTCCGAAGCCCGCAGTACCGTCGCTCGGCGGCAGGCACCGGCCTGACAGGTTCGCCAGCATCGCTGACAGCATCGGTCTTTACGGGAAACACGTCGGTACCCGTCGGTGTCACGGCTTCCTTTAGAGTCTCGTCGTACATGGGGATGAGCCCGGAGTTGGCGGGCGGCGGGCTGGCTTGCTTGTCTAGATCCTGGAGGCCATGACTTGGTGAATTGGCGGCTTGGAGGGCATTTGAAGGGACGGGAACATATGGCTGGCCCTCCACGAGAATGGGATACCGCTCATCGTCGCGCTATCAGAAGGGTTGTTAGTTGGTGAGGCTGAGAAGCCAGATGAAGTGCAGTTTCGTCAAGGCAGGAAGACAGCAACATACCATCTCGAAAGGTGCCGCGGTGGACTTATCGTAGGAATCGGGGAGATGGACTACTACAGATTACTGAAGACAGAAACGGGCCATGCCGATATACAGATGAACTTGGAAAAACTGAATGTCGACGGGATCGGTATGGAGAATTGACAAAAGGAGGCAGCGGCCACCCATGTTTTAGTTTGCAGCATGGCCCGACGGTGTCGATCAGACCGACTCATGATTGTAGCCAAAGTCAATATACTCTTGATGGCAGGGCAGGGCATGGCATGGCATGGCATGCCGGCTTGGATGGCGTTGCCAATGGGGTCTGGCGCCGCTGTTGGAGGGTTGGAGGGTTGGAGAGTTGGAGGGTGGACCAGACTTGGCACATAGGCTGTGCTGCCGATTGCCCTGATTGCCCTGATTGCCCTGATTGCCCCGAGTGTCCTTGTCATTTCTGTTTCTGGTTCCCCCCAGGGTCGAGATGAGAGGGTTGAATTGAGGCGAAGCAGACGCTAGGTCCAAGGGCGACTCGTCATCCGCCTCGTTCGCAGAGGGCCCCATTGCAGGGGCCAGCGACGGCGTGTGGCCTCGTGGTTGGTAGTTGGCCAAGAGAAGCTTCCGAGACGGGCAGATGGGCAGGGGAGAGGAGCGGGAGGGCTGGGCCGCCAAGATGGACTAGCGGATAGTTTGTTTTTGAGCGTAAATGAACTCGCCATGGTCTCTTGGCTGGCGGCAGGCTGTGTACAGCACATTACCTACCTTACCTTTCTAGGGCATGGATGGTATGTCCAAGCAGGCAATCACATCACATCAAGCAAGCCAGCTGAACTTGCGTTGGATAACGTTGTCGATCCAAAGCCCCAAAGCTGACGACGGCTGCGAGCTGAGCAGATATTCTCCTGCTGCAAGTGATATGTACTGCAGCACTCTGTGTGTAAGGTGGTCGGTCACATGGAAACGTGGAACGATGCTGGGATTGGGTTGCAAATTGTAAGCTGGATGTTGGTGCAGGCACGACAATCATGTGACCCTGTGCTCTCTTCCATCTTGAAACACCTTCTATTGCGCGCCAAAAGCAATTCTGCCATCCGTCCATCTATCTGCCAGTCTCATGCGCGCCGTCTATCTGATCGCTCGGAAATACAATAAAAAAAGAAAGGAACAAAAGGACCAGGCCAACCCGGGTGAAATCAGAAGGGAAACCCTCATGCTCCCCTTGTACGCCCACGCTGAGAAGCACCACCATGGATGGAGCTAATGCTCCGCTTAGGCGGCAGGGCACGGCTGGACTGCGGTGCGAGTGACGTTGTGGTGAGCCGCAAAGGGGTCGTCGCTGGCCTTGAGAGCAGTGTGCTCGACAATGTTGGCGATCCTGTTGGCCTGCTCGGCGCCCCAGAACTTCTCGATGAAGGCAAAGGTGAGATCTAGAGCCGAGGTGACCTGGGAAACAACGTTAGCACAGCTGATACTGTGAAAGAAAGAACTTGTGGAGAACTAGTGGGGGGTGGGGGGGAGAAGGGATGACTTACACCAGAGGAAGACCAAACCTTGCCGTCAACGACATAGCGGGCGGGCGACACCCACTTGACCTCGGGGCCCATGGCGGTCATCTGGCCCCAGGCGTTTTTGTTGGTCGTCGCCATGACGCCGTTGAGGACGCCGGAGCGGGCAGCCAAGCCGGAGCCGGTACAGACGGTCATGAAGATCTTGACCTTGGGGAACATCTTGCGGAGGTACTCCTCGTGCTTGGGCAGGCTGGGCACGCGGACGCCGGGCCCGCCGGGGACGATGAGGACGTCGAGGTTGAGGTCCTCGTCAAAGGTGTTTGTGGGAGTGATTTCGGGCCAGAAGCTCGAGTTGAACTTGTTCATCTTGGGCATGGTCGAGACGATGTCCTTGGTGTCGGAGATGAAGTGCAGGTGCAGCTCCTGCTTGGAGATGGCGAGGAGCTGGATGGGCTCAATGGTGCCAAAGACGTCGATGGGGTCGAAGCCCTGGAAGAGCACCATGCCAATGTGCTTGATGTCGGCGCCGGCGAGCTCCGGGATGGGGCCCGGCTTGGTGCACTCGGCCGAGTTCTCGGCCGGAACGCCGGCGGCTGGCGGCGCCGGTGCCGGCGCGGCGTCGGTCGACCGGGCGAGGTGCGCATGTGCCTGGGCGTGGGCGCCGTGAGCGCCGTGAGTGTGCCGGCGCAGGACGGATCCCAAGGCGCCGGTAGGCAGGGCGAGAAGGGCGGTGGCAGCACCGAGGATAGAGGTGGAAAACTTCATGGTGATGTTTGTGTGTTTTTTTGTTGTTGTTTTTTTGCTTGACTGCCAGAGTCAAGTGTTGCTGAATGAATGAGTGGAAAGGTGCCTATGGAGAATCGAGATGGTAAAGACGGAAACTGGAAGGGAAACAAGCAGATAGATGTAGGAGCAGAGCAGGAAATGGGCAGGTCGGAAAGCACAAAGAAACCTCGTCAAGAGGGTAAAAGGACAGAGAACAAGGAGAAGAAGAGACAAGTCGCGGGAGAATGGAGATGGAGCAAGACGATGAACAAACGCAGAACAGCCGCCTTTTATCACTTGATCGTCGGCCGGCGCTCACTCTGATCTCTGGTACGCAAGGTACCTCAGATACCTACCTACCTACCTACATACCTACCTAGGTACCTACCTACCTACCTTACCTGGTAAAGGTCTAGGTAGCTGTGTAGGTAGGCATGTAGGTACTGTACAGGACAGACAGTGAGTGAGTTAGTTTTCTGCTTCCCCCTCCCGATCCCGTCCCCGTCCCCGTCTCCGTCTCCATCTCCATCCCCGTCAGCCCACGGATTCACTAACACCAAGCACCCGAAAATATGCTCAAACGGATCCCTGATGCGAGCTGGCCTATGAGAGACGCCAGCGCCCAGATCCTTCCGCCCCATCTATACATACATACAACCTAACTTGGTTCCTATATAGACTATGTATGTGCATGCATGTTACCGTTCCTCCCCCGTAATTACTATGTACATGCTCACATACCTAGCATGGCACCCACGTACAGTACCATGTCTCCCAAGTCTGACAGCCAAGAATGCCGGGATGCGTCCTGGAGCCGTCCCTCAGCAATCCGGCGGGGATGGATGCTACTGTACCTTGCTCTGGCCTGGCAGGACGAGCAGACGAGACAAACTCGACCGCGCCCCAGAATGGCCTCGTCTAGGCTCTCGCCCCCAGAGGCCCAGAACCTGCAGGAGGATTCGCTCGGCGTGTAGCGGGATCCCTGCGTCGCCCCGGTCCCGTTCGCCGACAACCTGGCAATGGCGACACAAGCAAGACAAGCTTAGATTAACCTCTCCCCGCGACACGCCAACTCCATCAATCAACGTGCCGCCTCCCATTTCCGCCTTCTGGGCTGGGACGGCCCATTCATCCACGC
The DNA here is from genome assembly GCA_003693505.1 of Pseudonectria foliicola. NCBI lineage: Eukaryota > Fungi > Ascomycota > Sordariomycetes > Hypocreales > Nectriaceae > Pseudonectria > Pseudonectria foliicola. The sequence goes on along the minus strand of QUZD01000094.1, from coordinate 34,501 downwards.
CCAAGTGCCTACCTACCTACCTAGGTACCCAGGTACTTTACATACTCCGTACCTTACCCAGGTACCCGAGGTAGGTAGGTAGGTAGGTAGGAAATCACAGTGCGTTGGGTACGGAGGTATTTAGTAGCCGTGCGGACTTGTGCATAAAATAGGTACATTACCTTGCTGGACTTGCATCTCCTGCCAATGCCAATGGGCAATCCATTCCTGGCTGGCACTAACCGCCAGTGATAGGTACACCGCGGTTGATACTGCCAGTCAATTGAGGGTGCAAGCTGCAAGCTGCAAGCTGCCCCCGACTAGTCGTCCTCTTCCTCATCGCCGTGCCTCGCCACATATTGCTTGCCTACCAGGTACCTAGGTATGTAGGTATATATTCCGCATCTCCTTCTCCAATCTCTCATTTCTCATCTCTCATCTCTCATCTATGAATGTATCACGTTCATCCCGGCATTGTGCGGCCCGGACCTGAGATCCCAGAATCCTTTGGCGCGAGGACCAAGTAAGCTCTCAAGATAGGTAGCTATTCCTGCAGCCAGATCCATCCCAGTTATTTTCAACCAATCCCTCGTAGTCTCTCTGCCCTGCTCCAACGCCTCTCAACTTCACTCGAGCAGGGGACCTAGTCATGGAAATAGTGTCGAGGGGGCTTCCTATGTTGTGCCTATGCTAGTACTATATTCACTGGATTCTTTGTGGCCACCTGCCTCATTTGTCCTCGATAGATCACACTTATCTTCATTGCGCAATTACTTCAGCCAGCCCTCTCTCCCTCTCTCCCTCTCCCTCTCTCTTTCTCTCTACCCTGAGCTCCGTCATGCCAATGCTGCCATTCCGTCTTGGTCCGCAGCCCGCGCATCAAAACAAAACCAGAACAATCAATCACCGACGCCTTACCCAACATCCGGGGGGAATATCCATTCATTATCAACACTGCCTTCCGAGACCGCCAGATGGCTATACTGGTATCAAGGGGGAGAAAATTACTCGTCATCGGAAGCAAGCATACTTCATCATCGTCCTTCTATCGTGGCCAATTGGGCTGCGAGCGCCTCGTTGCCCTTGAGCAGTTCCTCTAGCCACTCCGCCGTCATCGTGAGCATCGTGCTCTTGCTGAACCCGCCGCCCCTGAGTCCAGGGACTAGTTCGCACAAGTCGTCAAAGCCCTCTTTGATCAGAGTCCGTCGCTTCTGCTCACTTCGAATGTGGTTCTCTCGCTTCTGCTCCTCTGTCAAGTTCTCTCGGGCGGCTTTCGATCCGTTGGCGGCAGATTTGCGCCGCTTTCCGGCGGTCGTGGACTCCTCTACAGGCGACGACGGTGCGGCCACTCCAGCGCGGTCTGCCTTAGGCTTTCTCCTCCTGGCTGGTTTCCCCGCACCCGTCTCCATTTCTGCTTCGTGTTGTGATGTCTCTACTGCGTTCTTGCTCTTGCGCCTTTTCTTAGGGGGCGCGTCTGCCTCTTGTTGTCTCTGACCGAGCTCAGCTACCATGTTGCGGTGGGGCGGAGGCGGCATTTGGCCATGACTAGGACTGTTCGGCCGGGTGTTGTCCGCGCTCTGGGCCGGCTCGAAGGCTTCTAGGTATTTAAGCTGCTCTTTTGATAGTGACTCGCCCGTTTCCTTGGCCGATGAAGGCACAAAGCCCTGTATAGGATTAAAATTGGAGTCAGACCCCCACTGATACTCGGTCGGGGGCGGCATGGCTCGGGCATGTCGCTGGTCCTGAGAACCAAATATCCAATCCGTAAAGGTATTGTCATGCTCCCCGGCCGAGACGTTTCTCTGGCCTTCTTCCCTGAAGTCTTGAAGGGGCTGGTGCCGGAGGTGGCCTACCGGTGCGGGGACGGGGCGCCGTACATATGTCGCATCGCCACCATTCGAGCCATGTCTCTGGGCGGACCCATTCTGGAGAAGGGTTGCAGCTGCGTTGAGCACGTCGTCGGGAGTGTGCCGGTGGTCAGGCGGTGGCTGGGGGGTATGAGGATGAGGAGGAGGAGGAGGAGGAGGAGGAGGAAGGGGAGCAGAAGTAGCATGAGAAGCGTGAGGCGGATGAGGCGGTGGCGGCATGAGGTGTGAGCCCATGGGCATTGCATTGTTATAGTCTTCTAAGCCATTCGGTATCCCGTGGGGTGGCGATGTCATGGAAGGGCCGGGCTGCTGCCCGAAGGATGATGTTGAACCCATAAACTGGGGGGGTAGGTCGAACCATGTGTCGCTAAAGTGCAGACCCTCGCCAAAGGAGGGCATGTTGTACTGGTCGGCAGTCATATCCTCGAAAAAGGACGAAAGCAGCTTGCTGTCATTTTCGGAGAGGAGGGGAGCACCTGGTGCGGGCTCCGGAGGATCGAGAAGAGGGCGTTCTTGGTTTGGATCAACCGAGTCTAAGTTGCAAAGGAAATCATGTTAGTGCACCGACGACCAAATGAAAACGGCAGTTAGTCAAGGGCATTGAACGTACAGCCAAAAGGCAGAAAAGGATCTGAGGGTGGCTGCGACGAACCCATCCTCGGAGCTTGCTGTACCGCGAGCATGGGGGCGTCGTGAGGAAACGATCTAGTAATCCGGTCTGATATGGTGAATGTAGAACTAGCCAGAGACCAGAAGGCTTTGGCGTTATTCCAGATAGTATTGATGTCGTTCAGGACATGCAGTGAGTCGTTGGTTATCCCTGCAAGACAGTGGGCGGCAGATGGGAGAAATGTTTGCTCTTCGATCGAGGTGGCGTTGCGCGCATGGCGCGGCTTGTAATTCCAAGTCGAGGTTGTCGTCGGCGCTTTCGACAAGATGATCTATGGGCAGTTGCCAAAGTCGATGACAGCGCGTCCAAGACCCGTCAGAGGGATGCTTGCTCGAGACTTTGGCTTATGATGGCTTGCTAACGTCTCTCGGGGGCAACAAGAAGCATGAGGGACAAGTGGGGGATCGAATCAGCAGCTCATTTGCAGAAGCATGCATTACGCTTGCGTCTGGGGGTTGCAAGGCTGGACCCAGTTTGGGAGAGACCGAAGTCCGTCGTGAGTTGGCACTCGGGCGAGACACGGTGGGAACAGAATAGATGGGAAGAGGAGATGGTCCAACAAGAGGTTTACAGCAGCGAAAGAAAGAAGCGTGGAGGAGAGGGAGCGACAGAGGGCGCGAGGGCCGTCAAGCGACAAGCTGGTGGTGGCGGCGGCGGCGGCGGCTCGCTATGGCGGGCAGGAAACTCGCTCGGTAGCTTTGTTCCTCGAGCAGTGGTGGTCGTAGTCGTGTTGTTGTTATTGTTGTTGGTGGGAGCAGTTGTGGTGGTGGTGGTGGTGGTGGTGGTTGTGTTGGTGGTGTTGGCAGTAGTGGAGGAGAGCAAGTGGAAGCGGGCATAAGGTCTGAAGGTCTGGAGGTCTGGAGGTCGGAAGGTCTGAGGCATGCGTGGGCAGACAAGGCAGTGGAGGAAAGGTACTATGTAGGTACCCAGGTATGCACCAAGTAGACGCAGGTGCTAGCGGGCGGATACGGCCAGCAGCAAGCGCCTGTGGTTGGGCAGGTCCCCAGCATCTGGCTGGGCCCGGAAGCTGACCCCTGCTAAGCCATGTGGGCAGAGCCAAGTACTGGTACCCGCAGGGTACTTGGCGCGTGAGAGCCCTGAGAGCTTGCAAATGAGGGAGCCCTCTTTCCGGTCACCTGCATTGTGCCAGCCAAGAGCGGCGCACCCTTTACGGGATGGACGCATGGGTTCGCCGCAGATTGTCAAGGGAGACAGAAGCATATGCTCACTGCACATTGCCCATTGCCCAGTGCTCATTGCTCAGTGCTCATTGCTCATTGCTCAGTGCGACGTTGGGCAAGACTGTATAGATTACATGCCTACCTTAGGTACCTACCTACCTACCTACCTACTGTACCTAAGGTAGGTACTGTAGTTACGCACAGGCTTGTCATCGTATCGAATTGGCCTGACGCGGGCCAAAAGCAGCCGGTCAATGAATGGATACCTCAGTAGCCGTGCTAGTCTCAGTGCTACCTAGGTACCTACCTACCTTAGGTAAAAGGCGATGTGCCGGTGCTTCAGGTGTGCGAAGTAGATGCAAGTCACGTTCATTTCACCCGCCGACGGTTCCGCATCATTGGCCTGATCCGCTCTGTCGACCTCTGTTAACGCGATATCCGGCCCCACCTCGAGGGCATTCATGCATCTAAGCAAACATCACATGCCAGAAGCACAGGCTCATCCGCACTCCCACTCATTCTTATTATGCTCACAAGCTCAGACTTGCGGAGCTCGCAGAATCCCAGAATCATATCTCACAGCTGCGAGGGCTGAGCTGGGGCAGACAGGCACGCAAGTTGAGTAGCAACCACCGCATCTTCGTCATCATCCATCATCCATCACCAACCGCCACCAATGGCCAGCCAGCCGCATTGGCCATACTCACCCTGAGCAACCGCTCTTCGTCCCTCTCCCTCTGCCGGAACCTCAACAAAACGATAACACCAAAGTCAGACTCGGACCTTTGAGGTCAAGTCACTTTACTTTGCCTCCCCAAGGCATCCACAGCCGGCCTGCGTCTGCTGCACATGTCAAGCATTGCGTTACCCGATTGCCGTGTGCATCATCCAATGCGCCGTACGCGAGCCCTTGGCGTGCCATGCTCTATGCTCCGCTCTCGCTGAATGAACCGGCCCTCACCTGATTTCCATCGTCACTCCTCCAACCCCGTGACTCCGTATCGCCAACACATTGCACGCCAATCCTCTCAGCCCAGGTCTCACTCAAGGGAGATTGGAGAAATCAAGTGATTGGCCAAACCCCATAGCATTTCGTTCTTGGTCGTGCTTCTTGGAGCCAGTAGGCTACATACGGGCGCTTTAAATGTGCCACTAAACCGTTTTCCAAAGCCAAACCACCTACAGTAGACTACGTTATATACATCGCCAGTTGATGATCCCTAAACACCATCAAAGCCTGCCACATCAAGCTGTTGTCCCGCCGATCTCAAACCCTGGAAAAAGTCCGACGGCAATCCACACTCGAAGGCTCCGCATCTGCTGCCGATACAGCCACTTGTCGACGCATTCCTTGTATGTACAGGTGTGCATACAGCACAGTAGCTACTGTAGGTGTCCGTCCCGTCCACTCCCCTTGCATCTTCTTTCCCCGCTCCCGCTCCATCTCCATCTCCATCTCCATCGATCCTCGGGTGTTTCCCCAGGTCTTGATGTCTCTTCCTTGTTGGTGGTCGGTGGAGTTCCGCGTCGTCTTTTCTTCCCATCTTCATTCAAGACCACCTAGATTAGATTGCACTCACGTGAGCCTTGTACCGAGGTACAGATCAATCCTCTCGAAGCAGCCAGGCCCGTGATCGACCCAATGACATACATACTACAGTACATACATACCTACCTAGTATTTCCCTGTCGCCGATTGCTTCACGCGTTGCGTACTTGCCCGTTTATCCTCTCCTTCTTCCACTCATTATAGTTTCGGTTGCCCTTACCAGCATTTGCCCCTCTGGGATGTTCAGCGTGCCCGTCAACCCATCAATCAATCAATCCATCTTCCCTTTATACCGTTGGCCCACGGCGACACAAAACAGGCCCAGGATATTAACCTGTGTACATGCAGGAACTTTCCATCGTAGTCTGCAAAGGCCATGGGGCATCATGCACGTCTGACGCCTAAACGGCCCCTCAGTCTCGACGCTGTCCCCGAGATTCTTCGCCCCCTAATTCGAGCTTATGCCCTGGGATTCGCATCCGCCGTGGCGCCCCGGCTGTTGACCCTGCTTCTCCAGCAAGTCTCTGGGCATAGGAAAAGGAGAGTTGATTTGGAGAAGAAGGCCATTACCTTTCTCGAGTCTGCAGCTCACATCATCCGTACGGCACTTGGCCTGCGGCGATTTCCAGCTTTCTGTGCCGTGTTGGTTGGAGGGAGCACCATTCTTCAGGTAGGCATCTGAGAGCTGTAAGAATGGCTTGTTCTCATTGCTGACAATTCTTCCAGGAAATCATCAAGAGCATCATTGATAAGACGCTCCTCAACTATAGAGGCGCTACACGCTTGAGGTAAGCATAGCCCGCTCCGTCACCTGCTGGGCCAAGCACTCACCTCACGACCGCCCAAGGCTCGCAAGATGGTTGTCTGCATTCATTTCAGCGTGGCTCGGCTTAAGACTTCTCCAGTCAAAAGAAAGTCAGGCAGATGATGTTGAACCTAGTGCGGGAGACAAGTCCCGCCCTGTAAAGCTCGTGGGTCGTACAATGGACATGACCTTGTTTGCCGCCACTCGCGCCCTCGACGTGATGGTTGGTGAGTTGTGGTCGCGTTACAGAGCCCGTCGTCAGTCCGCCCAGAAATGGACCAAGGTAACAACGTCCAACACATCTTCTATCCCCTCGTCGCACCCAACTAACATGTCGTCAGGCGGAGCGGTTCATCACCAAACTCGCTGACCCGCTTGTTTTTGCCGCGTCTTCTGGCCTCATCATGTGGGCGTGGTTCTACAATCCCGAGCAGCTCCCCAGGAGCTATAACAAATGGATCACTTCCGCGGCTTCCGTCGACTTGCGCCTCATCGAGGCTCTCCGGAGGTGTAGGAAGGGAGAGCTGCAGTACGGCAGGGATACGGGCCAGGCACCATTACTGCAGAGCATGTGCGAGGACTACCAGTGGCCCCGTGTCTGGGGGGACCCGGCTGCATCGATTCCGTTTCCATGTGAAATGGTCCATATGAAATGCGGTCCGTCGTGTGAGTATCACGCCTTGAGCCGGTTCCTTCGCGCTTGGAAGTGGTCCATCGCCACCTATCTCCCGCTCTCCCTCATCCTCACACTACGGAATCCGTCCCGCCAGGCCTGCAAAAGGGCCTTGCTGTCATCTTGTCGAGCAGCCACCTTTCTCGGTGCCTTCATCACCCTCTTCTACTACGGCGTTTGCCTCGCCCGCACCCGTCTTGGCCCACGCCTCCTCGGCACGTCCACCTCGTGTCGCCAGCGCATCGACGGCGGGCTTTGCGTTGGCGCCGGGTGCACGCTGTGCGGGTGGAGCGTGCTCATCGAAACGGCAGCTCGCCGCAAGGACATGGCCCTGTTTGTCGCTCCCCGTGCGCTGGCGACTCTGGTGCCCAGGAGGTACCCGGTCGACAAGCAGTGGCGGGAATCATTGACATTTGCTGTGAGCACTGCCATTGTCTTTACTTGCATCAAGGAGAGCCCGACGAGGGTGAGGGGAGTATTCGGTCGGCTGCTAAGGAAAGTGTTGGAAGCGTAAATATAAATAATTATGTAAAACAAAACCCCATGTATAGACCAGGATGCGGCAGAATCAGGTGTGGTCCGCATACAATAATACACAAGGTATTTGACACCACGAATCCTCTGATACATAAAGTCTACATGTTTGGCATCCGAATCACAAAGTAAAAGTTCAACTTTGAATAGCTCCACAAGCGCAAATGGCTCTGGAGTATGGATGGATGTAGTAGTATTAATAGTCAGCCTCAAAACTCCATGTCCTTGCTGGCTGGTGGTGCCTTTTGTCCCTTTATTATTGTACAGCTTAGCTCTTCCACCACGCAACCGCCCCCAGCACAAAGATGCAAGCCAAAAGGTCCGACCTTACAGTCGTGAAGATTTGCGCGTACCGCATGGCAATCTCCACGTAGCCCTTGAAGGGCTGAGGCAAAAACCCGACAACCATGCCCACGATGCCCGGGGGCGGGCCGCGGCTCTTGTCCAGGAAGAAGCGCGTCGTCAACAGCAGCGCCTCGGCGGTTGCAAATGTCCAGAGGAAGAGCCGCTTGCGGTACTCCAGGTCCTCGTCGACAAGAGTGCCGTCGGTGAAGTCGGCAGTGCCCTGGGAAAAGGCGATGGCAGCGCGCTCACGCTCGACCTTGGAGCCAGAAAAGGGCGTGAGCACGACAACGTACAGGCCGAGGCCTAGCGCAACAAGGGCGTGGAGAAGACGCCAGAGGGACGTGTAACGATCGCGAACCGGCAGCTGGGCCTGCTGTGGCGCCATGCCAGGCATCCCACCCATGCCAGGCATGCCAGCCATCCCCGGAAACCCCTGCATCCCGGCAAAGGGCGAGTCATTCCCAGCGCCCCCCATCATCTGGGACATCATCTTCATGAGGGGATCTTCATCGAGACCGCCGGCTGCTTGTTGCTGCTGTCCGGGTGTGCTGCTCCCGCTTCCCTTGTCGAAGCCAAGCATCATCTGCCGTAGCTGACCCTCCGACAGCGACGGCTCGGGACCCGCTGGTCGGAGTTTGGTCTTGGGTTCGTAATAGTGCTGCGAGATGTCCACCTCTTCGGGGTCCTCGTGGTGGGCAGCGGCGGGCGCCGCTGCTGTTGGGGAAGCTGTAGGCAGCGACGACGACGTCGGTGCAACCGTGGCGGGTTCTTCCGGCATTGGTACAGCTTCTACGTATTGGCGAGATGGCAAATTAGCCGTACATTCGGCAAGGGAGACTCGCGGGTGCCAACTCACCACGGCCACCAAGACCAGTAATTTTGTTCAACCTGGCAGAGCCGCCGGCTTTGATCTTGGCCTCGCGGCGCTCCTTTCGCAGACGAGCCTGCTCGGCCGCACGCTCGGCCGCAGCATCCGAGGAACTAGAGACTCCTTCGGTCATTGTTGTGTATGCTGATGTGTCGCAGTGTTAAGCAATGGTTGTGTTTGGGGGAGAAAGCGTGCCGTCTCCGAAAGTGACGTTGGGTCAGCGCTATGGCTATGCTGTCATGTCAAGTGGGCTGGCAGCTTCGGGATAGGCGGTGTCAGCTGGCAGCAGTTGGCGGGCGCAGTGCCAGCAGTGCACTCCTCCGGGATTATGCAAGACAACGATGGAGTGCTTTGCTTTAAAAGACAGCCTCTGATTGATGTAGTCGTCCCTCGGCTTATAGACAATTTACAATGAGTGGGCAGTTAGCTAAAGGCTTCGTGCCTGGTTAAGTGGCCAGGATTATGTCTAGCTTTTGCCTCCCTAGTTCTATCCCACTGCACGATGCACAGGTATAACAAGCAATCACTCACACTTTCTCCCCTTGTACAAAACACCAACTGATCAAAACCGGTGGCAGCTGGAGATGGATTCAACGCTGTATCATGTGTACTTTTTCTAATCTAATGCACATTCCACCATCGCATACTTCATAAGCCTCATGCCCCATCGACCGCATCCCACTACATGACTTTTCAACGTAGCGTACAAGGCGCAACCCGCATCAATACATCGGGCGTTTTATTTTCCACAAACCTAGGGCGTCGCCTTGCTCATGCTAATCAGTCGCTTGACACCAACCTTGTTCTTCAGTTAGCATTTGTATACTTTCCCATCTATGAGGGGTGAAACTTACCATCCAGTTACCACATTCTTCCGTCTTGTCTCTTTGGATCTCAACCTGCAGCCTCTGAGCTCCTTCGTAGTCCTTGTTCTGGATAGCCGTGGCCAGCTGCGAGAGCTGTTCGATTGTCGCGGGCTGCACAAGCTCTTCATTGTTTAGGTGATCAAAGAGAAGGTTCAGTCGCTTCTGCGTATCCTTGACCTGCGGAGCAAAGGTCGCAGGCGCCTTAGTGGCGACCCGGTGCATATCTTGGCTCAGAGCGTCGACCAGGCCCTGAGCGTTGGCTGGGATATGTGACCGATCGCCAGCAGGGTGCCTGGCCTTGGGCGGAGCAGCAGCTTTAGGAGGCGGCGGCGTAGGCGCTGAAGCCGGTCCTGGTGGCGGCCCAGGGCGACCCATAGGCGGCGGTCCGGTCGGCGGTCCGGTCGGTGGGCCAGTCGGAGGAGCGGCGGCCTGGTTGGGAGGTGCACCGTAGAAAGACGGCGCGTATGGGTTCGACGGCGTCGATTGCTGGGGAGGTGCGCCAAACGAACCTGCAGGAGGGGGGCGAGTTGCCTGGGGTGGAACCGCGGATGGCTGGGCTGAGGGGGCAGGCGCATATCGGTTTGATGGCGGCGCCCCGGCTGGCGGAGCGTTGTAAGGGGACGCGGTCCGCGAAGCCACTTGGGGCATTTGCGGTGTTGGCAACCCACCAGCAGCCGTAGGGGGCGCGTAGGGGTTAGGAGCCGCAGCTGCCGGAGGCGGCGCCTGGAAGGTCTGCGGTGGTCCGGCCAGAGGGGACTGCATACGGGGCGGTGCCGGGCCCTTGGGTGGAGGCGGAGGGGGCGGCGTTGACCCAGTGCGTTGCCCATAAGGCGAAGGGCCGGGAGGAGGCGGCGTGGGAAGGCCTTGCTGAACACCGAAAGGAGAGGTGATTGGTGCAACACTCGGAGTCGTCTTGCGGACGGGAGCCTTCGTCACTAGAGGTACGTCATTCCAGTTATCCATGTTCTTGGCCCTGGACGGCGGCGGTCCCGTCGCAGACGGGGTGGTGTTCCGAGGTGGCCCGGCCATGGGTGGGGGCGCCATCGGGTTTCCATATGCAGGCTGAGCAGGTGGTTGATAGCCTCCTTGCGGTATGAAGCCACCTTGCGGCTGGTATGGATTCGTGGCAGGCGCATAAGGATTGGCAGGCGTAGTAGAGGCCGGCCCAGGAGCCATCCCTTGGCTGATGCCGCCGTAGGGGTTGGGAGCTGTCGCCGCAGGCTGAGGAGGCTGGTATCCCAGAGTCGGGGCAACTCTTGAGGGAGTCCGGCTTGCGGCAGCGGGGACACGAGCGGCAGCGGGCTGAGGGGCAGCCTTCTTCGTGGCCAACTTGACACGGTTTCGGGCAATCTCCGCGGCGGCATAGTTGGATGGCAGCAAGTCGAGATACTTCTGGGCAGTCTCTAGCTGACCGTGGCCAGCGAGGATGTCTGCATACTCCGTGTACTTGTCGTACAGGGTCGCCAGCTTCCAGTCCGAGTCCTGGTTAGCCCCGCTGTCCTGGAACTTGGTGACATGACGGAAGACAGTGACCTTCTCGATAAAGTTCTGCAGTGACTTTGCGTGGACTGAAAAGGTGGACTGCTCAGAAGGCTCCTTCAACTCAGTCTGCTCGGCCTCCTCCAGCTCGGCGACCCAAATGGACACAACCTTTTCAAGCTTGGAGCCAACCAGGTAGCAGAACGAGGCATCCTTTCTTGTGCCTGACTCAAGGATGCGGTCTCCCAAAGCCTCGCAAAGATCTGGGAACTCGACGGGGTCGGAGAATGTGCAGATAATGGCCATCGTCTCCTTCCAGTTCTCCAGATCAGCATTGTAAACAACATCCCACAGGTTCTTGGCAATGACAGATCCCAACAGGCGCATATAGCTGGGGACACCCTTCTTGCGAGCAAGATACGCCGTTTGAACCTTATCCACCAGTTCTTGGCCACCACAGTTTGCAATCAGGAAAGCATCAGCCATTCGGTCCTCCTTCAGGCAAAGGTCGGTGGCCTTGGCAAAGTTGCCCAGCATCAAGGCCGCTGTGACATCCTTCTCAACTGATGTGTCGCTGTCGCTGAACAACTGGAAAGGGTTGTCGGTCTTAGCACCCTTGGTAGCAGCGACGTTGGAGAGAAAATCGTCTTCGTCTCCTTCGGCGCCGTCAAAGAAGTTTGAGAGACGCTTCTTCTTCTTTTCTTCGGCCTCGACATCGGCATCGGCATCGGCCTTAGTCTCTGAGACTTCTTCCTGGCTGTCTTCTGCCGCGGCAGCTCCGTTGCTAAGTTCATCCTTGTTAAACCCGAGATGTTCGATGATCTTGCTGCGAGGGTTGTCGCCCGCCAAGGTCTCCATGACCCTCCAGTCGGCCTTCTCGTCATCAGTCTTGGCCTGCTCGATACGTTCTTCACAAATAGCCGTAACATCTCCCGAAGCGATAGCCTCTTGGAACTTCTCCGTGGCCGCTGAAACGCTAGAGTCAACGGAGAAGTTTGAGATGACAACCTTGGACGACCTCTTTTGCCCTGGCTGGGAAGGGGATGCCTTGAAGAAGACAATCTTGCCACCAAACCCAAAGGAAACGCCAACAGGCCTCTCGAACCACGTAGGGGCTTTGCTCAAGGACCACGAAGCGTCCTGCGGTTGATCTTGCGCAGCTCGGAAGAAATCTTCACCGTCCAGGTTCTTCTGCGCAGCTGCCTGCGATGTATCTGGGTTGGTGTTCTGCAGAGTCTGGATAGAAATCTTGCCATCAAAGCTGGCCGTTGCCGACAGGTTGGGGTTGTGGGGGTTAAATCGAGTAAGGAAGGTCCAGTTGGTGACTTCAGGTAACTCGCCGTAACGCTCGCCTGTCTGCGGGTTCCAGACTATCGTACGGTTGTCCTTACCGGACGAGAGCAGCAAATCGCTGTCCTGCTGGCACCACGAAAGCGATAGAATACCTTGTTCATGGCCCTGCAGGGTTCGCTCGGGAGCGTTCGAGTTTCGAAGGTTCCACAGCATGATGACGGGGGCATTGTCATCCGGGGTAGCCGTTAACAGCTTTGTGGAGTTGTTGGGGTCCCACGCAATCGCACTGACGGCCTTGCGGTTGTTGTTCAGGGTCAATGAGGCTTTCTTAGTCTTCAAGTCCCACACAGTTACGAATCCGCCAGATCCGCCAGTAGCGAGGATGTGGGAGACTTTCTGGTTCCATGCTAGGCATTCGATGTCGTCGGATCGAGCGGCCGCGTTGCCTAGTCGGAAAGGATTCGAGATGTCGTTGACGTCGTAGATGAAGAGTTCGCCCTTGGCGCCGGCAGATGCGAGAATCTGGGGCTTCAGTGGGTTGAATTGAAGCGTCTTGATCGCGCCGGTATGCTTTGTTGTCTGGGAGATAAGGGCATCCTCCTCTCCTGCGATAAGCTTCTCAGCATCCCAAAGATCCAAGGAGCCGTTCTCGAGAGCACCTGCGATGATGCCCTTGGGGTGGTCAGCGTTGGGAGGGCTCCATGCCACGTCGTAGAACCTGTATCAACTAGTCAGCGATATATGATTTTGTGTGTGGCAATGACGGTTGGCGTCTACCTGGATTCGGTGCTAAGGCTGGCGACAGGCTGAAGCTCCAGTCCCTGCTGCAGGTCGTCAAGAGCAAGGTCCCAAAGCTCGAGCTTGCTCTCGTCTGAAAAGTCAACATCGACAGCACCAGCACGGGTGCCGGTGACTAGAAGAGGGTTTCCCGAGCTGGACGACCACGCAAAGGCGGCCGTCCGGGGGATCTCGCGAAGGCGCACCATGATGGCGGGGCGTGCTCAGAACGATGAAGGGGCAGAATAGAGATGACGTTGCAACGTTGGTTGGTTATGGATTAAAGGAAATCAGCAGCGCCGGCTAGTGTTTAAACAAATAGCCAGGCAAATTATGATGGGGCTGCTTGCCTCTGCCCGCAGGAAAGCTTTGGCGTCGCGCAGGGCAGGGCGAGGATATTGGGAGGTTTGGAGAGCGAGGTATGATGCCAGATTGCAGGCTTGCTGTCCTTGAGTAAGGTACTCCTGAGCTCCAGCACGGTTACGTCCGTGCACTCCTGAGTTCCAGTCGACTTGCCGGGCGGGACCTCGTCACGTGGGTCATTAACCACTAATGGGTCGTTCAATGTGACATGCCTAAGTGATGAGAGCACGGATTATTGTGTGTAGAGTACGTTTATTCTTATCTTGTACGTCATGTAGATCGAGAGCCAGATAGTATACTCGTTGGATGCCAGAATCCTATCTTGTCTCAACAGTGCATTTTTGTCGTCCCGTTCGTGGTCATTGCGACTACATCTTAACCTAGGGCGTTGTTGATGTGCGAAAAGCCAACACACATAAGGCGATACACACAATGGCGACTGTTGGAAATCTGAGCCTAAGACTCTATACCTACTCCTCGGACGACAATCTGAGGCGCTACTCCCAAGCTTTCACCTCCAAATGCAGGACGGGATGGTATGAATTTGTCACAGTAAGATGTCCGGGCATCCCCTCAGCCGTGATAGGGTAGTACATGTTAGTCAGTATCGGCTTCGGTGTACCCAGCAAATGTTCTGAACTGAAGGTCGGCCCAAGTCAATTGGAAGCATACACGGAGTCCTAAGTCTTTGCATATCATATAAGGGGAAAGAAACCCAAGTTTAATTGATGCAACGCAATGATCGAACCCCAGAAACAATTAGGTTGGCTGGAACGTATATGTATGAATCACGTGACAAAGCACAGAGCCTGCCTTGGCCCCAACACCAAGCTCACGACGCCTATGGGTACCTCTGCGTTGACATCAAATCGAGAAAGATCAACACCACTTTTGGCGGCATCTATTATTTTGAAAGTGGCCAAGATGACAGACGCTACACGATGGAAATCTACTGTTTATGTCGGCGGGCTTTCGCAATTGGCCACGGAGAGACATGTTCTTGATGCCTTCATACCATTTGGAGACATCGTTGAAGTCCAGCTGCCAAAGAACGACAAACCAAACTCTACAGATGTCCATCGGGGATTTGCATATGTAGAATACGAAGACGCTGCAGATGCTAAGGAAGCAATCGACAATATGGACCAGTCAGAACTATTCGGAAGAACCCTTAAAGTCTCCCCAGCCAAGGCGCCCAAGAGTGCCGAGGAAGGACTGGGTAGCAAAACTGCCGTTTGGCAAAAGGTAAGTGTCTACCCGAAATGTTTACGATTCGCACGATTGACCTGGTGCTTTCAGGAGGGATGGCTCGCTGAGCATGCGGCGGATGAGAAGGATATTACACTGGGCGATTCCAACAGTGCAGTGCCAGATGTTGGCCCTGATCCCATGCAAGGACTGGAAGGACTGGATGTGGCTGGGCCGAAGCCAGAGTAATGGGAGACTTGGAGGATTGGGAGGGTCTGATGAGTTGGTTCTACGTGTTTCAAGCTGGCATAGCGCGGGCGTTTCGGCAAGGAGATCATGGCTACTATACGCTGGCTGAAGGAGCCATGCATCAATGGAGGGGATATTTCAAGAGATATGAATACTTCGATTTCCCAGTCTTCCCCGCTCACATATACAGCCTTGCTACCAACAATCAAGTTGCCTTCCCGGGAAGTTCGTAGATATCTCGCGCGGTTTCTAGTGACCCTCAGCACGGGCAGAGGGACCCTGTCGGGACAGGCGGAGGTTCTTGTCGACGATGAACTTGCGGCTGACGGAGTAGGTGGCAGCGCCGAGGGCAAAGGCGACGACGACGGCTATGATGACGTTAGAGCAAGAAAGCACTCAGTTGAGATGAGGTCGCATTACCGAGGGGGTACAGCTCGGGAGGGATTTGCTTGAGCTTTCGGAGACGCTGGCTGATGGTGTGGCCTTGGGGCAGGTCAGTATCGAGGAAGCATCGATGTCGGGCGGTTGTCGGCGCCTTGGGTAAACGGAACACTTGGGCCGCCGGCAAGAATCGGATCACGTACCAGCCTGGTCCTCCTTCTGCAGGGCACTGTGAGCTCTTGTCGTCTCCGCCGACCAAGGGGGAATTGAGGGCTATGACTTACGGGAATGGGGCGCATCATGCGCGGCGTCTGCCGGAACATCCTGAGAGCGGTGGTGGAACGCATTTTGGTGAGTGGAGAGGGTCTTTGAGAGGTCCAAATGTGACGATGCAATTGGAAATTGACGACCTTGGAAGAGTGTTTAGAGGTGGCCGAACATCTGATGTGCAATTGCAAACTGACCCACCTCCACTGGTGGGTGCCTGATGCAATTGGCCCATGCAACCTGAGGCATACATCGAGCTGACGGGAATCGAACCACCTGATTCGAGCCGGTAACATCGACGCATCTATCTCCCATTCAACCCACCGACCGAGCTCCATTGCACCGTCATTGCCCGCATAACCAACCTCCCAAAGACCAATCCCTCGCTCAATCCATCATGTCGGACGAAGAAGGCCAGGAGCTTGTCACCAAGCCCTTCAAGTTTGTCACTGGTACGCCCGATAATCCCGCTGGAAAAAAATGACCTGATGACAATCCCGAGGCTAACAATTCCGCGCAGCTGGTGAGCCAACCCTCCCCCCTCATCGAATGAGGTCCGCCAACGCCGACGCCGACGCCGACGCTTGACGATCCAACGATTCCAATTGCGCCCCGCCTCGCCGAAACATGCACCGTCTAACCCGTCTCTAGGCACCGATGCCCGATTCCCCAACATGAACCAGACCAAGCACTGCTGGCAGAACTACGTCGACTACCACAAGTGCATCAACGCCAAGGGCGAGGACTTTGCGCCCTGCCGCCAGGTATGCGCGCGCGAGAGAGAGAGAGAGAGAGAGCAGGAATGGCTTGTCAGCATATTAACCGAGTCATAGTTCTGGCTGTCCTACCGATCTCTGTGCCCCTCCGGCTGGTATGCCCGCTGGGACGAGCAGCGTGGTACGTATCATCGTTTCGATCGTGTCTGGGTGGTTGCTTTAGCTAACACATTACCAACAGAGGCTGGCAACTTTCCCACCAAGCTGGACGCTTAAGCGATATATCTGTAGTCGAGGAATGGCAGATGTTTCATAGCATGGAGATGGCAGACAAGCTGCGAATGTACTACTTCTAAACTTGCTGTGGGCGATTCTCCTAAGGCTCATCGATTGACCGTCAATTCTGAAGGCAGCCTACTAATGTGCATTATTGGACAACGACATGTGAACACTGTAGTTATACTGCCTCTCGTTACTGGAAACCTTCAACTAAGAAGAGAAACGCCGAATCGCGCCCATTTACCAAATTCGCCGTACGCCGTAAGCCCGTAAACATTCGCCGCGATTGGCCGAGTTGGCCCGCTAATACATATTACAGCTTCCAGCCCATAGAGCATGCCTGTAATCCAGTGATCATTTCTTCTCTTCTTCCTCTTCATCGGAGCTCATGAACTCATCGTCTTCGTCGAATCCGAAAAAGGTCCTCGTCTTTGGCGCCTCCGAATTCTTTTGCTCTGGCGGGGGAGTCGATTCAGTTGATGATGTGTTCTTCTCCTCATCTGACCCAGATACGTCGTTGCTCTGCGCAGTTGAGTTGGAGTCGTGAGAAGTGCCGAGCAAGTTGTCCTTGTAATTGCCGCTCTTCATGGCAGCCAAGACCGCATCACGAGTCTTCTCGCTGCTCTCCTCCTTATCCTCCACCCACTTTCCATCGATGCGGCTCTTATTTCCCGATTTAATCTCGGCCTCCTTCTGCTCCGACATTTGAACAATCTGTTCCCAACGCTCCCGGCGCTTCTCCTTCTCCTTTTGCTCCATCTCAGGCTTGATCGCGAGATACTCGGCCAGAGCCTTGGCCTCGTTGACAGTCCGTAGTCGCCGACCATCCAGGTTGCGGCTGGAGCCGTGATCTTCCTGGTTCCGCTTCTTGCGCGACGACATGCGTCCACCAGCTGCTCGAAGCTGAGATCCGAAACCACCTTTGCCACCGCAAAGAGGCACAGCGAGGCGCAGCGAGAGGAAGTCATCTTCGCCAGTCGCAAGGTAATCGGAGAGCGGGGCTTCTGAAGCGGTAGGTAGCTGCTTGTTCGATAGAGTCGTGATGATGAGCCTGGTCTGGGTAGTTGGCAGTCGCTCATCTATTCGGTCCCGAAACTCCGAAACAGTCGTTGAATGTGGCAAAGGCAGGACTAGAGTAGGAGGCAATCCGAGTCCAGGAAAGCCTGTGACCAAGACGTTGAGACTTCGAGGTGACATGTTTGCGTGATGTGAGAACTGCCAACTTTGACAACCCGCGCTGATTTGTTTTGTTTCTGTGTTGATGCACTCGATGGATGGAAAGGATGCTTTCTCCGGAGCTTGGCGCAAGTCATAGCTGGCTCTGCTTGACATGTTGACGCCTCAGCCACATCTACTACTAGCCTGTGAGGCTAAGTCGGTGCCTTATCAGCACGTGACCCTTCTCCGCTACTGGGCACACAAGCCACCCCACTTCGCTACCTCGAATTTCATGGTAGGGTTTACGCCCACAAAAGTAATCCATTTTGAGATCTGCTTCGTCCTCCGAAAAACTGCCACCTTCCAACATCGACCCTCACGCAGCACAACCGCCACGATGTTGATTCCCAAGGCCGACCGCAAGAAGATCCACGAGGTAATAACCGGGCGACAAACCCGACGAAAATAGCCTGACGCTGACAATCCCGCCAGTACCTCTTCCGAGAGGGTGTCCTCGTCGCCCAGAAGGACTTCAACCTCCCCAAGCACCCCGATATCGACACCAAGAACCTGTTCGTTATCAAGGCTTGCCAGTCCCTCAACTCCCGCGGCTATGTCAAGACCCAGTTCTCGTGGCAGTACTACTACTACACCCTGACCCCCGAGGGTCTCGACTACCTCCGCGAATGGCTCCACCTCCCTGCTGAGATCGTTCCTGCCACCCACATCAAGCAGCAGCGATCGCACGCTCCTCCCCGCGGCATGCTCGGTGAGGGCGAGCGCGAGCGACGACCGTTCGGCCGTGGACGCGGCGGTGACCGTGGCGACCGCGAGGGCGGTTACCGAAGACGCGAGGCTGGTGAGGGCAAGGAGGGTGGTGCTCCCGGCGAGTTTGCTCCTCAGTTGTGAGACTCCCCCTTCAATTGGTTTCGGAGCGCCGTGCTCTGTTGGGAGATGTAATAATGCTAACATTGTGGACAGCCGTGGTGGTTACGGCCGTGGCCGTGGCGCTGCTCCCCCCTCTTGAACGTGCCCAATTTCTTTAGGTGATCACTTCGGGAGACATGGCGAACGGTAGCGGCATGTACTCTAAAAATGGAGGGCAATTTTCACCGTGGGTTTCCGCTCGTGTGATGGTTGCGTGGGAGACGCCGTGGGAGTTTGAGGTTTAGATCCTCGGAATCATCATTTGCATCAGGGTCAATATTTGCCGTCAACGAGAGTAATTGCTCGGAAATGCGCCGTGAAGCCAAAGTTTATGAAATGTGACTTTGAGATGCCCCATTCTAGGGTGTCAGCAACCTCCTCGTGCCTTTGTCACCTGATTCCATCTGTGACGACAGTTACGATAATGCTCGTCTCTGATCTCTATCCTAGATTGGCGAGCATATAGTGTCTACGCATTGGTTCCGTAGGAAGTGGCTGCTATTGTTGGATATAAGGCACTGGGATTAGCTCGGTAATTCTAAAACAAAGCCGTGATGATTATTGCGGTCATGTTCGGGGATTAATCAGGAAAATTGTATAAACTTCTTGGCAACCGTCACAACGCCAATGTCCGCCTGCTCGAATTCCAACACACTGAGCAATAACATAACAGGAAAACGCTGCTATGATACCATTACGTTCAGTGAACAATTTTGGACGCACGATTTTTATATTCATCCTGCCCGTGGTTTATCTCTGACTCCCAGAAACGTTTTGTAATTGAATGACCAACTTTGCATACTCAACACTCTAATCGCTAATGGCAGCATTCGATCAACGGGTGAATTGGGGTTGGAGACTGATAAAGATATACCCATTCATCTGAGTACAGTCCTGGCAGTATGCGTATGAATGCGAGTAATTTTTCAGGTCAACTCTAGCAGGCACTTTCCTGCGAAGCGTCACCCGATCATAACCAGGTTACTTTACATCTCTGATGGCTCTGTTAGGGTTGCAATCCGCACCAGCATAGAAGTATATATAATACATTGACAGAGATGCCTGTGCCTTCGGGCACCAAACGAACTTACTATCGTCTTACGGAAAAAGAAGCTCAATACTTTAGTTCGAACCATCGTCGCGGGTTTCTTTTTCACACTTGATTTCTATATGCCCTCATTGTCTGACGAGCATGTTTCTAAGAGATGGGGCCTCGACTCTTGTTCCCCTTTTGACAGACGGTTGGCTTGGTGATCACTACTATGGATGAAGTTCCCTCCTAACATCGAGAAACGGATGGTCGACGGCTGATACACCAGGAGATCATAAGCCCGGCAACAAGAGCAGGCGAAACTGTCTGTGCTATATTCTCATTGTCCCTGCACCAGTACCGATCTCGGCACGTGGTCGACCGAGCAGCCTTAAAACGAAAGCGCAAGCTCTACAAATGGTACGAGTAGAATACTTCCTTGAATAGTGATAATAATAACACGACGACTACCTGCCTACCTACCTAGGTAGGTATGTACCGTAGGTAGATACAAACCATGATGACCATTCCACAGACTGGTTCCAAGCGAGTTGGAGAAGAGCCCAAAGAGCGACCAGCATATTCCCTACCGACATCCCAGCATGTCCACTCCAGCCGAATGGGCAGAAGGCCACTGAATTCGGCAAGAAGTTGTTGTACTACGGCTGATTCGAGCGCGCTCTTTTCTTTAAAAGAAGAGAAAACGGTTTTCAGAGGCAGTTATGAACGGGAAATCAGTTGTGCTCTGCAACACCGCGACTAAGTTGTTCACGCGTAGCAGCGGCTTTCACGACTGCTCATATCGCAATCCCGCAGCTACCGCCTTCATCTCTGTTTCTCTGCTGGGCATGGCTATATAATTAAACGAAATGCTTGGTCCGCATCCTAGTTATCATTTCAGGCGATATACCTAGTTCTGTATGCGAGGCGATATCGAGGTCCCCCGAATGAAAACCTCAGCGGCGAAAATAACAAGCCAATGCCAAGCCTACCTCATCCCGTGTCCAATCTCCGATAGACAAACGCGACTGATGCGCCTACTACCTAGGTGCTGGCTCAATTCCTATGACAAAGTGGGAGCTGACAGGCAAACCTTGCTGGCGATGGTCTTGAAATGAGCCTGGCCAAGAAAGTTGATGATGTAGAGCACTGTCTTGAGCTACCGCGCTCCGATCCTGAGACACAGTTGAAGGATTGGACAATCCGAGTAGTTTCGACATTGGTGAGTGAGTAGTCGCCGAATGGACCAGCTTCCCAATAATTAGCTCGAATAGTCGTTGAGGCCATTGGCTCAGTCAAGATGCGGGAAGATGCTATCAATTATGTCCGACGAAGGGCGAAGTTGGCCGCCCACGGGTGTCGTTCTGGTGACCCATTATGCCTGGCTTATTGTGCTTATTCTTTTCATCTGTACGTGTGTACGCCAAATCCGCCCATGTTTCATGGTTGCTACCTAAGGTCCTCGGTGACGAAATCACTATCCTTGGTTTAATATGCGGGATCTTTATGCTCTTCAAGTCTCGAACCATCTACGCGGCATCTGCAAGTCGCCCACTCATACAACTCTGGCTGCGACCATCAACTATCCTTAATCAGTCAAGGTCAAGCTCGAAGAGTTGGACCAACCCTTGGAGAGCATTAAAGATAAAAGGGTCTTCAAGGCTGCCGTTATATTTGAGTAAGATGGCTGGGGTGTGTAAGCGTCTAAGTGTTCGGGTTGGCTTGGCTGTACGTGGCTGGTGCTTGCAGCATGATTCAGCTGTAGAGGAGCTGAAGACGGCCTCGAAACTTGGGGGCCTTACTCTCCGCACAACCTTCTCTCTATTCGCACCACCTCAGTCACGTACCGAGACATGCCTAGATCCTTCTTAGGCAATGTGCAACCTAGTAGACATTTAGTACCGCAACACGCTCTTACACAAACCCAAGAGCCAAGCCACACAGTAGCTATACCTCGGCCGCACCTACAGCCTCTGCGCCTACGGACCTACAGCGTATTACTAGGCAGAGCAGGTAGTTCATAGCTCGCATACGACTATCTAGCTACTGCAGTGTTCATTTCTCGCTTGGATCCGAGGTCGAGCGAATGGGGGAAATGGGTGGTGCGAATGGTGAGACTCAAAATTAGAAGCGTGAGATGACCTTGCTGTCAGCTCACGATTCACTCACTTTTTGGCCGCCGGTTACCTACCCTCCTTTTTTCATTTGTTTCTCAGTTCTCATGCCTGAGAGTCGAAGTCTCGGCGAACAATAAAGCCGTTTCCTGGAGAACAGCACAGCAAGTCAACCCGGTAACTCTTGCATCATGAATATCGCTGATTCGGATCTCTTCAAGGCTTACGCTCGGCCAGTGGTCCGCCCCAACGCCAACAGCCCGCCGCCTCAGCTTGGCGTTATACAGACCGCCATCCAAGCTCTGAAATCTTTGGAGAGGGTTGAGGTTGGAACCATTGAGATCTCCAATGATGGTCAAGAGTAAGGAACGCTTCCAGGCTGTCACTCACTTGACATCCATTAATTGCTGGTCTAGCTCTTTCGCCATCACTATCGAGGGCCAGGTCATTGGAAGTATCCTTCACAATAGCACTATGGACCCCATGGACGTCAAGGCCACTTTTAACGGCTCCGCGTTTGGAGCGTTTACTCTACCCAGGGTCACGGTGCGCTTCGGGAGAGGCAGCCTGAAAGTTGCGGTGCAAAAGGTACCCATTATGGATCAGACGACTTTCAAGAGCTTTGTACGAAGCATCTTGGTCAACGACGAGACTGGTTTCTCGTTGAAACATGGGCTTGAAGTCATTGAGGTCCCATTACGGGGTTTAATGGGCCCAACCGTCGCGCTAGTTATGCTTGACGTGACTGGCGGTGATGCTGTCGCGTCCTTGCATATAACCAATCCGGGCCACGTCGCGATTAACCTTGGCATGTGTACCTTTCAGCTTCGCAACACTGACCACGAGGGTGCGGTTCTGATGGAGCTGCAAGGACTCCTGAGGATCTTGAAGGGGGAAACGAACGTCATGCTGCGGGGAACGATTTGCGAAGAAGTGGCTCTCCGCGGCAGCAGGGCGAGGCTTGTTGGTGTAGAGACCCAAGGTTCTTGTGGATCATGGTGTGACGAGGCCATCAAGGAAATTGATGTGGTGGTTGAAATGAAGCCGGGTTGGAGAAAACTGTTGCAGAAGTCGAATGACTGACGGGAGTTGTCAATGTTGAAAGTTCTCGACCAGATGAAGACCCTTTAGCAGTAGTACTACCCCAATCGTCGCAGACCGGGAAGCATGAAAGGCCCAATCGTGACTCTATGAAATGGCAATATGTATCATAGAAGATCACTTGCGCTTCCAATAGTTGGTGAATTGGCGTGTTACTCTGTAGGGTAGTATAGCAGCGTTGGTGTTGCTTGGGAGGTTTTGTCTTGCGCGAGCCCAATGGGTAATAAAGTGGGTGCTGAAAATAGCAACCTACTGTAATCTGTATCCTGGCCAATGTCTTCAATGGCTGCCAACTCCGGCCTGGGTTGGGTTGACCCGATTTGCGGGGCAAGCTGGAAGTGGACGGGCAAGGATGGACGCACTAGTATAAGTAGGTGTAGTACATGGGTATAGTAGGTAGGAGTACATATGACAGTTGGACACCCACGCAAGCCGGCCGGCATTGATCAACAGGGGCCCAAGCGGTGGGTTCAATTCAGATGCATTGTCAAGGTTGTGTGTGGTGGGCAATACATAGTCTACAATACTCGTGATACTGTACATCTCAGACATGCTTCACTGCCCCGGCAATGCGGATTTATACCCGCCCTCAGACATTCCCCTTGCGTTTCGCACACGCACTCTTCCACAAAGAGGCATGCCTGGGAACGTGCAACAGGCAGTAAGAGCTGGATTGGGTCGTAGCAGACAGATGAATCGGCAAACTTCAGGTGTGCAGCTGGGCGCAAAGAAGCTGTCAGCTCCAGCCAGCCCTAGCCAGCGATACGAGGCAAAGCTGAAGCGAAGCTGGCTGCATCGACAACCAATAATCGGTACTCCGTACTCTGCACAGAAACGACGCGCCCTCGTGTTGCTCGTATTGGCCCTCTCCCTCTGCCTCTCCCTCTCTGCATGCGGACCACTTATCCGTGGATGGCCCCATTCCTTGTTCCTTGGCTTTGTTGGGCTCGTGCGTGCGTGCCTGTGATGCCTGTGATGCCTGTGACAGTCAAGCGCGGGCACGCATGGATCCCGCATCCGTATGCGTACATACTGTAAGTTAATTAGTATGCGTACCTCGAACAAACATAAACTGCCTCCAGTCCCACGAGCGCTCCGTACCTATCCGTCCATTCCCAGACAAAGTTTCTGGCCCTTGTCTCGTCTCGCCATTGCTCGCCCAGCCAAGAGGCTGTGACCCACTCAGCCACCTGTTTTCGGTGTCTTGGCCATTCGTCGTCACCACCACCACCGTCGTCGTCGTCGTCGTCGGCTTGACGGCTCACGGATTGCGACTGACGGGTTGCACATGTCAGATCTATCAAACTTCCTGGGTCATCTCCTATAACCTTTTCTTTCTTCAGCTCGGTGCAATCACAGCTGCCAATGCCACCATCGTCGTTGCCCCATCACTCGGGTCTTGTCAACTCCAGGAGCGTCCCGTGACTGTTGATTGCCTGCTGAAATGGCTCCATGGTTAAGCCGCCGTGGCTCCCACTCCCCAAACGAGAATTCATCGACTAGTCACGATCTGATCACGCGCATCCACGCTTCCGCACTCGAGACACCCATTGCGCTACCCCCGTCTGCGACGATATCTCTTCCTCAACCACAGCCAGGTCGCCTTCACGGCAGCCGCCTCGGCGTTTCCCATGCGCGCGCTCACTCCCATTCACAGCCACACGCCCGCGACGACTCGACCTCTTCCGACTCCGACTCGTTTGACCCTCGACCCTCGTCCAAGTCAAGTCGAGCTCAGCACTCGCGATCCATGAGCCAGCCCTTTCCCTCCCTTTTCGGTGGCAAGAAGAAGAAGACAAGGCAGAGCTCCTTCGGTGGACCGCCCCCCGACCTGGGTTTCACCGATGATGATGTCGTTCAGCCAAAGCAGCCCGCCGCCAAGTCTCCCGTAGGACGCGGGCTGGCTGCAAGCAAGGACTTTGCCACGGGCAACTGCATGACATGCGGGTCGATGGTACGATGGCCAAAGGAGCTCAGGGTTTTCAAGTGCACTATTTGCAACACCATCAACGACCTAGAACCCTCGGAATCGTCTTCGGCGGAGAACCAGGCTAGCAGAGGATGGAAATGGCGTCGAGAGCCGGCTCAAGGGCCGTCCCCGGGCCCTCAGCCAGAGCAAACTGCGTCACCAAGCGGTATGTATAGTCCGTGCCTGTTGTCTTCGAGGTTCAAGTCTGACAAACTATATAGCCCCTCAACTCACCGTCATTCACACGCAGCATCTAGTTCAGCAGTGTATCCTGGCCTACCTGCGAAAGTCATTATGCAACTCACCGCCGCAAGCACCGAAGAACCAGCTTCCGGTGCACAATAACCTATCTTTCAGCGCTCGACTTCAGAACTCAGGGCTCCGCTCGGAAGCTCCAGGTGTCAGCCGCGGAGCAACGCTGCCCACGCCCAAGGGCTCGTCTCCGACCATATATGTTTCTCAACATACCTTTGACGAAGAGCCCACGCTCCGACCGAGCAGTTCAAGAGCCAACTCAACACCATTGCCCAGGCCATACCCTCCCGCATATCTACATCGACCCGATAACCAAGACCGCTCGTTAGACACTGCCCGAAGAAGTCATCAAAGAACTCCGTCCAAGAGCTCAGATGATGACCCAAGGAGGATTTTCAAACCAGTAGAGGAGTACATAATTCACTGTTTCGGATCGTTTGAGTGCATCAACTCGTCTTTCATGACCTGCCAGCACCCCCGCAATGCTGTTCGGCCGACAAACGAGGCCATTCGCAGAAAGCCCATGCCACAAAAGGAGACGCGAGAGGAACGCGGACGTGCATCTCGAGAAGACCGGGATGTCAAAGGAACCCAAGACCAGACACATATTGATCAAGGTGTGTGGGATCTTGACCCTAAGCTCCTCCTACTTGGAAACGTTGCAGAGAATGGAACATGGTGGGCTGGCGCGCAGGAGGAAACGCAGCCATCCAGGTCGCCCACACGCAAAGGGGTCAACTCGACTTCAAAACAACAAACTGCTGTCAAGTCACCTAATGTGGATTGGAAAGAGCTGTCAAGTTGGTATTCAATCATCACCAACGCCGCAGAGGGGTGGTTCGGCATGTACGAGGACATGTCTCGTGAGGATAACGTTTTCGCACCTTCGGAGCAAATCTTGCAAAAGATTGAGCGAGACTTCCTGCAAGCTCAAGAGCATACCCAAAGAGTCCTGCTAAAGGCTACCGAGATGCTTCTTAAACGTCCCGGGCGACCACTTACCAATACTGCAAACCTTCGATTTCTTCTTATAATTCTGGAGAACCCTCTGCTCCAGTCCAACAGTCGGCACTTTCGTGGGCTGCTTCAACCCAGTGCTGAGACACCAAGACCAAAAAAAGAGCAGACCCAGGGCGGAAAAGCATCCCTACCGACATCCGGAGTTGTATCTGGCCAGAACTCGGGCATAATAAAGCGCATAGTCGGAATGATCTCAAATTCGGCGATTGAATGCCATAACCAACTCATCATTTGGTTTGCGAGATATGACATGGCCCGCTTTGCCAATACCAAGGAGTTAGTTTCCGAGTTCCTTACATACCGCTTGATACGCCAGAATGATAAAAAACAGGAGGTCGAGGTCGACATCACGGCTGGCCTCATCCCCGAAATGCAGGAAGGCCGATCGGGGGCTTATCTATACGATGAAATTGGAGCGTCCAGCTCTGCCAAGAAGCCCAAGGAACCTGCCAAAAACACGACCTATACCCAGGACTGGCAGATAAGAGCCACGTCCCGAGTCCTTGCGCTGCTCTTTGCCGCCAATAACCTTCCTCATGTACGGAAAGGAGATGAGCCAACCTCGTCATCGCCGGAACGTAACCTGGCAGCTGTCCGAGAAGGTGTCCATTCAAAGGGACAGCTGCTACCAACCAGCGACTTTTACAACTCGATGATTGATTACGCCGATCTTGTTGTCGATTTCGAGAATTGGGAGAACCGAAGGGGAAAATTTACATTTTGCCAATATCCGTTTCTGCTTAGCATCTGGGCCAAGACCCGCATCATGGAACATGATGCTCGTCGGCAAATGCACAACAAGGCACGAGACGCCTTTTTTGATAGTATCCTGAGTAACAAGAGTGTCAACCAGTTCTTGGTGCTGAATGTTCGGCGGGATTGCTTGGTCGATGATAGCCTCAAGGCCGTTAGCGAGGTCATTGGAAGCGGCAGTGAAGATGTGAAGAAGGGACTGCGTATTGTATTCAAGGGTGAAGAAGGCATCGACGGGGGCGGGCTACGCAAGGAATGGTTTCTCCTTCTTGTCAGGGAGGTTTTCAATCCTGACCATGGTAACGAGGCCCCATCGACCGCGCATAAGAAGCTGCTGACACCCCTCCCTAGGCATGTTCCTATACGACGAGGATTCACGATACTGTTACTTCAACCCGAACTCATTTGAGACAACGGATCAATTTTTCCTTGTCGGTGTTGTCATGGGCTTGGCCATCTACAACTCAACCATATTGGACGTTGCCCTTCCGCCATTTGCATTCCGGAAACTCATTGCATCTGCCCCTACCCATAGCAAGTTGACGCCCACACACATGCGACGGGGAATGCGTTACACACTTGATGATCTGGCCGAATATCGACCGGCGCTGGCGCGGGGCCTGCAACAGCTACTCGACTACGATGGAGATGTGGAGGCAACGTTTTGTCTTGACTTTACCATTGAGACTGAAAAATATGGCACAACCGTCCAGGTTCCCCTGTGCCATGGCGGCGAGCGGATATCAGTGACGAACAGCAACCGTCGAGAGTATGTCGATCTATACATACGTCACATTCTGGACGTTTCTGTGGCTCGACAGTACGAGCCTTTCAAGCGAGGCTTTTACACCGTATGCGGGGGGAATGCTTTGTCCTTGTTTCGACCCGAGGAGATCGAGCTCCTTGTGCGGGGCTCGGACGAAGCCCTTGATATTGTGTCCCTGAGAGCCGTGGCTGAGTACGACAACTGGGGTACACCAAAGCCAGAGGATTCAGAGCCGGTGATTGACTGGTTTTGGAAGACGTTTGAGGAGGCGACGCCACAAGACCAACGTAAGCTTCTCCTGTTTGTGACTGGCAGTGACCGAATTCCGGCCATGGGTGCCAGGGTCCTGCCTATTAAAGTCTCGTGCCTCGGCGATGATAGTGGCAGGTTCCCTATCGCGAGGACATGTTTCAATATGATTTCTTTATGGCGGTACGGGTCCAAAGCCCGGCTAGAGAAAATGCTTTGGACTGCTGTCCATGAGAGTGAAGGATTTGGGCTGAAATAAACTGCAACGTGGGGACGGCATGGATTCATATGAGGAGCTTGACTCAAAGAAGGCCACCCGCACATTTGGCCGCTTGTTATTTACATGTACATCTGGAGCATTGTTTGGGGGTAAAAAAAAAAAGGAGGCAGAATGTCATCAATACTTGGCGCATAGGTAAACGGTTATTTCACAGCATAGCCCGTGTTTTCGAAGGAAGAAGAAAGAAGTGGCGCCACGCCATGTGAGCACGTTGAGAGCATTGCATACACTTGAGAGGTCCTGGGCGAGAGGGATTCAACAACATCAGCGTAAGAACCCTTGCCGGGCTGAAGGATATTCTCCTTGGGACAAATCGAACAGATTGAACAAGTTGAACAAGATTGATCCGATTTCTGTCATTTCTTCAAGTAATACACTGCCAATTATATGACGACAAGTAATACACATAGCTTCTATTGTACAGCAGCTCGCATGCCCTATGCGGACTCGTCTTCCGTCATGCCACCCGCGGCTCGGGCGCGCTTCAACATGTCCTCCTCACGGCGCTTCTCCTCCCGTACGCGACGTAGGCGGGCTCGATCAGCTTCGCCCTGGAGCTTCAGGGCCTCGAGCTCCTGCATTTCGCGGATCTCCTCAGCCGAGGGATCGATCGGGATGGCGCGGGTCTCGGCGAGGAAGGACTGGAGGATGTTGGTGGAGTGCTTGCCCGCCAAGTCGATGTTGACGGTGCGCTCGTCGGGGCTGGGCGCCTGGACAGGAGAGAGGTTATCGCGGGAGGAGGGAGGTTGGATGCGGGCGTCGGAGGGCGCGGGGGCCTTGAGATCGCGTAGGTAGACGGTCATGGTTGGCTTGGAGTCGTTGTTCGTGTGGCGGTTGACAATCATGGGGACGGCAGGGTTGTGGTACTTGAGACGGGGCAGGTTTTCGCGCCAGAATTTCCTGTGGCGAACCAAGAGGTGCCTCTAGTTAGCATGCCATCTCGAAGCAATGGTTGAATACGAGGGAGCGGGGACGAACCTTGCACCCATGTGGCCATTGTCATTACTTTGGGCAAAGTCCATGTGTATTCTGGTAACCTCCTGGGGGAGGATGGCAGCGCCGGGACCGCATTTCAAGTTGATGAGCTGTGAGGGAGTGTAAGACGACGCATCGGTGGGCTCGTGTAAGAGAAACCTACCGTCTATGGAGGAGTTAGCATTGCGCAACATCAGGAGAGGACTCGGGCTTGGGCGAGAAAGTAAGGCATACCTTGCGGAACAAATTTAACCGCTCTCCGAGGGACCGCATTGTGAGACTATGGACCTTGAACCAAGGCAAGCAATTCTCCAAATGCAAGGCTACACTCCTCGTCGTCGCTGGCAATGTCGAAAAGTCGTGAAGCCGGCATTCAGAAAATCCGCTAGACCCCTGCGATGAAGCCGGCTTGGACGGGCCGAAAGTTGACCCGGGCTGTAGCGGGACGGTAGACTAATAGTGGGGGGAACTCTGATCTGCCGTCGCGTGCCTGTGGATTAGTAGTGGCGCTTCTGGAATTTTTTGGGAGCTTTACACTTGGGGCCAGCAGCATCCAGGCTGTGAAAAGACGTTGCTTTCGACGACTATTGCGCGGAAATGCACCGAGCATTGACGGCGCGATGGCTCAACCGGGCGCTGAGCATTGCTGAGCCAACTGTCTCGGCATCCGCTGGCGTGCCTCTGTTTCTCTGTCCCGTGGTTGGATATTCTACCCACTGGTCGAGGTCGGCTCTGGCAGCTCCGAGGTTGCGACCGTCTCTTTGCGCTCGTCGATCGAACCACACCGAAGCGACGACCCCTTTACCGAACCAGCAAGAGACAGCGATATCGAGCGATGTACCGGCCTCGGAAACGTCGGTGGAGACGCCCTCGTCCAGCCCAGAACCCGCAGAGCGGAAGCTGCCGTTGAACTGCACAGGCTGCGGAGCCTTTGCGCAAACTACCGACCCTCAGATACTTGGATACTTTGATCTGAACAGCAGGAGGGTAAGGAAATGGCTGAACCCGAAAGTCTACGAACCGCGGCACACAGAAACCGGCGAGGATCATGTGGTCGACGAGGTGCTCAAGTCGCTAGACGCCACCAAGCTGGCAGAGCTGGGCCTTGACCCGGATGCCCTGATCTCGGGCAAGGAGGCGGAGGGCTCCGTTGCGCCCAAGGCGCCCCCGCCGGATAAGCAGCCCGTGTGCGACAGATGCCACAATCTACAGCACTACAGCCTGGCGAGCGACACTGCCAAGGTTGCCATGTTCCACCCTACCGTCGAGTCGCTGCGGGAGACGATCGAGGAGTCGCCGCACAAGTACAACCACGTCTACCACGTCATTGACGCCGCCGACTTCCCCATGTCGCTGATCCCGCGGCTGAATGTGCTTCTCGGCGACATTCCACTGCGCACGCGCAACCGCCGCTCTCGGTCCGGCAAGTTTGTCAAGGACCGCCAGACGGAGCTGAGCTTCATCGTCACGCGAAGTGACCTTCTCGGTCCGACCAAGGAGATTGTGGATTCGATGATGCCCTACCTCCGCGAGGTGCTGCGGGACGCACTGGGGAGACTGGGCGGCCGGGTTCGCCTCGGCAACATGAGGTGCGTGAGTGCCAAGCGGGCGTGGTGGACCAACGATGTCAAGGAGGACATCTGGAAGCGTGGAGGTGCCGGCTGGATGGTTGGAAAGGTCAACGTTGGAAAGAGTCAACTTTTCGAAGCCGTTTATCCCAAAGGCAGAATGCGCCCGACCAAGGCCGATGAAGCATCTGTCTCGACATATCCACGAAACTCACTGAGCGCAGAGTCGATCACCAAGGGAGCTGCCAAC
Organism: Pseudonectria foliicola; assembly: GCA_003693505.1. Lineage (NCBI taxonomy): Eukaryota > Fungi > Ascomycota > Sordariomycetes > Hypocreales > Nectriaceae > Pseudonectria > Pseudonectria foliicola. The sequence continues at coordinate 3,756 of QUZD01000094.1, read as the reverse complement.
ACCGAAGACCTGGAGGATGTCGACGTGGGAGATTTACTCCCGCCTGCCCAGCCTGCAACCAACTACCCCGACATGCCTCTCGTGTCATCTCTGCCTGGCACGACAGCCTCACCAATCCGAGTTCCCTTTGGCAACAAGAAGGGAGAGCTCATCGATTTGCCCGGCTTGGCTCGAAGCGACCTTGATCTTTTTGTCAAAGAGGAGTGCCGGCAGTCGTTGATCATGACGAAGCGCATTGTTCCTGAGCAAACGACGATCAAGCCCGGAAAGTCATTGATTCTTGGTGGAGGATTGATTCGCATCACACCCAGCTCGCCTGACATGATTATCCTGGCGTACAACTTTACACCGCTGGAGGAGCATCTGACGCAAACAGAAAAGGCCATTGCGTTTCAAGACCAGACTCGGCAGTCGGTGGGCGTTGAGAGCATCATGCTCCCTGGCATCGGCGACAAGATGAAGCATGCTGGCACATTTAAACTGTGCCACGATGTGACCAAGACGAGAGCCGGACCCCTTACGAGGAAGAATGCGGTTGGGTTTCAGGTGGACCAGTTGCCATTCCGGGTGCTCTCTACGGACATCCTAATCGAGGGCGTCGGCTACGTCGAACTCGTTGCTCAAGTCCGGGCCCGAGACGTCGAGGTTCGCCAGGCTCCTCGGTATCGCGAGCCGGAGCCGGAGCCGGAGCCATTGCCGCCAAAAGACAGCGGCAAGCCCCTCGACCCCTTTGAGGCTCTCAAGTCCAACCGGCGGGACATGATGGAGCGTCCCAAGGAGAACCGCACCAGAGTGCCACCGCGCTCCAGAGAGCGAGTGGAGTCGGTACCGCTCCCGGACCCCAACTGGCCGACGGTTGACGTCTTCAGCCCCGAGGGCCGCTTCATTGCGGATCGTAGACCGATCAACGGCTGGCTGAACAACAAGCCGCGGGTGCTGCCGCAGCACAAGAAGAGCCGACCGCGAAGGAGCATGAAGGGCCAGAAGAAGAAGGCCAAGGTGGAGCGTCGAGCTGCTGCAGCCTAGAGAGGGCTGCTGATGGCTGTGTATATCCTGCTGTAACATCTTGTAAAACGAATGTGTCCTGAAACGATAGACTTGAGTTCTGTATGACTAGAAGTAAATACCTACCTAATAGACATTGCTCTCCCGCATTTACCTCTGTATCCCATACTTGTCCTGGGAAGTGTACTGAGTTTGAGTTGTGCTGCTGAGTAAAGCAGGCTGCTGGCTAATACCAACGGGGTGCCGCCTTCATCAACAGCCCATGACGTGGGGCCGTCCCCGGATTTTCTGCCCCTCCAACAATAACGACATCGACGACATCTCTCACCGTCCTACATTGTGCGTCTTGCCGCAAGCAAACTTCTCCCTTGGACCATACGCAGGTTTCGATAAAACGAACGTAGCGAAGAAAACTGCCCCCAACAGCTGCACGCCTCCACAGCGCATCGAAGCAGGCGGATTCGCTCACAGCTTCCTCACAACCTTCGACGTCGGATCGACAATGTCGCAACAACGCGCCGCTCAGCCTGCCCCAGAGGCTCGCACACAGACACGGGAGCCGCAGCCGCCAACGGAAACCCGTGCGCCTCGCACTCTGCGTCTGCGTGGTGCACACAACTCGGCTGGGCGATCAGTGCAGTGGGCGGAAGACGTGGTGGACAATGAGGGCTTGGGACGCAAAAGCTCCAAAGGTAAGGGGAACATGCAATGGGGGATATGGGAACTGGACTGACGGCGACGCCTTGTCTACTCTAGTGTGCTGCATCTACCACCGCCCAAAGGCGGTTGGCGAGTCCAGTGACGAATCGTCATCGTCGTCGGACTCGTCAGGGTCCGACTCGGATTCCGAGCCAGAGGGCGCAAGGCCGGCCGGCGACAAGCGCAAAGCTTGCGGACACGGAGACGGACAGGGCCATGCTCACAACCACGGACGGGGCCGGGGCTCCAGGAGCAACAAGGACAAGAAGAAGCGGGCGCCGAGTCCGAACGCGTACGAGAAGGTGCCCAAGCCCAAGTCCAAGCCCAAGCCTGCAGATGAGCCGGGGACTGGCAAGGCATAGATGCGAGAGTACGGTTGGTTATAGCGTTCTTTTCACCCAATGTGGTAGATTGATGGGGCTGGGTTCGGGAGGAGATTGGTTTCATTGCATCCTGGATAGCAAGCGAGCTTCGACATGGGAACAGGGTACAAACGGGAGGATTCAAATAGCAGCTGCTTAATGGCGATGCAGCGGCGCAAGTAATGTACAAGGGGGTATCATGCCGTCTTTTAGTAGGCCTCTAGCTTTTTCCGACGCAAACAGTACAACAACCAAATGAGCTGCACTCTCAGTCGGAACCCTCCTCGGCCTTTTTGCCGCTGTGAACCACGAAATACCTCCCGGCCTTCCTCCCGGCCGTCCCTAATGCATCCCACCTCTCGGCGTCGTCCTCGACGCGGCCCCGAACCCTCCGCGCTCGCTGATAGTGGCCAACAAGGACCTCCCTGTCCAGCGCCTCACGCAGGTCGTCGAGCCCCACGGCCGTCTCGGCGCGCGCAGCGTCCGTCTCGTCGCGGACTGCGCGGAGGGGCTCCACGCCGCGGGTGTCGACACGCTGGACGGCTCGGACGAATTGCAGCTGGCTCTGCAGCGTGGTGATCATGGCGGCCTCGGCATATGGAGAGGTCGGGAGGGGGAGGGCGGAGAGGCGGAGGAGGTGGTGGAGCTGGGAGGGCGTGATGCGCTCCGGCTCTGGGGCGTCGACGGTGCTGCTACTCGTCGACGGCGAGGCCGAGGCCGAGGGGAGGAGACTGCGCACCGACCACGTTGGACATGCGAGGATGCTGGCCGCAGTGTCTTTGTTCGGTTTGGTAGACAGGGCGCGAGTGCAAGTGCTGCGGCTTGCAGAGGCAGAGCTGGTGATGGCTCGGCGTAGAGTTGGCCGGCAGGATGAACAGAAACCCATGGCGGAGCAGTCAAGAAGAGGTCAATGGGCTTTTGCAGCAGCGTATCTTGTTCCAAGGGAGGGTACCCAAGTGTGATGCAATGGCTGGTGTTGTCGGGCTTGTCTCGTAAATCCCGATATCCCGTTGTCGACTCAAAGAATTGGTGGATGGAATGCCTGTAGTACTGCAATACTCTGTATGCTGTACCTACAGTACCTTAGGTACCTTATGGTAAGTACCTTGGAGTGTATGATGTGCTGTGCCTCACCTTACCAGGCATACTCGGTGGGATGTGGCGCAGGCGATCCCCCCCGTCGTCATAGCTTCCCGGCGCGACCGCCTTCAACCTTCAGCATGGGCATCTGATACCTGATACAGCCACATTAGCAACAACCCAACCCGGCACCATCCTCTAGGCTTCGTCTCGAAGCGCTCTCCTCCTCTACACCAGCAACCTCTCGATTTCCCGTTTCTTTTTGATACCCACCAAACCTTTCGCCATGTCCCAAGATCCCCGCGCCCTTCTCCAGAAGGTCAGTCAGTCACCCGCTCACTCTTGGACCCCTCCCCCCACCTTGCTCACCACAGCTGTCGTTGTCGTTATCGCTGTCGCTGTCGCTCCGTCTCGGCGCACCTCACGATACGGCATCGTCAAGTCCTGTCTGCTGACACTCCCTTCTCCAGGCCCAGAAGGCGCACCAGGGTGCTGGAAGCGGCTTCTCCTTCTTCGGAGGTCGTGAAGAAAAGTACCAGAATGCCGCCGACATGTTTATCCAGGCCGCGAATGCCTTCAAGATGCAGAAGCAGAGTATGCCCGACGAACA
>QUZD01000093.1:79970-112820 GCA_003693505.1 Pseudonectria foliicola | reverse complement strand
GGCGGGCGACGAGGACGAGAAGACGGGAGGGCGGAAGAGCGGGGAGAAGGCGTCACAGAAGGATGCCAGTCTGCGTTGTCATGGCAAGTCGAGAGTCGGGAGTCGAGAGTCGGGAGTTGAGAGTTGAGGTCGGTAGATGGATATCGTCAGTCGGCAATCTGTACTCCGTACTGTAGGTAGTTTGGTAGTGGGTAGTTGGTCCCCTTTCAGTTCAGGAGCTCTCAGCCTGGCTGCTGGTTGGTCTGCTGGTGGTAGGTAACACGGGGCATCATCGGTGGGCGGTAAAACATCGGCGTCTTTGGTACAGTCCATAGGTAGCTGGGAGCTTCTCGACGACGACAACAAATTGCCCCGCCATCAGGTAAGGTATTATCTGGGTAAGACAGGTACGTACCTGTGAGGCATGTAAGCTTATTGCAGGGAAGCTGGACGCGTGCCTCCGAGTCACGTGACGCGACACCCCACGAACGACTTTAGAAAATTTGCGGCTCCTCGCCAGCTTTGTTCCCTTTCTCCTTTCTACACAACGCGTCCTCTAGACAGTGCAGCCATTCATCTAGCCCGCAACCGGATGACTTTCTGTCATACCTGCCGCGGCGCCGTTGATGTCTCTGCGATTTCGTGACGCGGAGAGGGATGATGGTCCCATAAGAGCTGCCCAAGTACTTTTCTTACACTTCTTGGGCGGCGTCAGAGGGGCCACACATATAATACCAACACACTTGACTGTATTCTGACTGATGGGAGTTGATGGGTTGATGGGTTGATGGGTTGATGAGTGTGAGCGCGGCCCACTGGTCTAGCTGATGATGCTTTTCTTGAGCTTCTACTCGCCAAGGAGCAGTCAGTTCGTTTTCCTCGTCTGTCCATCTGTCCACCCGTCCATCCGTCCGACAATTTCCACGTGAATGGGCTGGGTTGTCGGATCAGCCAACCTGACAATCAACAGCCACAGTGAGTGAGTTGTGGACCTCGGTCCCTGGTGTGTGCTGGCGATGTCTTGGCGCCGCATGTTACAGTACGATATGGTGTCTCATCGTGCTACATCGCTTACTGGCGATGTCGGGGATGAGTGCTCTTCCGGTCGCTGTGGAGATTGAGTGCGCATCCCGCTGCCTGGTGCTCGATAGCCGCATCCGCCACCTGCCATCGGCCTGTCGAGCCTTGCAATTGCCTGTCCGCAATAGTCTGTACTTTGCACTCCGAGGTAGCCTACGGATATACTGTAGTTACAGTTACAGTACACTCGGGGTTCGCTATCACTTGGCTTGAGCCGTCTTGTCCCTCAAGCCCTGGATCGCCAGCAGCTAAGCTTGAAGCGGTAGCCTGGTGGAAGAATGGCATCTTTCGGTGGACACACTACATACGGACCTCGACCGACGGTCTACAGTACAGTACTGCGTAGAAAAGTAGACATGTACCTCGATGTGGAGGTGGAGGAGACAGGGCTCTCGGATCCTCTGCGCGCGCGCGCGTGCGTGCGTGCGTATGCCAGAATGCGACTTGCTACTGGCTCTTGACGATGGGGCCATGTACTTGTGAGGCGTCTTTTTCCCACTGCTTTGACTGACTGCATCCTTTGAAATTGAGACTCCAAGTCCGAGTCTGAGTCCATGTCCGTGTCCCTCTCACATGCGGCCGAGCACCAGCTGGTGGCCAACTGCGTGTCTCGGTGCGTGTCTGAGTGGGTGAGTGGGTGAGTGAGTGAGTGAGTGAGTGAGTGAGTGAGTGAGTGAGGGGGAGACGATCCGATTGATGGACCTCTTCCCAGCCAGCTGTTGTACATACACACATACATACACATGGCAATGTACATTGCTGGCTGGTGGTAGTGTAGGTTGCTGTTGGACTGTACTGACTGACTGTGAGTGCCCATCACAAGCCTGGCGGAGCAGATCCGTGGCTGCGACAGGGCGGGATCATCGAAGCATGACATCAGCAAGTCACCGGCGTTAGTGATTTGGCGCTGCCCTAGGGCCTCTGTCTTATCGGGAGAGACTTGTTTGGCGGCCCCGGGTCACCATGGATGCGTTTCGCATGTGACAGCGCAACGGTACCTGGCGGTACTTTGATCGTTTGGCCCCGGGTCTTTGGCTCTGACACGTGCTTGCGATTGGGACGGGATGGCAATGCCGACCACGAGTCCCAGTCGCCCAGTCGCCCACCTCTCTTTCCCCCCCAATACCAGAGCCAAAGCTAAAAAAGAAGGCCAATGGATGGGTGGATGGATGGATGGGATCAAGGTACCTTGGCGGCATCTCAGACGATTTGGGCGCTGCGCTGCGTTGCGTTGCTTTGCGTTGCGTTGCGTTGCCCGGCCGGTTGGTCAGTCGAGCGATGCATCCATTTCATTGCATTGTGCTGCGGAGCGGAGCGAAGCGAAGCGAGACAGGCAGACGATAATTGCCAGCCAAGGGGGCAGCACTAGCCAGTCCAGCAGCCCTGAAGCCGAGATGGGAGAGAATGCCTTGCTTGCCTGCTTGCCTGCTTGCCTGCTTGCCTGCTTGCTTGCTTGGTGCCATCCCCCCGTCGTGTCGTGACGAGGCGGGCTAAACCTTGGCCGGCTCAGCAGCATCCCTCACCACAACATGGCCAGCCAGCCCAGCCAGCCCAGTCGACCGGGAGTTGTGTTCCATGGATGTTGACCGTCATGTGCCCAGAAGAGGTGCCGGCAACAGTACCTACCTGGCTGAGGACCTAGGTACCCAAGGGAGGTAATCTGTAGTCTATAGCCCATACCTCTAGATTGCTTCTATGCTGACAGCCCCCCGCCTGTACCTAAGGTACCGATGTACGTATGGATGTATATATGCACATAGAGCTTGCAGGGCCTGTAGCGGCCTTGAGCGCCTAGAGTGTTCCCCCACTCCGCCCCTGTCCAGCCCTCGAAGCCCACTAAACGCTCCAGTTTTCCAGTGGACGGCGCGTCCCTGCAGGTTGCTCCCAGGCCATCCCAGGCCATCCAAGGCGTCCCAGGCGAAAAACAACCTGGTACATGTGACTACCTGCTTTGGCGTACCTACCTGGGCAAGGTACCGAATGTACCCAAGGTACCCTACCATCTCTGTCTGTCAGTCACCTCATCCATCCGCCCACCTGCACACACCTGCCTGCACTACACTACACTACCTACACTACACTCTCTCTCGTCTCTTCCACCACCACCACCACCACCATCTACCACTATTTCCAAACCACACACTTGCACTCTCTCCTCCCCGCCCGTCCTGCCTGTCCCCATTCTTTACTTGGCCCCGGGCGGCTCCAAACCCACATTCACATTCCCCCTTTGCTGACTCTACTTTTGCCCACCTTGTCGTCTTTGGCGCTGCTCAAGCCGTCGTCCTATCTCGTTCCCATCTCGTCTCGCTTTCCTCCCTCCCCGCCTACGTTTGACTCTACCGACTGACTGTAACCAATGTCCCGTTGACATATCGCCCGCCCTGTCGCCGACGCCAGCTCAATGGAGTGCAATCGCATGCTTGCTCCAACGACTACGAGCGACGGCGAGACGGCCGCTCCTCGCGACGATGCCCTCCTTGGCCCGCCCCCCGCCAGGCCTGAGCCGCTGCTGATGGGCGTTGGCTTCGCTTCGCCCCCCGCCTACTCCTCCTCCCTCTCCATGGCCGCCAACAAGTTTCCCGAGTTGCCCAATGTCCCCAGCAGCGATGTTGGAGTTGGAGTTGCAGTTGGAGTTGGACATGGACACGGACACCCCTTGCCACCCCTGTCTCATGCCGACGCCGACGTCGACGTCAAGCTGCCCTCGCTCAGCAGCCTCACCGGCGACATGCCCCCGAGGCACTGGCCTGCTCGCAATGCTCTGCCGCCCATGTATCCCGCTCCAGTCTCCCACGCCCTCGATAGCCCCTCTGGCAGGATGGATAGAATGGATAGAATGGACAGGATGGACAGGATGGATCTCGACTCCGTCGCCGCCTCCGCAGCGTCCCCCGATCGCTTCCTCGATGGCCGGGCCAGCAGCGTCACTCTCGACGACCCCGATGTGCGCCTGGCTGCTGAAGCCCTCGGCGACCTGAGAGCCGGTACGTGTCGCCATCGAGTGCTTCTCGTCCTATAAAGCAAAGCAAACAAGACGTCGATGCTAACAAAACCCCCCTCCTCCCTCTAGATTTCGTCTCGTCCCCGCCCAACAGAAACTCGTCACTTCCCGTCAGCCCGCCGACATCACACAGTTTCCAGCCCGGAACTGCCACGCGATCGCAGTCCCCCAAGCCTGAGCCTCTCCTGTCCCTCCTGACTACGTCTCACCCATTCCTGGCTAGTACCATTGAGGGTGCTACGTCAGCCTATGGCGGCGCCAAGAACTTCTCCCCACGCTTCCGATCCGGCGCCGAATACGTCGAGGGTTACCTGACTCCCATTGCAAACACGGTTGGCTCCGTCGGCCGAGTCACGGGTGTCGAAGGAGGAGTGCGTTGGTTCCTCAAGGGAGGGCGACGCCAGCGCAACGGCCAATCCTCCGATCTAGAGACGGGAAGCAATTCCAAGAAGCGACGAAAGGCCGACAATGAGGGTGAGCCCGTCAGCAACAAGCGGTTCGAAGGCGAGGGCATGCAGCAGATGGCCCCTCTTCCGCAGCTTGCCATTGAAGGAGGAGCCCAGCAGCAGCAGCAGCAGCACGGCTCTGCTTCGCCCTTGTCCAGGACCTGCTCTCGGCGCATGTCCATGGCCAGCACAGATACCCTCCCGGCCTATGACGATGCGTGCTCTCCCGCCTACACCGAGACCCCCGAGGCCCAGAGCTCCCCGAGACCTTGGCAATCACGCCTCATCATGTCCACCTCTGGCCTGAGCATTGCCATGAGCGAGGAGAGCCTGCGCAGCCTCAAGTACTGCCTCCAGTGGCTCAGGTGGGCCAACGGCCACATCTCTCGAGTCATCAACGCACTCAGGTCCACCCTCGAGCAGTTTGACCGTGCTGGCCAACCCGAGGGCCAACCTCGCGCCGAGCCAGGGTCTGCCAATGACGAGGGCGCGGACAAGTCCCGTACCGACCTGGCTGCCCGCATCACTTCACTGAAAAATGATGTCCTCAAGACGCTTCAGGACGCCATTGTTACCGTGTCCAGGTATGCCGGAGGTGCCCTGCCCGAGAATGCTCGCACCCTGGTCCGGCGTCATCTCACCAGCCTTCCCCAACGCTTCCGCGTTGCCACCATGTCGGACAATGCCGCCCAGGCCAACGGCAAGGACCGCGACTCTCTTCTTCGTGACAGCGCCCAAAAGGTGCTTGTCTTGGCCCAGGAAGGCCTCGACATGGTCCTGCAGGTCAGCGGAGTCGTGGATGGCACCATTGTGAGCGCAGAAGAGTGGTGTGACCGGATGGGCAGACGCCGCCGCCCCCACGACGAGGAGAAGCAGATGCTTCCCCAGACCGAGGCCAACGGGGACGTCAAGATGGGCTAAGCAGCTTGGATGATGAGGGACTTGCAGCCTATTACAAGCCAGCATGATTCTGTGGCGTAAGTTGGTTCAAGATCAAGGGCGTACAGGGGATTATGGCGAGATACAGCAAAGGCATGGCGAGCCGGTCCCACGCAATGTCACACACACTATTGATACCAAAAGACAACAGCGAGAAGGCGCTCAGGCGAAGAAGATGGGCGAGAAAAAATATATGAGCGATACCAATCGTGGATCAGGGCTGCAATGGGAAACCGAGTCGGCGAACCCCGACCAAGCCGATTTGACTAAGCGATGTCTCGATGGTGCGCAGTAACCGGAAACGAAGCATCCTGTTCTTCTCTGTGTTTCTTTGCAGAAGGATCTTGGGCAATGGACGAGACGAGACCTGCCATCTGCCTGTCTGTTTGCCTGTCTGTCTGCCTGTCTATATAGCTTGCTGTTCTGCCTTGACATTCCTTTCCATTTCCTTTGTGTATTTTTGTCTAGGTTGTTTATGTAGGCCGGGAACTGGCGTTGGGACTGGTACATTGGACGCAGGGAGCGAGCGAGCGAGCGAGCGAGGATTGCTGCTGTTGCCGCTGTCAGCTTGTATGTATGGTAGGCAGAGTTGGCTTGAGGTTTGCGAGATGAGAGCGAACTCGGTTTGGTTGAAGCGAGGCCGTGGGCTTTGATGGATGCGAATTGATCAAACGAGTTGATATCCCCCGCCTTGTCTTTTCATCATGACCTACCAGCTGGTTGATTCGATAGGTGCTTTGAGATGAGCAACATCGGTATTCGCCAGTAAGCGCAGCTGAGTGGACGAGATGTTGGTGAATTGGAGCCACAACCGCGCTCATAATTGATACCACAATGGATGTACAAATGGCCATGTTGAAGAACGTCACCTTGATGCCATACAGTTAGAAGACGATTGGCTTTGGCAGCCATCTTCACAGCCCTGTGCTGGACCCGAAGAAAGATGTCGTCGCTCGCATCGTATTGGATCGTATTTGTCGTATCGGGGGAAGCTCCACATCTTTTCTTTTGGTTTGACTTTGGCGTGCCGATCAACGGGCTCGTCGTATTTCGTGTTAGGCACTTGCGCCTCCTACAAGGACACCAAGGCCCCGGATCGTCGGATTTCTGGGGGATTGTAAACTGGCGATGATGTAAAAGGCGATGCTCTGGTCGCTGTAGGGGACAATGTATATAAAGCCATCCATTCCCCTCCCCTTGCCGGAGACGATCGAGGCAACGGCCTGGCCTGTACCAATAAGACTTCAAACATGAATCGCTTTCAACTCCTAGTATCGCTGGCATCATCATCGTCCCTCATGGGCGTGGCCGCGGCCCCGACGCCCGATCCCCTTGTCCAGCCTGCGGCCACGATCGATTCGGGCCCCGTTCTCGGCATCGCCACGGAGCTGCCGGGAGCTCCCGGCCCGGTCCACAAATTCCTCGGCATCCCGTACGCGGCGCGGCCGGAGAGATTCTGCCGGGCCGAGCCCCCGACGCCTTGGGCCGCGCCGCTGAACGCGAGCGGGTTTGGGCCTTCGTGTCCGCAGCTGTTTGCCGAGAATGGTACGTTGTTCAGGATGGGGGTTTGACCTGTTTAGTTCAAGACGGGGTTGACTCGTCGTTTGGTGGACAGAGGTGATACCGGGCAGAGATATCCTCAAGGACTTGTTTGGCGTGACGAAGCGGGAGAGCGAGGATTGCCTCTACATCAACGCGTTCACGCCCGCCGCGCCGGGTCCTGCGAGCGGCCGTCCTGTCATGCTCTTCATCCACGGCGGCGGATGGCAGCAGGGCAACGGCATCATCGACTTGTCTGGCTTCTCCGTCTACGAAGACATTGTGGCCTTTGCGTTCAACTACCGCACCAACAGTACGCAATCTCCCCGGTCCCGTCCCGTCCTTTACTGACGCTCTTTGCGTGTCCAGTTTTTGGCTTCCCCAACTCGCCCGACCTCCCGCTCGGGGACATCAACGTCGGCTTACACGACCAGCGCCTCGCCATCGACTGGGTCCAGCGCAACGCCGCCGCCTTTGGGGGCGACCCGAGCAAGGTCACCATCTGGGGCGAGTCGGCGGGCGCGCTCTCCGTCGACGTCCACGTCAACGCCTACGGCGCCGCCGACCCGCCGCCCTTCCGCGGAGCCGTCATGTCCAGCGGGCAAATGTCGGTCGGCCTGTTGGGCACCACGACGGACCCGCGCAACAAGTCGTCGTGGGACGCCGCTGCGGCCGCGGCGGGTTGCGTCGACAAGGACAAGGGCGGCCAGCTCGAGTGTATGCGCAGGGTGCCCGCAAAGGAGCTCATCGACGCCTTGGAGAGGGCAAAGGTCACCTTCTCGCCTGTGAATGACAACGTCACGCTGCCAAGCGCTCGCGGGCAGCGGTGGCGGAACGGCGACAACACTCGCGTGCCTATTCTGATGGGAACCATTGCTCAAGAGGGTCGGTCCCTTGTGAATCGCAACATAAGCTTGGAGAGGTTCTCTCAAGCGTACCTGTCGAAACCTCTCGTTACCCCGGAACAGCAGGATCGTATCGTCAAGTACTACCGCGGTCTGCCAGGCCTGAAATCAGATTTTGATATTGGCGCGGCCATTTACACGGATTACTTTATGCAATGCGTACGTGCTGCCTTTCCCGTAGACACTGACGGCCACAGTTACTGACAAACTTGTCATCACAGCCTCAGGGCATCTTGGCCAACATCTCTGCATCGGTGGGCAACCCGACGTGGCGCTACTACTTGAACGCATCCGTGGCAAGTATCCTCCCCAAGCGATTCAGCTGGCTGGGCAAGTTTCACGGGTCCGACGTAGCGCTGCTCTTCAGCACGCCCACGTTTGACGTTGATGCCGGGGTCGTGCCACTGACGCCGCAACTATACACGTTTGCCAACTACCTGCGCGGCATGATCGGGCGCTTTGTGCGAAACCCGGCGGGCGGGCCCGGGTGGCCGGCCGTGGGTGCGCCACAGTTCCGGCCGTTTACTGTGGCTGATCTGGGCAATGTCGGGGCGGAGACGGCCGTGGCGGGGCCGACGGCGGTGGACGAGACGGAGCTGGATGAGAGGTGTGTCCTCTATAAGGACATCTATCCAGTGGTGGACAGATATGTCATTTCGACGTGAGCAATGCGTTGCCGTTGCTCGGGGTAGATGAGACAAGCAGACTCTTGCTATTTCACTCGATGCTGCGTGCGATATAGACTAGGAGCTGGCTGAACGCCCTCCACCCTTGGATCCGCTTGACGCTTCCGCGTCGCGGGCGCCATCTCGTCTTCGTTCACTTCAACGTCACTCTTTTGCTCGGTTACACTATTGTACTCTGTCACCGGAGCTAGGCCCCCCATCTTGGTTCCCACACAAGTACGGAAGGCATTCCGGTAGTTCTTCAGATAGCCGCTAGCACTAGCGCACGTCCCAATGGGGCAGTCAAGACAGTCCTTGACGTCGTCGAATGCAATCCGAAAACCGTCGGCTGCTGCTGGCGTCCAGACGATTGCAGCAAAAAATCTGTCTTGCGCGTCATAGACAGCGAAATGTTTTGAAGCTCGGTGCCGTAACGGAGAACATTGCCTGTTGACCCGCAAGGGAACGCTTGTAAAGTCGACCGACATAGACGTCATGATTGCCTCGATATTTCGAGATGGAGGAATATGGTGGTTAGTGTTTCAACCTTCAACGGGTATATAAAGATCTCATCAAGCCGAGAGAGAACCTTTATGGATCTGTAGATCAATCTATCCACCAATCCACCAATCCACTTACACGCTTTTCATAATCGCCATCATGGGATATCCTGACAACTTCCAGGGCTTCTGTGTCGACAGCCCCAAGACATGGAACAAGTTCCACAAGGCTGACATTACGCCCAAGCCTTTCGGCCCACACGATATTGACGTGCAGGTTGCCGCGTGCGGCGTCTGTGGGTCCGACGTACACACCGTTACCGGCGGCTGGGGCGACTTTGAGGGCCCTCTGTGTGTCGGCCACGAGGTCGTCGGCAAAGCTGTCCGCGTTGGCGAGCACGTCAAGAACATCAAGGAAGGAGACCGCGTCGGAGTCGGTGCCCAGGTATGGGCCTGCCTCGAGTGCGAGCTGTGCAAGGACAAGAACGAGAACTACTGCTCGCGGCTCGTCGACACATACAATGCCAACTACGAGGACGGCAGCACAGCACACGGCGGCTTCGCCTCGCATATCCGGGCTCACGAGTATTTTACATTCAAGATCCCCGACGGGCTCAAGACGGAGGAGGCGGCGCCGCTGATGTGTGCTGGCCTCACAACATACTCGCCGCTGGTGCGCGCCAACATCGGTCCTGGCAAGAAGGTGGCCATCTGTGGCATCGGTGGTCTCGGCCATCTCGGTCTGCAGTGGAGCAAGGCTCTCGGGGCAGAGACGTATGCCCTGACGCACTCGCCGCGCAAGGTGGAAGACGCCAAGAAGCTGGGTGCCAAGGAGGTCATTGTGACGAGCGAGGACGGCTGGGCGGACAAGTGGGCGACGTCGTTTGACTTTATCCTCAACTGCGCCGACATGACGCACAAGTTCAAGCTGGAGGACTACATGTCAACACTCAAGGTCGGCGGCACATTCCACATGGTCGGTCTGCCCGACTTCCCCTTGCCCGAGACGCAAGCCGGCGCATTTGTGCAAAAGGGCCGCTACCTGACGGGAAGCCACATCGGAAACCACCAGGAGCTGGACGCTCTGCTGGCGCTGGCTGCCGACAAGGGCGTCAGGACTTGGGTTGAGACGCTTGATATTGGCGAGGAGGGTTTGAAGGAGGCCGTGGAGCGGGTCAAGGAAAACAAGATCCACTACCGGTTCACCCTGACGGGCTTCGAGAAGGCATTCGGAACAAAGTAGAGCGTCGGAGAATTTCGATCAAAGGGCATCAAGTGTCGAGAAGAAGGGTTGGGCGTTGAGGCGGGAAATATTGTTTGCAAGGCGACTGTTGGATGCGGATCCATGTAATAAATTAGGATGCAAGTAATTGACGATCAGAACGAGTCTTGGTATTTAAACATGTGATGCGTCGCAACGTACGTGTTAATTGTAAGATGGAGGTTGGTATTGGTTGAAGATCAAGATCCACGAGATCAAGTTGATGGGGCACCTGATAAGAAAAAGCGTTGATCACGGGTCCACCTTGTGCACCTGCCCACAACTGGCACGCCAATTCTGGGAGTGAACCAACAACACCATTAAATCCCATCGCGATGCCTCTCACCATCCCTCACTATACCACTTCAATCCCCTCATAGCTCACTCGCTCCCAGCCGCGCCACTTTCTAGTCTCTGCCTTGGGCCACAGACAAAAACCCCCGCAATGGCACCTCTCGTCCAGCGCGTGCCCCTGCGCTACCTCGTCATCCCGCCCGTCCTCCTCGCCATCGCAACCGTCGTCGTCCTCTTTGTCCACGCCGACGTCAACGCCGCGCTGCTGTGGTCTCAGTGCTACTCGCACTCCCTGATTCCGGGCCTCAGCCGCATCCCGCTGCTCGGCACGCCCCTGTGCTACATTGTCAGCTTCTTCCAGACGGCTCTCGGTGGCTGCCGCGGCACCGCCGTCATCGCCGCCGCTCTTGGTCTCGTCGGCGGCCTGTTGACCGTCAGCCGCGTCGAGGCTGCTCGTGTCTGCAATGCCCCCAGTGTGCTCATTGCGTATCCGACGGGGCCTTGGCTCGTCTTTGACCTCGTGGGCGGCGCCGTTGTTTGGGAGCTCGTCATCATCCCCGCGTTTCTGCATCGCGCCAGGAGCCTTTTCCTTGCGAGCAAGCAGGGCGAGGAGCAAGCCGATGATGGCCAGGAGGGCGGAGAGTCGGATCCCAAGGCCCATGGCAGACATCTCCCGGACGGCGAGGTGATTGCTATCCCCGTCAGTGTCGCCCTCGGCTTCTACCTCCCCTCCATCCTGATGCTCGTTTTCCAATCGCCCGCTTTCATCGCAATCTGGTTCTTCTTCCCCGTCTACGTGTCTGTCATTCTCCAGGCTGTCCGGAAGCTGGTCTCCCTTCTCAACAAGCGAGACCCGCCCCGCGCTCACCTGGAGTCGAATCGGTTGTCCCTCGCCATCGTCTACGCGCTCCCCATCCTCTCCTCGATTGCGGCCCACGTCTTCCTTCTCTTCAGTCTCACAGCACCTGACGACCGCAGAGAAATGGCCAAGTCGGTTGGAGTTTTTATCGAGGTCAACGTCCTCTTCATCTTCTTGACGGTGCTGTACTGGATGCTCGTTGAGGTAGGCTGGAGGGTCCCGCTTGCTACTCTCGTCACGTCTTTTATCGTCGGCCCAGGTGCGGGAGCATGTCTGGGATGGATCTACCGTGAGAAGCTAATTCATCATCATAATGGCATTGAGTTGGGCAGAGATAGTGAGGAGACGTCAAGGCCAGCGGACGAGGAGACACCCTTGCTGCAATGATTTCTTCGTTATGCCCAAGCATCTACAAACTCTTCCTAGATAGCCTAGGTAATCTATGCACAGCTAGTCAAAACGACGGCACGCAGTAACTGTCCTTTTGAGTATCTATTGCTTGTGTAGCTCGAGTCTCGTCATGCTTTGTACAGATCCAGTGGCCCTCGTCCCTAAATGGTACATATATGATACAGATTATTTCGCCTTGCTCCAAACTCACAACTCATTCAACCTTGAAAGAATACGCTCCCGAATGACTTGCGACGCCACAGCCGCTCCGTGCTGCAGGGTGATGGCACCGATAATGGCCAGCAACGCACCGTTGGAGACGACCTCGGCACCCGACGCCTTCATCTTATTCACCTATTGCGGCGTGTTAGCTTGAATGCCGCCTCCGGGAAAAGGTCTCATCTCATCTCATGGTCTCGGATCCGTGAGATGTCATGTGCCTTGCACGTACCATTCTGGGCTTCCATCGGACCACATCGATCAGTCCCACCTCGTTGGCGAGTGCGTAGAGCTTCTCCTTGCCTGCCACGTTCCTGGGGCCCTGCACGGTCAGGTTGTCGACTGACTGCAGCTGCGGGTGCGTAAACGGTGTTCGGTCAAACTCGTCCGCCTGCGGGGCTTGGCTGAGCGGTGCCTTGCTGATAACCTCCTTGGTGGCCTCCATGATGAGCGCCATTCGGCCTAGGATCCCGTCAGTACCCTACCCTGTGTATGAATCACCACGGGTTCCTCTCGGCTCCTCTCGGTTCCTCTCGGTTCCTGCGGACTCCCTCCAGACGGGATAGTGCATCGACATACCCATCAGCGCCAATCGGTCGTTGAAACCTCTCCTTCCCTGGTCGAAGCTCTTGTGCGTGACGGCCAGCCACTTGATCTCGTCCGGCAGCAGCCTGCTGCCACCGGGGCCCAGAAGGCGGTTGTAGACCTCATCGAGCCTCTTGGGGTCGCTGTTGACGTGCCAAACCTTGTTGGCAGGGTTCTTGGCGTGGTCGATCTGGATGTCGGCCTTCATGGCCGGGGGCGTCTGGGCCCATCGCGGGACGGGTAGAGGCTTGTCGGTCTGGGTCTGAGGGATGGCGGTGGCGGCGTCGGAGTATGCGCGGACGCAAGAGGCCCGGGCAAAGGCGCGCAGGGCGTGGCTGCTGCGCGCGAGGCCGGAGCGGCAGGGTTGGAGAGCCATTGTGGGAGTTGGACGTTGCAATTACTTGCTTGGGGATGGGGTGGACGGGGTGTGCTTGATGCTATGAAGCTCTGGTCGCGAACATTTTCTCGATGTCACGTGCGAGCCCAAAGGGACGTTGGAGCGGCCCCACTTGTACTTGTACTCTGCTGTGAGTTGCGAGTTGGGGCAGGTACCGGCACTGTTCTGGTGGCTTTCTGTAAACCATACATAGGTACCTAAAGTACCTACCGTACCTAAGCTTAGGATACCACAGCGGAATCAGAGAGAACATGGTGCTCTTCTCACAGATAAGTTGCCTGTAACGTGTTGTTGATATTGGGACACACATCCCACTCAAGCATGATCAATGGAAACTACAGTCCAGCAAGCCTTTTCATGGTGAGATGGCTGCCGCTTGTATCGACAGTGTGTCACACTGCCTTGTAGTTGACCCAGCGAGTCCATTCGTCCACATTCACAATCCTTAAAAACTGCTCCAGTTCAATCCTCCTCTTTATTCATCCTCCTTCAGAATTGGAACTTTGTTATACATTCTTCCCTTACCGGGAACCGAGTTGTGCTCCAACATGTGTAGTTCGGATGCTTAGGTCCAGGGATCTCGCGTGGCATCGTGCACTAAAGATCCCCGCCTAATACGATGCTCGGACCACTAATGGAGGCCCCTATGGGCCGGGGCTACAGCGCTCTTCAGGGGATGGATGTGAGCCCGCCAGCTGTGGGAACGAACTTACAGAGGTAACCTACAGTACAGTGCCTTTAGGTACCTACTGTACCTAGCTGAGTGCGACGTCGTCATGAGCAACCTCTCCTCCCTTGTCTTTGTCCCTCCTCCTCCTCATCCAGGATCCAAATCCAAACTCAAACCATTTCAACCATGAGATATATCGCCCTTGCCCGCCTGCGCAAATCCTGCCTCGTCGAGCCCTAAGTCTCAATCGACTCCATCATGCCTTCCACCGGCAGCATTTCAATCGAGGGCCTGGGCCCTTTCACCACCAACCGCACCCCAGAAGATGACGACCTGCTACACCTCAAGCTCGCTGCTGTCCTGCCCAAAGGCTACCACTTTGGCATCTACCACATCTCGACGCCCCCGACGCTGACGGATGCCCTCTACGCGCCGCCGCTCAACACTCCTGCCCAGCGGACATACTGCGAAAGCCACTTTCTCGCCGTCACCATCAACGCGCCCTCCGCGACAGCCTCGACATCCACGTCCACCCACAAGTCCACCAAACAGGTCCTCGTCCTTGGCATTGAAGTTCTCATATACACCACTTCCACCGACACGACCCTCTTCGTGTCCAAGGCTGACTCGACTGGCTTCCTCCATCTTCTCAATCTGCCCAAAGGAACCCCCAGCCCGATACGAGAGGTCTGTACCGCGTTTCTGCTGTTCCTGGCAGAAAGGCGGCGCCGAACAGGACTCAAATTCATACTGAGCCTCTTCGCTCGTGCTCAGCCTCAGTACCTATTCCCCGGGAGCGTCGACAATGATGGCAAGCATGTGCTTGACGATCGAGCCCTCATCAAATGGTGGTGCCGCGTCCTCAACCCCCTACTCCGCCCTTGTGCGAAGAACGTGACGGCCGCCTGGAAATTTTCCAAGGGCTACCTTGTGGTGCCCGGTCTCGAGACACACGAGACCAAAGCCCTCGTGCCGCGCGAGACGGTAGCCTCCTGGGGTTTTGCGCCGCCCTTTGAGCGCATCTCCTTTTGGTACAATCGATACGAGCCCGTGCCGCTGCGGTCCATGATCCCACACTTCCCCGACGACCCCAAGGCACGGTTCTTGACCGAGCTAGATGAGGAGGCCCTCAGCTCCGGGTCCATGCGGAAAGGCGGCTCTTGGAAGAGCATCAAGACGCTTGATACGTTTTGGGAGATGATGTCGTACCGGCAAGAGTGCTCAAGTGGCAGGATGACGGGCTTCATCTGGCTCGTCTTTGATGACGAGGACGAGCCTGATGCTGCCAAGCACAACTCCCAACCAAAGCAGCAGCTAGACACCACGTCCAAGGAGCCGATCCCGCCGAACCGTTCCGAATACGCCGAAGACACCGCGCAGGACAAGCGGGATGCCAGGCTCCACCCGCAGCGGCGCAGACGAATCCTTGGCCCGAAGAAGAACAGGAAGCTCACGGGTCCCATCTTCCCTCGACAGCCAGTGCCAAAGACCCCGGGTCCCGCTTGTATTACCATTTTCGGCCCACCCCAGCCCGGCCCGCTCGTTTCGACACCGTATTACGTCTGGCCGCCACAGGGCCGGGGCGAGCGGATCCTCCAAGAGGCCAACTACAAGCGCGTCGTGGAGCTCCTGATGCACCTCGACTTCTCCACTCTCGAAAAGACAGTTGGCAGCTCCCAGCGCTGGATCAGCGAGACCGGCCTCGGCGACCCCTGGGGCCATCGAGTCACGGGCCAGCGGCCTCTTTCGGCCCCACAGGCGGGGCCTTCCGGCTCCGCCGCCAGCTCCGGTCCGCCGCCGACTAACGACTTGACGGACCTGGTCAAGCGAAAGCGCACTGCATCTGCCGGCGGTGGGGCGGGCATGGAGCCGCCGGCCACCAAGGTCAACGTACTAAGCGCGGGCCTGATCAAGAGGAAGCCCAAGGCCTGAGAGGGGTGGGTTTTATGTGACATGATGATTTTATGGCGTTTTGCAACGGCGTTGGGTAGCTCCCAACTGGATGGATAGTCGGGCTTGGATGGGCTCGGTGGGCTTGGGGGGATAACGGGTTTGGGTTACAATATGAGCTAATCGCGTCACTCTCGGATGTCCTGTACAGTTTCCTGGATAGTGTAATTATCGAGGGTTCCTCTTCATGGTTTTTGTTCTTTTTGGACTGACTTGGATATCTCGCTTACGACCTAGAAATCATCACATGCAACCATACACAGACATCCCCCATCTCCCATCCCCCATTCTCCGTTCCTCATCCCGCCTCCCGCCTCCCGCCTCCCGCCTCCCGCCTCCCCGTCTACCTCTTCAGAAACTGCAGATTCACCGGCGTGATGGGCTCGCTCCCCGCCAGCACGGCCATGATGTTGCGCATGCTCAGCTCCTCGAAGCCGCGGTGCGTGTCGACGGTGCCGCCGGCGTTGTGGCACGTCAGGGTGGCGCGGCCCTCGGCGGCGGCGCGCAGCAGGCCCGGGTGCACGCTGGGCTCGCGGGCGTGGACGTCGAGGGCGACGGTGGCGAGGCGGCGCTCGTCGAGGGCCTGCGCGAGGGCGTCCTCGTCGACGAGGCTGCCGCGGGCAATGTTGACGAAGCGGGCGTCTGGGCGAAAGTGCGCCAGCGTGTCGGCGTTGATGAGGGCGCCGTCCCCGGCGGGCGTGCACAGGACGACGCAGTCGGAGGCGCGGATGAGGGCCTCGAGGGAGTCGTGCCGGGTGGCCCCCAGGGGCGCCGTGAGGCTCGCCGGCTTGTCGGCGACGTCGTAGAAGTGGACGGCCATGCCGAAGCCGTGGTGGCAGCGGGCGGCAACCTGCTGGCCAATGTTGCCGAAGCCGATGAAGCCGAGGGCCTGGCCGCGCAGGTTGCGGGCCTGCGCCGTCACGTCGCGGTGGCAGGCCTGGAACTCGTCCGGGTCGGCGGCGGCGGCCGAGTTGATGCACCAGGGCAGGTGGCGGAACGTCGAGATGATCATGGCGACGGCGAAGTCGGCAACCGCCTCGGACGCTGCGAGGCCCGAGTTGCAGTAGACGATGCCTGCGGTTGAACCCGTCGGTCAGTGTTGCCTCTTGATACGCAGATGCCTCGTCTCTCTTCTTCTTACCTCGCTCTCCCAGCAGCTTCGTGTCGGCCCAATCGAAGCCGGCGCCCGCGCTGGCAAACACCTTGACGCTTTCGGGCAGCAGCGGGATAAGCTCCTCATCCCACTTGCCCATCTCGCCGCCAGTGTTCCAGAACGGGCGGAAGATGGCGTGGAAGTCGCCCCATCGCCGCTCCTGGAGCGCCTTGATGAGCTCCGGCCTCCGCCGCTCCTCGGCCGACGGGCGGACCACGTCAAACAGGTTGCTAAAGGTGGCGTACGTCTCCGGGTTGTACTTGATGGGGTCGCCAATGTGGAGAACCCGGGGTTTCGACGACGCCATGGAGAGCTTGGTGGGTGCGAATGGCGATGACGGCCGGGGAAAGGGCGGTACCGGGGGAGCTGGGGAGGTGGCTCTGGGAGTAGAGCCCGGTACGGGGGTATTGGTTGGCTCGGCCATTGTGAGGGCAGAGGTGCAAGGGAAGCCGGGCAAGATGTCGTATAAGAGGGAGATGGCGAGAAGTGAGGTGTTGGTCAAGGACTCGAGAGCCTCACCCACGCATGATTCTCGAGTCTCGACTCGAGTGGAGCAAGCGCATCGACAGCAACACAACGCAGCACAACAGCAGTAACCACCCCACAAACTCGACTCGACTCGTCGGCCCACAGGGATGGTAGGCAAGGTAGGCAAGCATCAGAGACAAGCCACCCCGGTCCATTAGCGGCCGCGTGATAAGCACCCCGGCCCCCCACCTGCGGAGAATTCAGCCTGGTCGTGATAGGTGACAGGTGCTATGTATTGTAGGTGCTCTGGTGTAGACTCTTTATGCATACGCCTGGTGTAAGCAGCATGCAGGGAGCACGGAAGACAAGGGCTCCTCTCCTCTTTCGCTGCCGGTCCAGTCTCCGGTGGTATCCCCTCCCGGGCGCCTGCTGTGGCAAGGCGAGCGGGCTGAAGCCGGTGCGATGATCCTCAGTGTCGGTGGCGTGGCTTGGCTCGGCTTGGCTGACCGCTGCACTGCCTGTCGTGGTGCGACTTTGGGGGTTCATCGTCAGAGTCCCACAACTTGCAGCTCACAGCTCACCGGGCAACTCTCTGCTTGGGGGTCTCGAATCACCACTCTTGGCAAGCCAGACATCTCCTTTGTGGAGTGGAAACGTGAAACGCCCCGTATCGACCTGCGCAGGCAGTCGTGCCTGTTCAAGGGCCCTTTGGATTATCTGAAGCAGATCGAGGTCGCTGTCTCGAGGACCAATCAAGCCGGCACAGAAAGGCTTGTACTCGGTTCTCTCACTGATCCGCGAGTGATACGGCAGCTGAGCAACTGCGATTCAGCGTTAGTTGTTGCAATGGCCCGATAAAAAAAGAAGAAAATCCACAACATACTAGGGATAGAGAGGTGTGGTGCCCCCAATATCGGCGCCAGGAACCCGGACGTGATTCCTTCCTGACTGGTGGGCGGCCTAAAGCGTGTCAGCAAATCTGCATGTCGTTTCACATCGGCACCTGGCCGTCAAGGTACGTACACCACAGGAGCATCTCGGTACTCGTCGTGGGAATGAACACATGGAAGGATCATGACTGCGTCCGCGGTAGGGGCAGGATCGAGGGCCATGATGTGCTGGTTGAACCATTCGCGGTAGATGTGAATCCTATCCATGTGCTGCTCATAATCGCTCTGAGACGTTTCGTTGCCCATGGCCCTACTTGGTCAGCACCCCGAAACACTGCGATGGGTGGCAACAACGTACCAGAGAGATTGGGGCGTTGCCTCGGCGAACGGCTGCCTGCCCTCCTTGTCGAGAAATGCCTCGCGGAAGCTATCGAATGAGTGGTAGAACTCATAAGCCCAAGACCGAATTGGAGCCTATCGTACATTAGATTGACACCAATACGCACGATATTGACGGCAACTCACCTCTTTCATGTAAACCTGCATCCTGTTGTCTTCGGCATCATCCGGAGGAGTTTCGTCCCAGATCGCCTCGATGCTAAGGCGTTGTGCTTGCACCCCGAGGTATTCCTCCAAAGCTTTGACGAAGCGCTCCATCACACCTGCTTCCTGTTTCCCCAAGTCGGAGTGCAAGTCGGTCGGGTAGATGATTCGCCTGGGCAGCTGCTTGTTGGGGGGGTTGATGGATGGGAGCTGGGCTGTCATGCGCTCAAGGCCTTTGAGGCTGCGACTCATCAAACGGGTATTGTCGTAGCTGTACCTTTTGGTTAGCTACCTAGGTAACCACCTGGGCCCATAGAGATCTTACCGAGTAGCGGGTATGGTAACGTTCGCGGTATCGTTGCAAAGGGTTGGAGAGATCGAGAACAGCCCGTGACATGGCCTAGAGATGACGTCTGCTTGCCAGTCAGCCAAAGACCTCACCAAATGCTTTCCATACTGTAACCCACCATCTGCTCCAACGGCCTCTTCCAACCAGCTGTATCCCATCAGCCCTGCCGCAGCACCGGCCGCGTGGCCAGAAACCCTCTGGTAGCCGTCGCCGCGTGGGCTCCAGGGCGCAATCTCGTCCACCCACTCCGCACCTACGCCAAACTGTGCCGTCTTCGTCTTGCCAACAATGACAGCTCCCATATCAATCAGTTTCTGGACCTCGGCGGACGTCTCGCCCGACGCGTTGGTATAAAGAGAAGCCCAGTCGCGGCTGGACAGGGTGGAGTGAGTGCCCTTGAGAGGAGTCGCGTCCGTGACAGCGATGCGGACGCCAGACAGCGGCTTCTTGGACGAGGGACGCCGATGGTAGAGCCGTGAGGGGACAGGAATGGACTTGAATCTGGCATCAGATGACAAGGAGGTCAACGCCTGGAACCTATGAGAGAGTTAGGTTTCAATTGCCTGGCTCTGCTGATGGATGAATGGAGCCCATACTCGTCCGGTTCGTTGACATTGTCGGGGATGGCGCCGAGAGTAAAGGCCTCGAGGTTGTCATCGTAGAGTCTCCAAGCCTGGTGCAGGTTTGGCCCGTGTAAGAAGTAGGGGCCAGATGGCAACTGGGCCAAGTCATCGACCATGGCAGCCACTTGGTCGCTCAGATGATAGACGGCTTGGGTGTCCTTGGCAGGGAGCGAGTGCGAGTGGGCGGCACCATTGGCGTTGCTCGCTCCCGGCTTCTCGACGAGGACGGAGCCAAAGTCTGGCGTGAAGACGTCGTCGTACGAATTGAAGAGGCCCAAGAGACCTTCAACATCGCCAAAGACCTGGTCCGTGGTCAAGAGAGTGACGGGGACAAGGGCGTTGGGATTGATGGTTTCCTGGATGGAGCCCTGGAGACGGGTCAGAGTTGTCGATGCGAAGAACAGCACATAGACGAAGTAGACGAACCAGAACTTGGGGATGGATCAGGTACTGGATCCCAGCGACGACGCATGTAATGGTAGGCTGCATGGTTCCCTGTTTGCTTCTACAGAGAATCGCGATGGGAGTGGAGGCTCTTCCCCAGCAATACAGCTACAATGTACTGTACTTGGCAACGCGTGAACGGTGTCTGATCTGGGAAACGGACAGTGGCGATCAGAGGCCACTCGATCTGTACAAGGCAGGCGACATGAGGCTATTTATCAGATATCGATATCGATCACGGCGTCGCCGGGTGGGCTGGACTGGGCTGTGCTGTGCTGTGCTGTGGCCGTGTTGATGGGCCCAGCAGGATCAAAGCAGGGGTTGGTTGGTTGATTGATTTATACGAAGTAGAGGGTGAAGAAGCGGGAGACTAGATGCCTAGGTAGGTAGGTAGGTAGGTAGTCAAGGTACGGAGTTCAGACTAATCTGTGTGTGGTCAGCAGAACCCCTGCTCTGTAAGATTGGCTGACTCTGCTACTACTCCGTAACGGCTGCTACTACTGCCAGGCACAGACAGGCACAGACAGGCCGGGGCCGGTTTTATATCGGGGAATCCAGCCAGCCTTTGCCACTAGAGCATTGCCTCTGTGTTGCCTTTGCTTGGCTTCGTCTTTGTCTTTGTCTTTGGACATCATTGCTTTTGCGGCCCAGAGGCAGAGGCGAAGGCGGAGGCGGATGGAATGTCTAAAGCGTGGAATGCCCATATGCCGTAGGGAGTAAATATGTAGGTACTCTACAGATTATTCTGTACGGTAACCCTTTGAGCACGGCCACGGCTCAGACAATGGACATGGGCCTGCGTGGTTCCATGGTCCCTACAGGAGGCTATACCGTATCAATTGACAGTCTATTGTGCCACTCTGTCTGTCTAGCGAATCGCTTCCCTCCATTTTCTCTCGAAATCCCTGGGGCTCCATCAATTCTCCGACCACCAAGTCACCTTTCGGTGTGCCGTCCCGCTGTGGGGTACGTACCGAGCAATCGAGTACAATATACTACTACTGTATGTATCCGTACAGTAATCTGTACATGCCAAATTTTGCCCGCCGACCCCACCAAAAAGTCCTCTACCATAGATTATCGCCATTGCACATACCGACCCCAAAGCACCAATATCTACCTTACGTTCCAACCACAGGGAGACGCAATGGCCAAGAAGAGAGGTACGTTCCCGCCGTTCCTCGGCAGCTGGATTGAAATACATCCCCCCTTCCCCTTTTCTCAACATCCTCCAGGCTGTTAACCCCGATCCTAGCAACCTCGATCCGCTCCCGCGCTGCCCGCCGGGCCAGCTCCCCCAGCATCAACACGGACAAGTCGCTAAAGGACATTACGCCCCCGCGCGCCGAGCGCGCCCGGCCCTCGGTCCTGGCCGTCCACCAGTCCGCCGGCGTCTCCAAGAAGTCAAAATCCGGCCGCAAGGCCCAGCTGTCCCACAAGGCCCGCCGCCGCCAGGAAAAGGGCCTCGAGATGGCCGAGGCCGTCACCGAGCGCACCACCGCAAAGGTCCAGAAGAGCCTCGGCCGCGGCCGCAACATCAAGGAGCGCGCCCGCACCTGGGACGACATCAACCGCGCTGCTGGTGACGGGGTCAAGGTCGGTGACGGCGAGGGCGAGGGCGGCGGCGACGACGACGACGACGATGGTGGTGATGATGATATGGGCGAGGCCAAGGGCTCCAAGAGCCGCGCGAAGCAGGCCAAGCTGCTTGAGATGGACGACGAGATGGCTGGCGCCCCCGAAGAGGGCCCAGCCGATGCCGCTGCTGCGCCTGCCGTCGCCGCGCCAGTGCTCGACGCTGATGATGATGAGATTCTATAGAGGTTACGACAACGTCACAGGAATGGTTAGACAATCATGGGTACTGGAGTTGGGGTGTTCAAAATAACTCTCATTTACAGTGGCAGAGGCCTACAGACATGTTTTTTTTCTTCTCCATGAGCGACCTCTTACGCTGCTTCTAGAAACTCTTCCAATTGACGTGCACTGAACTTGTAGTATGGGTCTGACATTGAAAACCCTTCTCCCACAGGAGTTTCCGTCTATTCACTCGATAGACATATGCTTCCCTAGATTCTCAAAACACAGTCACATCCCACCAGCAAGGTGTTCAACGGCCGGCTTGATTCCGCAAGATCCAGGACGCCTCATCCTACCCACATGTCCTGTACGCCTCTACCTTACTTGGGAGCGGCGCCCTCGATGAACATGATGTACTTCTGGTTCGCCTCCCCTTCCGACGGCTTGTACTCCTTGCACGACAGCTCCTCAATCGCCCTGCGCACCTTTTTGAGCACCTCGGCCGCCTCCCCGTCCGTCACCGCCTTGCTGTTCTTCTTGCGCCCAAACATGACGTCCACCTTCATCCCCTTGTTGAGGAACCCCGTCAGCTGCCGGATCTTGGTCCCCAGGTCGTGGTCGCTGATGGACCAGTTGAGCTCCATCGACTTGGTCTTGCCCGCCGACCCCTTGGTCAGCCGCTTGCGCTCCTTTTGCTCCCGCAGCCGCTGGTACTCGTCCTTGAGGTTGACAATCTTGCACACCGCCAGCTCCTCGGGCACGCCCCGGCTCGCCGGCACGTACGCCTGCACCATCCGCAGCGCCTGGCCCTGCTCCAGGCGCGCCAGCACGTGCTTGGTCACCAGGGGCCCGTCCAGCACGCCGTCCGTCACCACCATGATCTTGGGGTCCGTGATCTCGTGGTTCTGCGGCATCCGGTCCCGCCCCTGCTGCGCAATCACCTCCTTGGTCGTGTACCGGTTCCTCGTGTCCTCGTCCTGCATCGGAGGCACGTACGTGGCGCTGTTGCGGCTTCGCTTGTTGACGGGGGGCGCATACGACCGCGTCTGGGAGAGCAGTCCCACAGCTGGCGCCAGGTTGGCAGCTGGTCTGTTGGCGACTGTGACGAGCCGGCGTTCTAGCGGCGACACGAACACCCGGTAGAGGGCGGCTCGGGAGCTGTAGATGCAGGATAGGCTGGCCATCTTTGTGTGTTTCAAGGCCAATTCCAGGCCGGGTTGAGGATCAAGGCAAGTTGCTCACGCGACGCTGTGGGTGGAAACTGCAAAGTGAAGCAAGTCGAAGCTTCCAATTGAAGACGGCTTCTGCTCAAAACGTCACTGCGGAACCCACCCTGATTCCATCCGCCAATCACAAGCTTGTAGCTCTAGCCACAGCCGTGGTGCCACATCCTACCACCCATCAGCCACATCGCAGGACCACCCCATTCATTGTCAGTCTCAGTGAGAGCTCCAACCCATCATGAAACTACTCGTTACTCACCTCACCAGTAATCGAATTCCCTGCTGGAAGAAGCCCCATGGGGGCCTCTCAACTGACCTCAACCATCCCTTCCACGCTCCTCATCCACCCCCCTTAGCACCCAAAGATGGCCTCCCACTTCACCCGCCACCCCGTCCGCACCGCCATATCCTTTGTCAAGGCAACGTGCCTCGTCCATCTCGGCCTCACCCACGGCTACAACATCAGCCCCGCCCAGGGCCCCTCCATGCTGCCCACCTTTAGTGTCGACGGCGACTGGATTCTTTGCGACAACACCCGCCGCTACGGCCGCGGCGTCTCCGTTGGCGACCTCGTCATCTACAAGATCCCCATCTTCACCAACCAGTGGGGTGTCAAGCGAGTCACCGGCATGCCCGGCGACTACGTCTCCATTGGCACCCCTGGCGACCCTGGCGAGGAGCTGATGATACAGGTACGGGTATCAGTCTGTGTTAAAAAGTTGGTCTGCCTGTTCTAACGTCGTCCAGGTCCCCGAAGGTCACTGCTGGGTTTCTGGTGACAATCTTCCCGCCTCTCGTGATTCTCGTCATTTTGGGCCCTTGCCGTTGGCGCTGGTTTCCGGCACAACAATTGCCAGGGTGCTTCCGTGGAACGAGCGTGGCTGGATGAGAAATGGCTTGCATCACCTTGAAAAAGATGAGCTATGATGTCGCATCTTGCGTTGAGAATAGGTCTTCAAAGGCACTTTGGACGAGCATGGAGGTTCTCCAATGCTGCAGGGGCGGTTTGAATATCTCATACATGGCTTCATTCTCCACAGGGCATAGAAACTAATCCCCGGTCTTGTCTAATTACAACGGCCACTGTCTGTTTCTGCCATACCATTCACAGCTGCTTCTTGCCAGTCAAAAAAAACCCCCATAGCGGAAGAAGATAAAACAAACAGGCTAATAAACCAGCGATCAAGCGTCCGCCGCATATGCATCATAACGCAAAAAATATCCCTAAGCCGCCGTCTGACACGTCTCGCACAAAGTGGTAATTGTCCCCGTCCAAGCATGCCTGGATCATTGCCGCCCTGGAACATCCCAGACAGCTTCAGACGAAGTGGGAGAAAGGGTATCTCCCAGCTAAAAGAAGGGGAAAAAACATAAGTCAACATGCAAATCAAAGCATCAGTCTCGGACACGTTCAAGACGCCTTAAACTCCACTGCCTCGCCATCCGTTACATCGCCTCCTTCACCAAAACGCTCCCACCTTTTATAGGTCATCAAGAAAAGAGGGTGTTCGTAGAGTCGCCGGTACTTTAGCCTTCGATGTGTGCCTTGGACATACTCTGTCCCAGCAGCTCCAGGCACCGTTGGGCTAGATTGACTACCTCGCCCTCGTCTTCGTCTTCCATTTCGTTGTCGGGCTCGATCTGGCGGTTGGCAATGGTCCGGATGTGTTCAATGATATCCTCAGCCTTTCCGATGAGGCCAATGAGCGTCTTATCCTCCGACTCGAAGAGCTGAAGAAGTGTCCAGACGGCGATATGCTGGAAGGTAGCATCGCCTGATTGCAAGAAGCGGCAAAGGTAACCGTGAATTCCCCCATTTGGCTCCATCCAGTTCTGGATAAAGATGGAATAGTCGCCCACTGCATTTGTTAGTCGGGATTTCTTTGTAAAGTTTCCAGAACCCGACTTACCTTTTGAGGAAAGATTGCCCAAGGCTGCGGCGCTGTTGCCCTGGACTTCAATGCTGGGCGAGTGGGTAAGGGGAATCAAGACGCCGCACACGCCGAGGTTCAACAAGTGGGACTTGAGGTCGTCACTGAGAGCAAGCACCGCAATGGCCGCAGTCATCTCGGACTGAACAGCGACAGGCACATCCAGAACGAGCTGCTTGCACTTCTGCACAGCTCCCGCATCCAACACAAGCGCCTTGTTGCGGTCTGAACTGGCGGCAAGATTTCGCAGCGTCGAGATGGCATGGCACTGGATCTCTTCGTTGTCGGTGGAGCCGAGGAGATCAACCAGAGGCTTTAGAAAGTTTGTTTCGATAATGGGCGACTCGTTCATCGGGTGAATGGAAATGTTTCGGATACAGGCAACGGCCGAGAGGATGAGAGGGAGGTATGACGACTGTAA
The DNA here is from genome assembly GCA_003693505.1 of Pseudonectria foliicola. Classification (NCBI taxonomy): domain Eukaryota; kingdom Fungi; phylum Ascomycota; class Sordariomycetes; order Hypocreales; family Nectriaceae; genus Pseudonectria; species Pseudonectria foliicola. The sequence goes on along the minus strand of QUZD01000093.1, from coordinate 87,293 downwards.
AAGACGGAGAAGAGGTTGTAGACCGTTGGCTCGCACAATGTCCAGTTGATACTTTTCATCAGAAGCGAGGTTTCGGAGGGCCAAGGCAGCCTGGCACTGAACCTTGGGAGATGAAGAATCCATGAGGTTCACGAGGGATTGGACGAGTTTGGGTTCGGATTGTGCCAATTTCCGGCGGTTGCTGGCGTCGACAGCGATATTGCTGAGAGCGGTAGTGCAATAGTACTGTACATCGACATCCGGGGAAGAGAGGAGCTGGACGAGTACGGGAATGGCACCGGCCGTTACTAGCTGCTGTCGGTTCTCGTCTGGCGTGCTGGTCAGTACAGCTCTGCAAAGGGGTTCAGCTCCACGTACCAGAATGCGTCATGTTCAGCAACGCTCCGGTGGCATTTCTCTGCACACGCATGTCTCTCGACTTTGCCAGTCTAGTTAGCGGTCCGAGGGCTCCTGATCTAGCAATCTTGGCCTTGTTCTCCTCGTGTGTAGCAAGGTTTGTGATACATCCTACGGCGTTGCACTGAACCTCGACGTTGGCCGACATCATCTGTCGGATTAAAGGCGTCAGGCCGCCGAGTTGAACAATGAGAACCTTGTTCTCGGCTATGGAGTAGTGGTTAGAGTTGGCAAGACAATGAGGAAGCACTGCATTGTGGACATACTATCGACAGCCAGATTGCCTAGCGCTGCGCTGGCGGCTCGCTGAACCTCAATATCGGGACTTTGTAGGAGAAACATGATGGGTTCGAGGGTATCACGGTCGACTTGACGGACATCTGATGCAGGACTGGTTTAGCAATGCGTAGCCTACGCGGTGGATGCGGAGACGGCGCCTACCTCTTTCTGTAATTTCGGCAAATGTTAAGCTGGCACTGCGTTGGAGGTCGAGGTTTTCTGAAAAGACGAGCGTGCTCAGAGCTCGTAACGGCTCGCCAGAGAAGAAGTCCGTCTCGCCACGCTAGATCCCATGTCAGCTTAGGTGCACATGATGTTGTGGGTAGCATGGGTTGGGTTGGAACTGACGTTTTCGAGGTATTGTAGAAGGTCGGCGACAGCTTCCCGCTCGCTATCGGCGAGAACAGGCTCGTAGAGGCCGTCTCGAGATCGCCCTGAGCCAGCCAGTCAGTACCATCATCCTCGTAGGCAGCTGGTAATTGGGAGATGGAGCCCAGCGGTGCCTTGGTAGAAGTGATTCCCGGCGCAACATACCTCCACAGCATGACGAACTACAGATACCCATGGCCGGTGCAAAGGGCGGGGCGCGTCAACAGCAGCGATGGAAGATGAAAAAGAAGGTATTTGAGATTGAAGGTGACGAATGACGATTAAGGGGAGGTGGCCTGCGTGAGAAAAGGCCCAGGTCGAAGTTGGGTGGTGATCAACGTCGGAGCAACGATGACGAATCCTAGGCAGGTAGGTAGCTCCCTCTCTTATCGGTCGGGATTCGGGACGGAGCAGCCACTGAGAGGGGAGGAAGAAGAAAGGAAGGAAAGGCGAGCGGCTCGGCCGAAGAGAAGGAGAAGCAAGGTTGACGCTTGACGCCGACGTTGGCTATGGCGGCGACGGACAGAAACCGTGCGTTGGAGATGGCGCGTGGAGAGTGAGGCCGGTGGTGATGGAGGATATGGAGAGGCAGGGAGGAAGAATGCGAGGATGGCGAGGGAAGCAAAGCAGCAGAGCCCCGAGCAAAGCAAAGCAAAGCAAAGCAAGGCCAGGCCAGGCCAGGCCAGGCCGGGCGCAGCTCGAAAGAGGAAGGGACGCGGAGGTACATGGCGGTGGTACCTACCTCCGGGTACCTGGAGGGCGCCGGGAGTAGGCGCGACCCCGGCGGCAGCTTTACGGTGACAGGTCCCCAAAGGTGAGGCGGCCAGGTACCCACAGGTACCTTGCACGGGCAAGCTCAAGCTCAAGCTACTAGACTATCACGTACTGTAATTCTGGGCGTCGAGGCTGCCACGATGCTGTGACAGCGCTCTCCACAGTGGTGCTGGAGTGCGCTGGGCCACTGGGCGGTGGAGCCCGCCGGCGGCCATAGCTTGTATGAGCAGTGCTGTGGTGGGTCCGCTAACGGCGCGTCCCAGCGGAGGCTCAGGTGCATTGAGGTTCTGAAATGGCGGCATTCCTCACTGCTTTCAGGGCCAAAGTAGGTACCTACGGTACTCCATACCGCTGGGGGTTACCGCGATCAAGAACCTATGGAAGTCGACGCCAAGGGCGCTTTATGGGCCCCGTGATTGGTCACGGACCTCTTCACCACCTCTTCAACGCAGGTACCGCTGCCAAGGCGGTAGAATGCCACTTGACGATGGCTTCATGGGGTGGCCGACCTCTTTCCTTGACATGTTTGGTCTACGCCATTGCGCTGCATTTCCGGCCTGCGAGTGTGGCCCGCTACGAAGGATTTGCCGTACATGAGGCATCGCTGGAGCGAACCAGGCTAGTGGCCGTATTGTCAGACCATTGCGAGGGCGCTCGGGTCTTTGATCAGCAAGAGCATGTAAGTCAACGTGGCCATGCGTGTTATCTGCCTGCTTGCTTGATACACAGGACGAGCACACTCGAGCACACTCAAGCACGAGACTTGGATCCAACGCGCTGTGAAGGACTCGCTTCGCGCCGCTCCGTTCGCAGGTGAATGCCAGTCGTGGACCCACAGAGATGGGTGGAATGATTTCCAATACCGCTACTTGCTATGTACTTGGAGGTGACGAGGGATTTGCAGAGTGGGTTTGGATCTGAGGTGTTCATCCCTCCGTGCATTTTTCTTCCTTGGAGCCTGGTGACATCAGCGTGCTGCCTGAAATGCAGCAGCCCAACATGGTCAAACTGGCGAACGGGTCCAACGGTTGTATCGGAGCACTTTTCACTCGCTTCCACCCACCAATGCAGGAAGATGTAGCTGTGGTTCAAGAGGAATTATGTCCCCAGGAATTCCCCGCGGCAATTGTCGAGCCTCTACAGATTACTAGTTAATCTGTACAGATTAAGTAGCCATGAATCCTGGGAATCTGCTCCAGCTTGACCACGGATGCAGGTGTCTCGTACTCTGTCGATGGCTACCGTACCTACCTACTCGACACAGAACATGCAGCACTCTCCACTTTAAGCGACTCATGCACATTGCACCAATGCTGCGAGATGTCAAGACGTAGGAAGACAGCGCAAGCAACAAGTAAAGGGCAAGTCATCGGATCGGGGAGCCAGCCTGCCAGCTTGCTGCAAGTTATCAGTGCGTGGCGCAATGTATAAATGTCTCAACAGCCACCACTGACAGGATGATCGACCTCGATCCGTCCTGTAAAGACTTGGCGAGACTGACTCCTGTGCTCGGACGGATCGAGATGAGATTATGCATAACAGCTGTCAGTGAGTCGTGTCGGTGTTGTTTCGTGACAATGAGAGCTAGCTAATACCAGGGCGGGTGGTATTTCTAACGTAGGATGATGGAGTTCCAGCACGAGCCCATGGCCTGGCGATATAAAGCAGGTGGGCAGTCATCCAAACGGAGGCCTGCCGAGAGCGGGAAAAGTTGGGAGGTACCAAGATTCACACGTCAGTGAGCAATCGGTAGGGGACCCTTAAGTGTAGTGTCTGGGAGAGCTCGAGGAATCGCGATGAACCATCCACGCATCTCCCGCCGATCCCCAATGGATGGCGGCCACTGTCAGATCTCTGAGGCCAGCCAGCCAGCCAGCCTGCCTGCCTGCCTGCCGGCTTACCTGCCTACCTTGTCTATATCGACATATCTGGGCACATGTATATAATATTGCGCACTGAACTTGTCTTATCGCAATGCATTGGCGTAAGAAGAAAGGTAGGTAGGTTAACGGAGCTCGTTATCCTCATCCTTGTCAACCACAGCCTCCTCCTCCTCCACCTACATGGCACCCACCCACCTTGGCTGTGACGGCGCCTGTCTCCCAACCCAACTCCTCAATTACCAATAATGCATCTCTTGTATCGCATCGTACTCGCACACTCATCATAGCTTTACATCTTGGCCAGGCGATAACTGCTGCCTGACTTGTGTTTGCTACGTGGGACGCCAGCTCGCTACCTAGCTGCACGCACACTCGTTCAGCCGTGCTCGTCGCTATTCCATATTCCGAGGCCCCCAGTCGCCCACATCTGACATTGACAAAATCACGCCTCCGCCTGGGACAGGGTACGGACGAACACGCCACAGCTCGGGCTAGATGGTTGGCTTTGTGCCACTTGAAAGAGGATAACCGTCACCGGGAGACCCGCCTATGGCCGGGACGGAGATGGACAAGGAACCGGGGGCGAGTACGGAGGCGGGCACTCGGGCGGATGGCAACGGCGACGACGATGGTTGTCGGCGGCAGCAACTCGCGCCAGACCAGCAGCAGAGAGCAGAAGCGGCAGCAGCGGCAGCAGAAGCGGCAGCAGAAGCGGCAGCAGAAGCGGCAACAGAAGCGGGAGCGGCAGCGGCCGCAGCCGGAGGTGATGCTGATGCCGGACTTGCACTAGCCGGGACGGTCGGCCGCAGACATGGACAAGACTGCGGAGAAAACGACGGCGACGGCGGCGGTGGTGTTCAAGTGGACAATGGCAATGCTGCTTGCGGCAGTTTTGGCGCCGACACTGACACTATTGGCACTGTCGATACTGTCGGTACTGCTGATACTGACGCCATGGCCATGGCCAAAGCCATCGCCAACAACGCCGCCCCCACCAAACCCCAATGCGCCAACTCCAGCTCCAGCGCCCGCGCCAGCTCCAGCTCCAGCAGCCCCGCGGGGTCCAATCCCAATCCATCGTCTCCTCCTCCTCATCATCCTCCTCCTGCACCACTACCACTACCACTACCACTACCACTACCACCACCACCACCTCCTCCACACGCAGCTGTACCGCCGATAGTAGGAGCAGGAGTAGGAGCCGCAGTCGCAGCCGCAGCCGCAGCCGCACCGCTGGTCCCTCGATTTGTCGCTCCCTCATCCTATCTTCTCCGCGCCAGGTCCAACTCGCACCGCAGCGCAATGGCCGCCACCGAGCGCAAGCCGTTGAGCCCTCTCGACAAGGAGCAGCTGCAGGGCCTCGTGAGTCTTTCTTCTCTCTTCTCCTTCCCGCCCCGGTCCGGCTTCGGCTAGGTGCCGTCCCGTCCCGCCGCCATGTGCGGTGACGCTTCACGATATGCCCCTTGCCGCAAAGCACCCGGCTCCCCTGGCAATTTCTTTCTGGCTTCTGGCTTCTGGCTTCTGGCTTCTGGCTTCTCGCTTCTTGCCTCTCGCTTCTCGCTGCTTGCTTCTCTTGTCTTCTTGTCACTTTTGCTGACCTGATCCTCTTCCCAAACAGAACGCTATCCGCGACTTCCTCAAGGTCCGCACCAGCTACGATGTCCTGCCGCTCTCCTTCCGCCTCATCGTCCTCGACACCGACCTGCTCATCAAGAAGAGCCTCAGCATCCTCATCCAGAATAGTGCGCCCCCATTGCCCCCAGCCTCTTACCTTGGCCGCATGCTAATCTGCCGGTCCCGTCTCCAGCCATTGTCTCTGCTCCCCTCTGGGACTCCCACTCGTCCCGCTTCGCCGGCATCTTAACCAGCACCGACTTTATCAATGTCATCCAGTACTACTGCCAGTTCCCGGACGAGATCAGCAAGCTCGATCAGTTCCGTCTCGGCAGCCTCAGAGGTATCCCGCCCCGCTCCGCTGCCCTCCTTGATAGATACAAATCGTCCCCCCCCCAGCCCTCAACGGCGCAGTCGCTAACCTGGTTTCCACCTAGACATCGAAAAGGCCATCGGGGCCGTTCCAATCGAAACCGTTTCGGTCCACCCCTCACGACCCCTCTTCGAAGCATGTCGGCGCATGCTCAAGACCCGTGCCCGCCGCATACCCCTCATCGACGTCGACGGTGAGACGGGCAAGGAAATGGTCGTGTCCGTCATCACACAGTACCGTATTCTCAAGTTCATCGCCGTCAATAACGAGCACAACACGGTTCTGCTCAAGAAGACGGTCCGCGAACTCGGACTTGGCACCTACAAGAACCTGGCCACCGCCTACATGGGCGACTTGGTTCTCGACGCTGTTCATCTCATGGTCGACCACAACATCAGCTGCATCCCCATCATCGACAAGGAGAACCGGGTGCTCAACGTCTTCGAGGCCGTCGACGTGATCCCTTGCATCAAAGGTGGTGTCTACGAAGAACTGGATGGTTCCATAGGAGACGCTCTCTGCAAACGACCCGACGACAGCCCTGGCATCTACACCTGCACCGAGGCGGACCGACTCGACTCCATCTTTGACACGATCCGGAAGAGCAGGGTACACAGACTGATTGTGGTGGACGACGACAACAGGCTCAAGGGCGTCATATCCCTTTCCGACATTCTCAAATACGTTTTACTACACGGTGTCGAGGACACGAGCGGCTGGGCATAACGAGCATCTGCCACACGCTGATTGCAACGACCGGCTCAGCTGGCCGGGGGCGGGAGGAGAGGGGGGAGAGAAAGGCAGGGCATATGACCGACGCTTACTATGTATGCGGAGATATATGCATCATGACTGGCGTATGGAACAGATGCTTGAACTGGTGGGGGGGGGGAGGGACACATACCATGGTGTTGCATAGGGATCTTGTTTTGCATTTCATTGTTGGCTACCTTTTAGACTTGCCATCTCTCATTCGCCCACGCACGCCGCTTCTAGGCGGCGGCAGCAACAAATATGTTGCTGGCGACACAATCATTATGTACGACTCGCAACATTCGTATTTCCCCAGCCCCGGATCCTGTTTGAATGCTTTGGCCGGATGCGCGGGGCCTGCTGTTGGATATCGCCAAGCCCAAGTAACTGGCCTCCTTTGCTGCCAAGCTTACTTTACGTGCCGTTTTCTGAATTTCTGCTGCATCTTCTTTAATTATGATCCCGCCGGTCTAGATCCCCCTCCCACCGTCCTGCGGTGCAACCTCCAATGTCGCGCCAGCATCGACGCTTATTGGGCTACCAAGCTGTGGCCTGTCAGCTGTCCGACATTGCAGGCGCCCGAAACCCATTGCTCCATCAACGCAGGTGACCGAAGCATGACGGTGAACTGTCTACAGTTGGTCGCTCAGACGGTTGCTGGCAGCCTATGTCAGCTAGCAGACCGCGTGTCGTCACTTCTCTGTCCAACAGCTTCGTCTTTGGTAGAACACCACATCAAGCCACAGTAAGATGCTCTCCTGGATCTTCACTCGACAATCTCAACCCTACAACAAAGCTGTTGTTTGCATTCTCTGCGCTCAGTCCGCAAGTCTCATCATTCTTATACTTTGTTCTCTAGTGTGCTTGAAATGCCCCCCCCCT
>QUZD01000093.1:69448-79943 GCA_003693505.1 Pseudonectria foliicola | reverse complement strand
CCCCCCCCCCCCCTCCCCCCAGCGTATCACTATTCTACGTACTTGTTTCAATATTCAACGGCAGACTCGCTGGGTACCAGGTAGCCATTCTGCTCAGTAAGGTAGGTAGGTAGGCGCTGGCTGCCTGTCTCTTGAGCTCGCTCGTTCCTTCTTCGTACATGGAGTGGGCGCCCGTCTTGGGCCAGTCGCAATGGATCTGATTTCTGCCTGTCTGTTATTACACTGCCGACACACGTGAATATCGCCCGTCGTTGTTCTCGTCCCCGACCCTTTGCTTCTTCTTTGGTTTCCGCGTCTACTGGACGAAATAGCTCAGCTACAGTGTTATTTTCTTCGATTTTATGGCTGACCCTGGCTTTCGATGCCCTTGTCGGATCTATTGCCAATGGACGAACAACTCCCACATCATGATGCTGCTGCCCATGCATCGACCAAAACCGCCGCGTCGTCTCTCCAGGACCTGTCTTTGACGAGGTCCGCTTCCTTGGTGTTCCCTCAGATGGCGACAATCCGGAATCTCGCAGACAGAGGGGCACACATGCGCACCAGTCGGACGTGGACGACGAGCAGCGGTGAACTCGGGTTGCTGAGTGATACTGATGAGATTGAGGACAGAACTCTGTTTGTCCAAGAGTACAACCGCTTGGCTAGAAAGGTGGGAGTTGCCAAATATTCCCTCGCGAATACTAGGCCTACTGACACGTTCAACTAGCATGGCGTCAGAGTCCTGGCGGTTGATGACTTCCAGTCTAAACATGTCAGTCTTGTTCCAAAGCCGACATAGCATGCGCCCTCATATCTCTAACACAGAGTCAGTCGACTGGGTCAGCAAGTCCTCAGAAGCGAGGCTGGCTACACCGCTTACTCCGATCCGCCTCGAGCCAACAGCCTCCTGCTCACAGTTCGACCACCCAGGTACCACTTCGGCAGAGGCGAAGCGTCTCGGAATTGGCACATAATCTAGTACACGCTCGGCGTGATTCTCCCAAGAGTCTCGAAATCCAGTCAATGATACGCTTGAGTGGCAAGAGCATGCTCTATCTACCACCCGAACACGCTCCCCGAGCTCTGATCCTCCCAACTTGTCTCCGAGCCACGGCTCATCATCTTTCTCAAAACCTCACTTCTCGTGGCATCTTCCGTATACCCGGATCCGTAAGAGTTGTCGACACTTTATTCGACTACTATTGCGACGCGGGCAAGGATGGGGTCGACATTACCAGCACCGTCCACTGCACGACCCTGCCAGTCCACATCCAGGCCTCTGTTCATGACATAGCTTCGACATTCAAGCGTCTGCTTTCCATACTTCCAGGAGGCATCTTGGGTTCTCTCCATTTATTCGACGCTCTCGTTGCAATCCACACTCGGCTCCACGGTCACCCAGAGTTTCCTCGCACCAAACTGACAAAGGTCCGTGCTAGGCTGGTGGCCTTGGCTCTGGAAACGGTAGACTCGCATTTTCGAAGAGAACTGATTTGTGCCGTGTTCGGACTTCTCAGTCTCATTGGGCGCGCCGCAGAGGTTGCGCCCAGGGAAGATCTGGAAGGTCGACCATTACCCACAGGAGACCTCATGGGCTACAGCGCTCTCGGTATCGTTTTTGGGCCCTTGTTGCTAGGCGATTCGTTGGATCAGTACTCGATGAAGCTCGCTACCCCGGAGACTGGGTTGTTACTTTTCCCATTGAGCCCATCAAAGTTGAGGCGAGATCGACGAAAGCCGAAATCTGCCCAGCCGAAACCCGCAGAGGGCCTTACTATCGACAAAATCAAGATTGCCAATAGCATCGCAGAGATGCTGATTGTCAACTGGAGGGATGTCGTCCGCCAACTTAGAGCCTTTGGAATGCACAAGAAAGGCAATGCATTCTCCGCAAAGAGTTACAGAACCGTATCGTTGAAGCCATCTCTGTCGGAGTCTTTCGCAATTAGAAAGCCTCGAGAGTTGTGCCAGCTGAACCCTCAAAGGATCCCCACAGAGAGACGAGAGGTAGAACTTCAACTTGAAGGGGGTCACCATGTCAATAGTCCAGAGCCAACTACACCTACACCTGCTACGAGAAAACAACGACTCAAGAAAAGAAGAATTGCGCCATCAAACAAACTGCAAGCCGGGTCCAGCGTGAACCTTTTGAGTCCTACTGCCGAAGAAAGCGCAATCAATGACGAAACCCCTTCACAATCTCCTCAAAACTTCAACTCCGTTGCAGGACTCAACGAAAGAAAAGACCAACCTTCAGGGGAAGGCATTGAGCTACCTTCTGCCAGCACACCTGGAGCATACATGGCGAACAATTGTAGCACCGACTCGGAGTCGTGGTGTCGTAATGATCAAGTCGTCGCTACATCTCATAGCCATACCCTACACAAGCCTAGAAGAGCCCGGCGAGAGACAACTGCGCTGGGTAGCCCTCGGGTTTCGATGGAAGAAGTGCCCCCTCGAACGTCCTCGAAGAAAAATTCCAGTTGCAATTCAACCCGTCAAGAATCATCAGATTATCCTAAATTGGCCATTGAAAACACTAAAGGCAAGGGACGCAAGGGGTCAAGGAAAAATCATCGACATGCAAACTTCAGCAACCCATCAAACATGGAATCCTATGAAGGCTCTATCTCGTCACACAAGGTTCTTTCGCCAAGGAGCGGAGCCTCAAAAGAGCAAAGAGTAGTTCTCCCCAAGACGACACCAGATATGGACGCCCTTCATGTCAGCCGACTAAAGGCTTTTGCAGGTGACGATTACCAGGATAACGAGACTGAAAACAGAAGATTCAACGATGCTGACCTCGAAATGCCGTCTTTCAAGACTCCTCGGGAGGAACGAGAATCAAGCCGAGAAAAGAATTTCTTATCCGTGACTGACGGAAAGCCTCCCCAACCTCATTTGCCGCCAGGCCAATTCTACTCTGCTATGCGGGTGCCACCAAGTCTTTCCAAGCAGACTGGCAGCGGCCTAACGAGCCCTTCCGGTGCTCGTTCAGAGACTTAGAAGGCCTCTGCCGAAGGGACATGGATTGATCGTGGGGACTCATCAACTACCAGAACGAATAACAGAAAATTTGATCATTTCGTGACGTTCCCGGTCAGATCACCGTCCTCTTCCAAATCACTAAAAATCAATGGGCAAGGCTCACTAAACAGCGTGTCGTCGCGACAACACGGGCCATCGCTCATACGACCAAGTGTATCAGAAATGGCAAAAAACCGAGGAGCAGTCAAAGCCATGGCTGCAATGTTCGAGGGCGGCGAGGCACCACAGACAACCCCTGAGCATCAGGAAGAAGAGAGTAGAACCCAGAGTCTCATCTCCCATTTTTCGAAAGCACCTATCGAACAACCTCTACGCACCTCAAGATCCGGATCAAGCTGGACACGACCAAGTCAGCACAACATCTCATCGTCTAGCCAAAACCGACTCTCACTCCCTGGACAGCTTGAAGGGGATAAGACGCAGATACTGCCGATTTCAGTCAGCGACAGCATTTCATTACACGCAGCTGCGCTGGGGCAGGACTGGATTCGGCCAGGAGAGGGTACGAAAGAAATCCCGCCGACGAGGGCGGCGCGGTCAGCCGAGTCGGCCATGAAATCCGTGGCGGACGAGGCGAAGAATGCCACGTTATTGCAGAAACCGCCGAGGCTGGGCTCCATGATGCCTTGTCCAGAGCACCCGCCCATTGCACAGCACCTGAATCTGATGCGCCCTTCGTCGTCCCTGTCCAACAGGGGTATGCACGCAGATCCATTCCTGGAACTCCGGCCTAGCGATTCCGCCCCCATATCCCGTCCTAGAAGCACAACTCTCTTACACGCGCAGATTCGTAGCCTCCAGCGTCAGCTTGACACAAAAACGGAGGAGGTATCACAACTACGAAGGCAGGTAGAAGCGCAGGAAGATGCCGACATAGGAACACTAAGCCAAGCACTCCGGGAGGCCAGAAGAGAAGCCAGTATGTGGAAGGAGCGAGCAGAGGCAGCCGAACGCCGAGTTAGGGTGTTTGAAAGGTTTACGAAGAAACTAAAAGGGATAAGAGAGGCAGCAGCGGTGGCCGATCGACACGACGAAAACCAAGGAAACGAAAACGTGGACACGGAAGGGCAGAACGAATGCGGAACTAGCATTCAACGATCGTCAAGGAGCCCTGACAACAGCGAGGCCCGCCTTCTTAAGACCAATGATAGCGAGAACGAGGACGAGAGCGACAGCTCGGGGAGAACAGAAGACACACGGATCGTCACGGCACGGATCCGGACTTGCCTGCATGGAAACACAGGGAAGACAGATGGACCGGCGGACAGCTCGGATGGGTTCCAAGAGACCCCTGCGCAAGACGTAAGCCTGGGCGCAATGGAGATTTGGATGGCCGCGGCGGAGCTGCTGAGCCGAGAAGATGCCTAGGATAGGCGCCGAGCATGCTGTAGTGGATCCCCAACGGCTAATGGTGTCCGCAGGGTGCGAATGCTAAGCTTTCTGGGCTCCATAGCAGATGGGTGTATCGTCCCGTTGGGTAAGGAGTACAAGATGTTGGTGACTGGGTTGAATTACTTGACAGGTCGTCTCAGAGGATAGGGTCAAAGGGCTGCTCCAGGCCCTGTACGGCGCAAGCTGTGATTGACGGATAGGTAGGTAGGCAAGTGGCAGCCACCAGTACAGAGTTGTTATTATTCTTCAATTTTGGTTACCTTACATGAAGCCCCAACTCTGGTACGACAAGCAGAGCCTCGAATCGTTAAGCACAAACGGCCAAACCCATGACCGAGGCGACGGGGTCGCAAGTGCAAAAAGATGGCAAAGCCCTCTAGGGTCTGACATCCTCTGTACGCTTGATACGCCATCTCCCCGCAGTGTCCTTACCCATCGAGACATAGATGCGGCCGATACCGTCAAGAACGGAGCTGAGCAGGCTGTCCTCATCTTCTGGATGTGGGCCGAGAGATTGAGTCCCGTTGTGATGATGCAGAGATTCCTGAGAGGGTGGGGGTAGAGTGGATGGTAGCGAGAAGTCAGGGGCCGACGGAGGTGTCATGGGCATGTACGGATTAGGCTGGGCGGACGGAATGGTCGGGGACGGTGCTTGGGAAGCCGGTAGGTCCGGGTCCTGCGGCGGAGAAGGAAGATTCTGGGGCGGGCACGGCAGTGAAATGGACGCGGAACTGAAGTCGCAGGAGGGGATTCCGGAGCTTGATGTGGTGAAGGAGGCGGAACTGCAGGGCCGCAGGGGCTGCTGCGAGGACAGGGGTTCGAGGGGTTCGAGGGGCTGCGTGCCGAATCGCTCAGAAGCAGCAGGGGTCTCGTGCGCCCTGGGGTTGTCGCGGGCAGTGGAAGACCAGACCATGGCAATGCGTTGGGTATGGAGAAATTGACTGTTGGGCTGGGCGAGGCCATGATCTGGGTCAACAAGTCAATTGTCGGGGATGAAGATGGACTTGTGCTGATGAGTGGCTTCGACAACGGAGGCGTAGAGGCCGTAGTCTGCGATTGCGTTAGCCTGGACGGAACAGCGTTGAAGCTAGTTGGTAGCCTAGTAGGTGGTGCCAGGAGCTGGAACCAACTGGCCGGTGAAATAGAAGGAATCCGAGCATGGGGACAAAAGGCAGGACAAGGGATGCTGGTCGACGGTTGCTTCATGATGACGACAGCAGAGGGGGGGTAGGTACTCGAGAGTAGACTTACCCACAGCAGAGCCAAGATCTATCGAGGAGAGGACCTTAATTGTCAGGTCCGGATGGACCTTGCCAATGATTTGCACGCCGTTGCCGTTGACGAGATGAGCATCCTGGTGAAGGAAAATCAGATGAGTGTGTAGGGCTAAGACACACGAGGACGAGCGTGTGTGAGAGGTTATCTGGGTCAAAGTGGATGGAAGCTTACGCGATCCAACAGAACGGTAACTGTGCCGTCAGAGTCAATCGTCGCCTGGTCGCCGCGCAGCTGGGTGACCTTTCCAACAAGCATGACGTGGCGGCCGACGAAGCTGTCGAGGTAGGCGGCCGTGATGCGCGGGGTGGGCGGGAACTCGGCCATTTTGGTGGGTTGGAAGGTGGCTGACTGTGCAGTGAGGCAGGGGAGGGGGGAGATGGGTGAAGGAGCTGAGCCGGAGCTGGAGACGGAGAAGCCGAGAAAGGACGAGGGGAAAGATTGTGGGCTTGAAGCTGAAGCTGAAGCTGGTGTTGCGTCTCGTTTTCGTCGCGGTGGTTAATTACGTTGGTGCTGGATGACTTGGTGCTGGAGGGGAGCATTAGAAAGCTAGACGCGCTTGACACGACGCGAAGTCACGTGGATGCGAACGTAGAGGAGTGCCTAGCATCCTGCCTTAGGTACCTACGTACCCGAGGTAGGTATCTCCACCTTGGGCAGGTACATACGAGGGCAAGTAGGCACCTCTTGCCAATTACTTACTGAGATTGACTGGACGGATCATCCCCACCTGGTGTAGTGACTCTCTCCAGAAATGTTTTCTCTCCAATCTTCCATTTTCTTTCTTCTCGACTCTTGTCTCAATTGAGAAGTCCTCGATACAATAAGTCCAAGGACAGACCGACAAAGCGCCTCTTGGCGCTCGGCCACTATCCGGAAGCAATCCGCCTCCCGTGATTGGAGGGTCCTGCAATTCTGCAAGACTCGCAGGACAGGGAGAACATCGCAAGGGCATTGGAGATCCTACCAGCCTGCCCGGCTTCACCACAGCGGGGAGCCAAGACCCGTCTCCGCTCAGAACTCAGAGAAGAGTGACCTGGGGCTGCCTGGGTCACCCGCCAAAACCTGTTTTCTGCAGCCTTTCTCTCCTTCGCATCTCGCTGTTCGGGCTCAGGTACGACAGCTGATGGGTGATTTGATTGAATGCGCCTAGAGCCCCCCGCATTTCCGGGCCAAAAGCTCCGGCCTTGCCAGGCAGTGCTGCTACACTATGCCCTCTTCCGGCTTGCTCACGCTTCGTTTTTTCCCCCAGCACATCTGGCGCAGGGCGTACTCTGCACAGTACAAATTACAGAGAGTGCCAGAGCCAAGCATCCGAGCATTTCGGCTGCCATTACAGCACTAGCGATGACGATGCCCGCTCCGACGAGGGAGATATGAAGACTCGAGAGGGACCCTGTGCCTTGAAACATTGATCCCAGCGTTGCAACAGGCGATTATCAACCCGACGATCCCCTTGGAAATAAGGGTCGCGCTTCCGGCCGTTCCAGGCAAAACGTCACCAGGTACGTACTCGGTACTCAATATTACATACCTTTACCGCCAGCAACTTCAGCACACACTGGGCTGGCGACGAACCAATCATTCTGTCGATCCCTCACGGACGGGAGGGGGAGGTGCGTTTCGGCGACGCACAGGCCACACGGGATGACGGACATTTCTCATGGGGCATCCGTCTTGCTGGGGCCGAATTGCCAACTCGCGGCGTTCGGCTTCAGTATTCGTCTTCGGTATCGGTGTTGCGTCGATGTAGGCAAAGACTTCGGGTTAGGGTCGCGCCAACAGAACTGCTCAAGTTTTGTCTTCCAACAGGTAGCTCTTCAGCTGACTGCTCGTGGCAATTGCGAAACATGACCACGTACTGTACTTTCTACCGAGAATTCCACGCCAGACCCTGAGTCTCACCTCGCTTCAGCGCCGGCCTATTTCCAGACCCCCCCTTCCCGTATCCGTCACTACCACAAGAGCCCCAGCATCTAATTTGGGGGTTCTCTGTACGAAAAACCTTTGCCTTGCCCAACGTCACCAGCTTCACCAAGTATGCATCTCAGAGTGTGCCAATCCGCAAATACATTGCGCAGGGGGCCGGGTTCATTAGTCAGGGACACAGGATTCTCAGCGCGATTCTCCGTTCACATGATGATGTTCTGACGAGTTTTCCTTGTTGGCCACTTGCCAGGTTGGGCGAATCCTTGTCGCCTCGTCTATTCATCAGCCGCTCGAAGTGGCCAACACTTCGAGTTACAGCATCGCCTTGAAGGGGAAAACCAGGATGGAGTCAGAGTTGGGGAGTTCTGTCTGCATCGGCATGTTTGATCATGAACTGTGCGTTCACCCTCCGAGCCTATTGCGCAGTACGCCCAGCCTTAACAGAGTAAGCACAGTAGTCGCAACACCGTCCGACTGCTAGCTGCATCTACCGAATGGTCGGTACGGAGTTTGTCGACAAAGTCATCTAACAAGGGCTCTGTGGGTATGGCAACATGAATACCCACCACTTGGCAGCAACCTCATGCTCCTTTGGCCGGTCGTTTTGGCCGGTCATTCTTAACTCAGCGGATTCAAGGTATGCGCTACCCAGTCGTGCCTCGTCAGCCTTTGGAAAGCCAGGTATAGCATGCACTGTGTGTACACTGCGTTGAGACGGACCAAGTCACAAGCTCAGACTGCAGCCGCCTCTGCCCGTCGTCTACCTTGCACATACTGTCCTCTGCCTCCTGTGAGAATCCGGATCCACAGGCCGGTCCGTGATGGGGGAAGCCCATGGATCAATGAGCCCCTATGCCACCGCGCCACTGATATAGTTGGCTTGGGTGGCTTGAAGCTTCTATTTGATCCCAAACAGGCAACTTTCCCAACGTACGAGCACTGCAAAGCATAGGGCAACTGGGCACCTGGGCACCTAGTAAGACGGGAGGGATGCTCCGGATGGGTGGAGGTTTTGCCGCGGGGAAACAACGGACGCCAGAAACAGTGCGTTGAATACAGGCCGCTCAGTCGGTCGCATCCTAAACTGGACCTACAGATCTGTACATTATGCTACAGTGCTAGGCTAGATCCCATGCTGGATCCTAGCCTGGCTCCGCTTGTGCCCATTCGTCAGTGCTCGTCAATAAACTCCGCGGCCGTACCTACGCACTCTACGTAAAGGCCAAGTACAGTACGCTTCTTCGGGTACACGATACCCCCTTGCGGCATGTAAACCAGCGGCGTGTTTCTAGTCTCCGGTACGTGCGTACATACACCACTCCTTGTACATATCGAGCAGTGATCGGAGCATCCTCAACCCTTCCACGTTTCTGCGGGGGCCTCTGCGCTTAGGTTCATCGAGATCTTTTCCATCTCATTCATATATAAGCAAGTAAGCCGGGGTGGACAAAGTCTGAGCAACAGCTCGTCGCCACCTTGCATATCAGATACAATAAATTCGACAATTTGATCTACCGACGACGTGGATCCCCCAGCTCTGTAAACGTTGATACCGGCTACTCAACGACACTGAGACCACGCTTTGATTTGCTTTCGTCCAGCGCAGAGCCCCCAGCAGTGAATACACTACCAAAGAGTGGCGGAAGAATCCCTCTACCGAAATCGAAAGGAACAGCTGGGGAGACGAGAAGGACGAAAAACGGCCACCATCTATTAAACGTGGGGCGACAAGCATTGGTAGCACACGTCTTGGAACAAGCCCCAGAGCGCGGCGTCCGGATTGCGGCTTACCGTACTCTTATCTCCCGGTTCCCAAGGGACTCTGGCTACTCCCCGTACTCGGTCCTTGCTCTGTCTTCGCTCCCGTCCTGGAACCCTCCCAGTTCCCACCCACTTCAGCTCAGCCCATGGTTACGGGTAGCCGAGCGATCCATTACCTGTTCATTTCAGACTCTAGCAAGCCCGAGTCGCTACCTACGAAACATTGCTACGGAACAAGGCTTCCAAATCCAATCCCCGAGCAGATCAACATACCAATCGTCGCGCTTCAGGCGTACCCCGCGGCCGAGGCCGAGGCCTATCCCAACAGGCCCAACCCGTACCAGAGCTTTCAAGAGTTTATTAGGGGGTTGATAGCATAACAAGATGAGCACCGCGAATGTGCCATTTGGCGGCGCGCTACAGCCATCACAGCAATACGTTGCGTCGACCAACACCGACGGCAACATCGACCCGATGCTCAGCTACATGGCTGTTCCTCCAGTGTCCATGCCTGGCGCAGCATTTGGGGCGCCACCCGATCAATACATGGCAAATCCACCCATGTGGGATCCTGGCCGGCCCTCCTTCATCGACACAGAAGTACCGCGAATATCCTTGAACCACAACAGGACCATGTCGATAGCCACGAGCGATACCAACGAGACCAGGCGTTCTTCGGAAGTTGAATACGGCGTCACCATGGCATCCAGGACCTCTAGCAAATCATCACTGCCCTCGGTAGAATCAGCCGCGCCCGAAGGCACCACAAAGTCACGGACAGCCAAACCACGACAACAATCACGAACACAGGGCAGTCAGTCATCGTCACAGAAGCGGCCTGTGGAGGAGGAGAAGCGCAACAAGTTCCTGGAGCGAAACCGACGGGCAGCCTCCAAGTGCCGTAAGAAGAAGAAGGAATGGGTGTGCGATCTGGAGGAGACCAAATGTGGGCTGGAGCAGCAAAACAACTCGCTGCACAAGGAGTACAACAGCCTCGTGGATGAGCTCAGTCGGGTCAAGGAGCAGGTCATGGCGCACGCCGTGTGCAACGACGTCAACATCGACAGGTGGATTGATGCCGAGGCTTTTTTTTTTCAAGCAGAAG
>QUZD01000093.1:8565-61900 GCA_003693505.1 Pseudonectria foliicola | reverse complement strand
CGACGCCTCGACGCCTCGACGCCCCGACACGCATTGTCGCAACCGCCACCATGTCGACCATTACTCGAACCCTCAGCAACCTGCGCAAGGTTGGAATCAAGGTGAGGAGGCGCCTCCAGACGCGCCAATGGGGCCCGAGCTGTCGTTTGCGGAATGCTGACCTATGATTGTGCGCAGGATTACTTTAGACAGATGCTGGTACGTTGGCTCAGGCTCACAATCCCCGACGACGACCCAAAGACGAAGACGACAACGATGATGACGACGAAGACGATGACAATGCCAACAACAAATCCTCTCCAAGCCCGAATCTCGCCTGCTAACAACGACCTCGCCCTCTAGTACATTGGTGACACCAAGTTCGGCCAGCACGTCGGCACCGACCGCGCCGGCAACAAGTTCTTTGAGAACCCCGAGGAGCTGCCCCTCCGCACCCGCTGGGTCGAGTACGCCAAGCACGACTACGACGCCGCCCACATCGAGCCCGGCTGGCACGCCTGGATCAGCTACTCGGTCGACAAGCCCCCGTCCCAGGATCCCCTGCTCCAGGCCGGCACCCGCGCCTTTGAGCCCGCAAAGGCCATCCCCAACTTTACCCAGAGCCGCGGAGCCTTCAAGACCTACAACACGTGCGTGCACCGCTTCCCTCCGCTCCCCTCTGCTCCGCCCCGCTGCGCTGTGCTGCGCTGTGCTGCGCTGTGCTTCGCCGCCTCTCTTCCCATCATTGTTTGCTGACCATCTGCTGCAGGACCAAGCCCAAGATCTCCGCCTGGGAGCCCGTGGCTGTCCCGCGGTCATAGACAGAGAGCGGTGGAGTCACTACGTAGCATTTGTACATATCGGACGAGAAGCCTTAGAAGCAATGAAACGAGCCGTGGGGCTGAGACGACCCCTCTGAGGTGTGATCAATTCAAAAAAGTTGGAAACCACTATCAACAAGATGGTGTAGAGCTCTGCTAAATAAGCCCCGACGTTGCGAGTGAGAAACAGCCCTGGCGCCGGTCATCTATCACGATGCCCTCTATAACCTCAGAGTCTGCAGAAAAGGGCCCACTGTACCAAATCCAGCCCGTGTGGGCCATCTCCCCAACATCAAACTGCAGTGGCCCCGTGTGTGCACGTCTACTTCTTGGACTCTATTGCCGCTTTGATGGCTGGCGGAGGCGCGATTAGCTTTTTGCACTGAAATGGAAAGCGAGCAGATGAAGAATGCTGGGTACTGACCGTCACAGGAAACCCTTGCGTCTCCAAATAGCATCCTCGTGTTTGGCATGTAAAACATGGGATTCGGCACGTCGGCTTCTTTGGTCAGCTGTCTTCTAGCAATCAAGGCAGAAGAGTGAGGGGCTTCTCAACTCACCATAACCACTGGCCAGCGATCTCTTCATCACAACCACCTGCTTCGCCTTCCACGCGTGCAGCACTGGCATGCCCTCAATCGAGCTGCCCTTCTCCATGGCGATGGGGTTCACCGTGTCGTTGGCGCCAATGACCACGGCCAGGTCCGTGTCCGGGAAGTCGTCGTTGATCTCGTCCATTTCCAGCACAATATCGTACGGCACGCTGGCCTCGGCGAGAAGCACGTTGCACTGGCCCGGCATGCGGCCGGCCACGGGGTGGATGGCAAACCTGACCTTGATGCCCTTGGAGCGGAGCGTTGACACGATGCTGGACAGCGCGTACTGCGCTTTGGCGACGGCCATGCCGTAGCCGACAATGAGGATGACGGACTCGGAGTTGAGGAGCGCCTCGGCCACGTCGTCGACCGACGTCTGGGTTGCTTCTCCTTGGGGCTTGTACTCTTGCACTGCAGTCGGTGTGCCTAGACCGCCAAAGAGGACGTTGGTAAGGGATCGGTTCATGGCCACGCACATTGTGTACGACAGGATGGAACCCGACACGCCGATAAGGGCGCCAACCGAGGTAAGCAAGGGGTTGTCGAGCATGAACCCTTCCGCTACCAGGGCAAAGCCACTGTAGGCGTTGAGAACCGTAATCACCACAGCTGGTACAGTTCAGTCAGACGTGAATTCGCGAACAAGACAGATCCAATCGTCTACTTACGCATATCAGCGCCACCAATGGCCGACGTCGTCGTGTACCCCTTTGCAAAGCTCAAGGCCGCATTCGCCGCCAAGGCGCCAGCTGCAATGGCCGGGCTACCGGGGGCCATTGTGATAAAGGCACCCATGGTCGCGGCGTTTGAGGCCAGCAGTCCGCTATTGATAACGTGGCGGCCTGGGAGAAGAGTCGGCTTCGACGACATGCGGCCGGCGAGCTTGAGAAAGGCCACGATGGACCCGGTAAATGTGATACCACCTGGTCGAGCGTTAGCATCCTGCTTGCAGTTTCCCCACTTGGGATAATCATACCGATGAGAACTCCGAGATAGGCAGTCACGAGATGAAGCGTTGATGCACTGGCAACGTCGGCCATGACACTGCCAATGCTAGTCAGTACTGCCGCCAGACCCACGACCGAGTGCAGAGCGGCCACGGTCTGTGGCAAGTCGGTCGGCGTGATGCGTTTGCCGATGAGGAAGCCTGAGTCATGGTCAGCTTCGGACTTGAACGGTGACGGGTTACGTACCAGCAAGAGCACCGATGGTAGCCAGGCCGCCAAACTGGGTGAGTACCTCGGGGGAGAATCCAGCAGCCAGCAAGCTGGCGAGAACACCCGTTCCGACACCGAGAATACCCAGCATGTTACCCATACGGGCGGTGGTCTGAGATGCGAGTCCAGAGAGCGAACCAATGCACAGGACGGAACTGGCGAGATATCCGGCTTGGACAAGGCCAGCAGCGCCAGTCGAGGCAGCCGCTACAAAGCCTCCACCACAGAGAACAGCGGGGACGGCATAAAGCCAAGGGTATTCCGGAGGGTCAGTAGGCCCTGATGAAATCGTTAGCTGAATCGACATCCATTGTACGTGGTGGGGTATACTCACGCTTAAACATGTCCAGCATGCGCTTCGTAATGACAAAGCCGCCGCCGACGTTGACGAAGGCCAACAGAACACTCAAAGCGCCAAACGTCTGTGGAATGGTCTCGGGGAGAAATCCGCCGCCAAGGATAAACAGGCCACCAACGCCGACCATGCCAGAGATGGCATTGGTGACACTCATTAGAGGCGAGTGAAGGGCTGGAGATACACCCCAGACGACGCGGTAACCGATCAAACTGGCCAGGGCAAAGGTAAAGGCATTTCCCATAAACAGAGGACTAGTGTACTTTCCGAGAGCCAAGACGCTGCCTATGCCGCCAGTGACGCCTGCTACCTCGCGAGTCGTCTTTTGCCAGGGAGTCAGGACCTTGGCCTCTGCAACCGCTCCCTGGGTCTCGGCCTTGGCGGGCGGCGGTGGAGGGGGAGCAGGACGAGCGGCGGGTGGCAGAACAGCTCCGTTTTGGGTGACTATGGCGCCACGGACAACCTCGTCAGACAGGTCGATGCCGAATTCCTTTGCGGTTGGTGTCATGGAGAGAAGAAACTTGGTGATGTTGTTGGAGTACAGAGTAGAGGACTGTGTAGGGAGTCTAGATGGCAGATCGGCATATCCTGTCGTCGTTGTCAGCACGAACAAAGTTCTTAATTCACCAGATAATGAACTTACCAATGACCTTGACGTCGTTGTAAGTAACCATTTCGCCCTTTCTGGTGGCCTCGCAGTTTCCGCCAGCTTCGGCGGCCAAGTCGACAACGACACTGCCTGGCTTCATGACATCCAGCATGTACGTCTTGATAAGCTTGGGCGCCGGTTTACCAGGGATAAGAGCCGTTGTGATGATGATGTCGACGTCCTTGGCTTGCTCGGTGAATAGTTTCATCTCGGCCTCGATAAACTCTTTGCTCATCTCCTTGGCGTAGCCGCCAGCACCGGAGCCATCTTCCTGGATGTCTACCTCAATAAACTCGGCACCAAGAGACTGGACCTGTTCGCGAGCTGCAGACCTGGTGTCAAATCCACGTACAATGGCTCCCATGCGACGGGCAGTAGCAATCGCGCTAAGGCCGGCCACGCCGGCTCCAATCACGAGAACCTTGCACGGAGGAATCTTGCCGGCAGCAGTGACCTGACCCGTCAAGAATCGCCCAAAGACGTTGGATGCTTCAAGGACGGCCTTGTAGCCAGCAATGTTGGCCATGCTGCTGAGGGCATCGAAAACCTGGGCGCGTGAGATGCGAGGAATCATGTCCATGGCGAAGCTGGTGGCTCCCTTGGCGGCGATCTTGTCAACGAGGTCCCGGTTCTGGGATGGCTGGAGGAATGAGATGATGGTCTGTCCTTGTTTCATCAGGTCTACTTCGTGGAGCTCGGGGCCTCGGACTTTGAGAACAATGTTGGTATTGGACCAGACCTCGTCTGGAGAGTTCACGAGGGAAGCGCCCGCTTGCTCATAGGCAGAGTCCAGGAACTCGGCGGCCGCTCCAGCATTGCGCTCGACAATAACCTTGCCATAGCCCTTCTTCAGAAGCAGGGCAACGTTTGCTGGGGTCAAGGCCACCCGACGCTCACCAGGGTAGATTTCCTTGGGAACGCCCACATTGAGGTTGCTGAATGGCGTGGTATGAGGTGGCTCAGAAACCGTCGAACGCTGCCTCACATTGGCTGTGACGGGAAGAGGGGAATGAGTAAGACACAGAGCCTTTGGCGAGGCTGGGACCAGAGCACGCGAGCGGCTGCATGTTGAACTACTGGACCATGGCCTTTGCTGGCTAAGAAGAACCCGGGCTTGTTCTATGGGTAGAGGCGTCGATTAGTTCTGTGTGGACTTGATGAGAGACGATTGTACATGCCTTGGAGGCGCCAGCGCTGAGATGGACGAGAGAAGCAGTATAGCTCAGACAGAGGGCGAAGTCTAACAGAAGCCATTGTGAACCCGTCCGACAAGACGGATCCAAGGCTGTTGCAGAGAAGCTGGCGGAGTAGGGATTGCCAGCAACAGCAGTGCGAGTGGTCAGATTATGGACGGGGAAGCATCTGGAGATCTGAAGATTGCTCTTTGCGAGCTCGACAAGATGGAAGAGGATGCAAGTGATGAGAAGACGAGGTTCGAGACAAAGCAACGTGATCTGATGTTGCTTTTTCCCCTCTTGAATGGCACAAGCTCGCAAGGGTGGCAACGACGGGAGATGAAAGACCGAGAATGCGGATAGAGCGGGATAGACTCCTCATAGACTCATAGACTCATCGAGGAGGGAGGGATGGAGGGGTCAGGTGTCATCATGTGCTATGGATGAGTTACAGGGGCTACAGGACATTACAGCGCCCTGAGACGCCTGTATTTCTTCCTTTCTGCACTCCGGGCATTCATCCATTCCATCCGTGGGATGACTGCCTATTGTAGGTAGGTACAGTTGACCAGCATATTGACACGTTGCCTATTCCACGCTGCGCTTCGATGCGTCCATCCATTCAATCAATACAACCGCCCAGTCAAACAAGAACCAAGGAGAGCTACAGTACAGGCTACAGCACCAGACAGTCGCAATGAGCGGGCGCCATTTCGTTTAGCCTGAGGTCAAGCGCCCGGCGCTAACTTGCAGGAATCCGGGGGAGGGGCTGTGTTGCTGCAAGGAAGAGTGTGGGGATGGAGATCGACAACGGGTGGGAGGGGATCTGTTCACCCCTCCAGCATACATGTACTGTACTGTACCTATTCCGGGTGTGTCATGGATTATCAAGATTGCATCCCATCCATCCAAGTACATAAGTTGGACTACTGGCGGGATTCCTTTTCCAGCTTGGAAGCGTCAGGGGTTGGTCATGGCCCCTAGCGTTGTGTGTTGTCATCAGTGGAGATGGGTATGGAAATGGAGTTCCAGGACCATATGCTGGCAAGGCTGAGTTTTCATCAGCCTGGTCATCGAGGTCGCAATCAACGACGGGAACAAAACGAGTGTTTCTTCAATTCGGCCTCACCAACATCACAGACGCATTCTCCAGAACCCAGGCGTATCCCGGCAAAACGACCGACTGTCCAGCTGCCCTCCACATCCTTCTTTTCAATCTGACGCCCCATCCCCTGCCCGACACCTCCAAACCTAATCGCAATCACGATGCAGCCTCAAGCTTAAAACCAGAGTTTGGCGAATCGCTTCCGTTCCTCGCCATTCCCTCCTCCCGTGCCGCTGCCGCTGCCGCTGCCGCCTCCATCCCCATCGCTGCTCGCCCCTGCAAGACACGGGGTTCTGCATCTGCCTCTAAAGTCGGGCCCGACGTTGAGGCAAGCGTCGCAACCGCACAGAAGATCTAGATGGTTGCCGACCTCCTGGTTCGCCCCGTCGCAGAGACAGATGTAGAGCGCCGAGGTGATGTTGGTGGAAGGGTTGCCGTCGGTGCAGGTGGCGTGGGGCGTCTGGCAGTATGCTTTGGAGAGCTGACCTTCTGTCCACGGGATAGCTGTCAATGTGATTAGCATGCTCTTCACCCCAAAAGCAGTTGCTAGCAATGTTGGGATAGGGTGTATTTACTCATGCCCATGAGGACCTGGGCGCAGTACGTGTATCCACATTCGCAGATGGGGCCCTTGCCTGGCCCACCCGGTCCCGATGGAGGCGGTTTGGTGGGGTTCGGTGCCGGCGGTGCCGGTACTGGTGGAGCAGGATCCGGACCCGGGCCCGGACCTGGGCTATCCGGTGGCGGAGGAACAGGAGCCGGAGCCGGAGCCGGAGCCGGAGCTGGGGACTGGGGTGGAGGCTGAGGAGGCTGAGGAGGAGGTGCCGGCGCCGGTGCTGGTACTGGGTCAACGGGAGGTGGAGGAGCCGGCGCAGGTCCTGGGGGAGGTGCTTGAGGTTTGGCCACGGTCAGAGCGGCCAGGCCCAAGAGAGCGACGATGAGCTTCATATTGTGTAGACGGCGATGTTTCTGTACAAGTTTCTTTGAACGAGAGTACTGAGCAGGAGATGCTTGCTCCAGAAACCAAGATGGTCGCCAGCTCTCTGCTCTTATACAACATCTCTGGCTACACGAGCTGAGGCTGGAGAGGCGGGCATTGGTCAATATGATCACGATATTGGCTATACCTGGCAAGTCGACGAACGCGTTTCCGTTTCACAGCCATCATCGTCTCATCGACGGTGCTGTAGCCGTCACAAATCTACAAATCTCGAAAAGCTTGTTGCCGAAACAACGCCGCGGTTGTGTGATGCTCCGACAGCGCATTGAAGGTTGTCAAAGTGGCAATCATTGTAACGCTTCACTTGAGTTCCGAGCACCCAGTTGCAAGTGCTATGCTTATGAAGTCGCTGTCGAGTCAATGGGTATGCATGGTACCCTCGGATGTAAGCCGACGGTCCGGGCAGGTAATTGGACATGATCGGGTATCGGGTTAGACATTCTGTTCCGAGCTTGAGCCAACTTGATTCTTGTTATTGATTCTCTTCAAATAGAAGAAGCCCATCTCGAGAGATCTTGTAGGTATATGTTGGCAATGATGGGTGAACAGCTGCCTGCTGGCCAGCTGTGGGCAGCCACTGTCGGTACAGTCTCTTTACCGTTGATACTGTAGTTTATGCACTGTACCATACTCCAACCCAACCCCACCAAGTGCAAGTGCGTCTAAAACACCCAAGCCCTTTCTGCCCCTCCATCATCTTCGTCTTCCTCTCCGTCTCCCTCTGCGGCACCGGCTCCCCAATCCGCCTCTTGCTACACCACAATCCCTCGCACCAAGCCAATCGTGAGACCTACTGCTGCCAGTTCATACGTTACCACTGCCAGCCATGTCAGGAACCGACGCACCCGAGGCGCCGCAGGGCGCCAAGGTTGTCAATGTCGGCACGCGCAAGTCGCCCCTCGCCCTCGCCCAGGCCGACATTGTCGTCGGCGCCCTCAAGCAGCGCTTCCCCGACTGGGACTTCCCCATCCACGGCATGACGACGACGGGCGACCGCGACCAGAACACGGCCCTCTACAACTTTGGCGGCAAGGGCCTGTGGACCTCGCAGCTCGAGGAGCGCCTCGTCAACCGCGAGCTCGACATTGTGGTCCACTCGCTCAAGGACATGCCGACGGTGCTGCCCGAGGGCTGCGTCATGGGCTGCATCACGTCGCGCGAGGACCCGAGGGATACACTCGTCATCAAGAAGGCCCTGGTTGACCAGCACGGCTGGACGTGCCTCGCCGACTTGCCGGCCGGCAGCATCATCGGCACCAGCAGTGTGCGCCGTATCGCCCAGCTTGTCCGCCGTTACCCGCATCTCAAGTTCAAGGACCACCGCGGGAACATCCAGACGCGCCTCAGGAAGCTCGACGAGGACCCGGACCTGACGGGTATCATCCTGGCCGCCGCCGGCCTGCAGCGCATGGACCTGGGCCACCATATTACCCAGTTTCTCAACCACGACAACGGTGGTATCCTGCACGCCGTCGGCCAGGGCGCCCTGGGTGTCGAGTGCCGCGGTGACGATGAGCGTGTGCTCAAGATGCTGGCGGAGATTGAGGACAAGCAGACGAGATTGGGATGCGAGGCCGAGCGCAGTCTGATGCGCACTCTTGAGGGTGGTTGCAGTGTGCCCATTGGTGTCGAGACCCATTGGGTGGATGGAAAGCTGAGGATGCGGGCAACGGTTGTGGCCCTGCGTGGTGACCAGGGCGTCGACTCGGAAACGTACGAGGCCGTCACGACCCTTGACGAGGCCTACGCATACGGCCAAAAGGTGGCTCAGCAGCTGGTTGATCAAGGTGCGGGCAAGATCCTGGATGCCATTAACGAGTCTCGGCAGGTTCCCGAGACAGTCAAATAAGTTTAGAAGCGACACATATAGCATGGAGCAAGCGAGGGAAGACTGAAGGAGGGCAAAAAAAAAAGAAACCTGTTGATAGATATGTAACGAGATAGAGGCCGATGCCAAATCGGCCCATGAACCCTCCCTTTGCTCCAAACAATGATACCTTTGGGGCATGAATGACGTCCTCGGTCCATCCGTCTCTCCCTTTTTCTATGATGATGCTCTACAGGTTGAGCTGCGCCTGACATCGTTGCCACCCCGGCAACGCCCATCGTCCCCAAGCCCCGATTGGATCACTTGGTTTAGTGCTCGCTGCCGGCGTAGACCTTGTAGGCCTCGGCATCCATGAGGCCCTCAAACTGCTTGGCGCCCTCCTCGTCGACCTCGACCTTTGCGATCCAGCCGCCGCCGTTGCTGTCGTCCTCGGGCACCTTGTTGATGGTGGCGGGCTTCTCCTCGAGGAGGGAGTTGACGGCGACGACCTTGAGGCGGATGGGGGCGTTGATGTCGCTGGCGCTCTTGACCGACTCGACGGCGCCGACGGCGTCGCCCTGCTCGACAAAGTCGTCGGCCTCGGGCAGCTCGACGTATACGACGTCGCCCAGCTGCTCGGCGGCGTAGGTCGAGATGCCCACGGTGCCAGTCTTCTTGTCGGCCGACAGGTCGATCCACTCGTGCTCCTTGGTGTACTTTCGGGCGAGGCCTGGAGAGCGAACTGGGTCAGCAGCATTCGAAAGCGCAAGCGCACGCGCGCGCGCAAAAAGGGCTTGGAGGACGCACTCATGTTGGAGGTGGAGAAGGCTCGGAAGGGCATCCGGGCGACGGGGGCGGCGAAGCTCCTGGCCAGAGGCGCGGCGACGCGCAGAGATCGAGCGATTGAGGCCATGGCGGATATGTGTGGAAGGATTTCTCTGGACGCGAGGGCGGAAACGCAAAGAAAAAAAAAAGAAGAAGAAGTCAGTTGATGGGGAGTGAAAAGGGCGGATTGGAGGGGTTGGACAAAGATTTGATGACGACGGAAGCAGCAAAGCGTTGGAGTTTCGCCAATTGCCAATCCAGCTCCTCGGCCAGTCGGCGGCTGAGTCATCCGAGCTCCGGCCCGAGCATCAGCTCATCCTCGGAGGAGGGGCCGGGCGGGAGGCCATCCGCCAATCAAACTATCCGAGTCTTTGCAACAAAGTCGCAACTCGCAACTCGCAACTTGGAAGCCGTGGTGCATGGCTCACAATCTTACCCTTTCAAAGTAATCTACTACAGAAATGCCAGAAAGGGCACAGTGTCTTCCTTCACTCATGCTTCTACTCTGGAATTGAGCTCTAGTGAACTTACATACCCTGTAGCGCCCTCTCTTCTCGTCTTATAAGATGGCTGCATCTGGCCAGGCCGCGTTTTCTCGAGAACCATTGCGCAGAAGCAACAGATGCTGTCTATGATGGACGATGAATGGGGGTCGGTCCAATTTCAGGGTGGGACGATTAAACCAAGAAGATCAAGAGAAAGTGACCTTCAACAACAGACCATTCCCAACGCCGTACTGTAGCCCAGCAACAGCCGATAACCCACCCACCTTATGAACTTATGAAACCTAAAGCTGGCAAGAATCTCTCCTTACCCCAGAATGAAGAGGCCGACTAAGCAGGTATACTGGGAGCCCACAAGGCTGCTGATCTCTGCAGCTATAATGGCCATGACTGACACCATGGCGGTGGCGACGGAGCCAACAAGCGACAATGAAACGGCTGATCCCACGCCCTCCTCGACTAGGGCGCTTTGAATGACGCCCCAGGGATAGCTTGTACCGTCATTATAGAAGCCCTTCAACCCAGAGATCAAGTTATGAGTTCTTCGAAAAAATCAAAGGACGAATGCAGCTTCATTGGCGACCGATCTCAAGGAATACATGAAGACGCCACAGATATACCTTATACTGGGCCATGGGTCGGTCGTTTGAATCATTGGAATCCACCGGAGACTCAGCAAGGCCTCGTCATGCAGAGCATCATTCATAACTTGTTCTTGCTCGTGAGATCTGTCTTTGAGAGATCTCACGGCCTGAAAAGCTGGTCAAAGTTCAAGGACTCATTCCGCAGTCAGTATCGACGCCGACGCTTGCTATTCGGCTTAAGCATCGCTGCTCCGTTGAGGATTTGGCATTGAGCGGCTATTGGATTCGCAAGCCGGCTGAATGGCTCGATGGTGGGTTTCTTGGCTTCTTCCGTTGGCAAAAGTACCAGCTGGTGAAGGTCAGGAAGGCAGAGATCGAGCAAACATTTGAGGGCGAGAGCGGAAGCGAAGCTCTTCCTATTCCGCTACTGCTCTCACTCAAGCAACGATTCCAATCAATCGAGAGTGCAACAACGTAGATGTCTGGCCCGCTATTTCACTCCGTCCGGGGCCCCGGCCTGAGTCCGGAGGATCAGCCAATGTTTACCAGGATCACGCCCCGCAGCTGGGGATTCAAAGCCCACGTCTTGTTGGTATGCGAGACGATAGCACCGTAGATACAGTCATGCCTGGGGTGCTTCGAGAATGGCTGGTCGCACTGGCTCCGAAAGCGATTGCATATTTGGTTCAACTGTCGTGATTCCAATTTCAATGGGAGCCCAAAGTTCTACGTAACTCTCATCAACAAGTCAAAGGTTTCTGTTTCTTACGTCCGGCGATATTTCAGCAGTAGAAGATCAATTTCAGACTTTGCAATTCTGTCTCCGGTGAACGACGCTCCAAGTTTTTCCATTGTTAGTCTCGTGTTTTTCATTGATGGTCTCGTGGTTCCAAGGAAGGTGTCTGGGGACTAATTGATCCCAATACTTGCAAATTGACTGTCTCTGCACGGCCTTGCTGCGTGGATTTACGTTGACGAATCAAATGTGAAAAGCAGACTCTCCATGAGATAGATGAACCGCAATAGCTCGTAGGGTTAGTAGAGCGCTCCGACCATTGACCCGGACTGTCCAGTCGGAACGATTGAAACAAGCGGTCAGTTGCTGCCTAAT
Organism: Pseudonectria foliicola; assembly: GCA_003693505.1. Taxonomy (NCBI): domain Eukaryota; kingdom Fungi; phylum Ascomycota; class Sordariomycetes; order Hypocreales; family Nectriaceae; genus Pseudonectria; species Pseudonectria foliicola. The sequence goes on along the minus strand of QUZD01000093.1, from coordinate 50,173 downwards.
TGCCCCCTGTATAACTTCCCAACACATTCGGTTGAGATTGAAACCATGATGGTTTTTATTGATTTGGGATAAACGACTCATAAGTTGATAAGATCGTCACCAACCTGTACGACACCTGTCCAAGGCTTTGCGTGATGAACAGTGGACATCATATCTACCAACCTTTCCTAATTCACATCACAATCAAGTCTTGAGAACAAATACACTGCACAGTTTGAGATTGGCAACCGTTGTTCCATAGATTGGCAGCAAATTGATAAGATCATGGCTCCGGTCTATGAAATATACAGTCTTGAGTCGGCCATTTCCCAATTCTTCGCCAAGACATCGGCTACGCGCTTGGAGTGCGACGCCAAGGCACAGCAGCTTGCTGGAGGGCAGGTTGTTCCAGTCGAAGTACAGGGCAACTGTAGCTATACAGTCTATGCTGGGGAGAAACTCGAATCCGTCGTTCAGTTTCGTCTCCAATCACTGGCGCTCAAGACCGAGACCAGTGCTTTGGCAACCAGCATCTATGGGTCTCTGGCGCCGCAGGTTAACTTCATCGGTCAGCTAGGAGTCTATGAGCAGGAAGACGAGAGAGAGCCGCTCTTGGTCTACTTGATTCACCGTATTGCGGGTACCACGTTCCTGGACTTTAGACTCGCACATGACTTGAGATCTTCCGAAGCCTGTCTGTGGCGTATGAACACAATGGAAGATGTAGCAAGGTACGTCTGCTCTTGTTGGGATCGTCTCACTCTAAGCGACAAACAGGTTCTTTGCTACATCGTGGAAAGCCTCCCAGAAGGTTGAAGAAGTCTACCGCCGCCAACTTCGTGACGAGATCACTAGCGATCTAAGTCTCTTGCTCGTCGGCCTGCCACCTCGCTTCCACCAAACCGTCCAGGGTTGCCTCCAGGCAATAGACGATGTACTCTCTTTACCGATGGTACTGCTTCATAGAGATTTTGGAGAGAACAACATAATGGTTGACGACACATGCCATTTGACTGGTGTGGTGTTATTGACTGGGCAGAAGCTGAGATCCGCCCTTTTGGAATGAACCTGCATTCTCTGAGATTTCTCACAGGGGAATTAAATCTTCGAAAAGGCTTGATTCCGTATCAGGACCAAGATGCTGTGAGGGGTGCTTTTTGGAGGAGTTTCTCAAACGATACCGGCGTTTCGGATGACACCATTCAAGTTATCAAGACTGCGAGGGTCATTGGATTGTTGCTTTCCCGTGGCTTTACCTCCCGACTGGCGAACAACCCTAATCCCGTACCGATTATCGATGACGAACAGGGACGCTACAACATGCTGTTCCTTGATGGGCTACTTCTCAATCCAGCCACAAAATTCGACTAGGCGTAGAGAACGTACGGAACCACGGGTTACATTGGGGATGGGTACTCTCTCAGTGCTTGTAACTCGTCATTCAGAAAGACCTCGTCTTCTCAATGGACCATTTGCAGCTCGAATTCCGAGACCAAGAGGCGAAACAGTCGCAGCAACCACGAGGGTAAGGGTGAGGGCGAGGGTGAAGAGTGGCAATGAAGCGTGTCGTGGGGGAATCCAGTTCAACTGTTGACGAGCAAGTAAGACAAAGGAGACTAACCGACTTGTGAACGACCACAATCGAGCAGCCCTTTCTGGTTTCTTCTCTTCTTCTGATGCTTTTCGATTCGGTTCGTGTTCAAGGGTATTGCCATTTCTCATTTACTTCGAAGCCAGGCTTCTTCAATCGATTCAATAATAGCCGGATCATTCCATTACTATTTCGAAGAAGCTTTGCCGTTCATAGGAAACAATGTGTTTGTCTCATACAGGTTTTCATAGTTCCATGTGTTGGAGTCGATCAGTCGAAGTGTGGATCTTGTTTATATCGTTGTTAGTTATCACGCTGCTATCCTCGAGATGGGGATTGATCGTAATGAGAGACTGGTGGACAAGGCCCTGTAGACTAGACAAGGAAGAGGAGGCGTTTGATGGCACGTAAGTACTGTAGTAGAGTATCTGAATTGAGAAATGAGGCAATTCAGGGGGTATTGGACCCGCAGTAGGACCTGGCCAACCCGTGCGCTATGGGCATGCTCACAATCGAAGCAATACTACCATGTATGCAAGCGCCATGGCGATTCTGGGGCTCTCGGGACTCGGGACTCTCGGGCAAGATGTGCGATCTGATAACGGCCAGCCCGGTCAAACTTGAGCCTCCGAATGAGCCGCAGTGGGCCAAGGAGCTAGGCGATAGCGCGGCGGTTCTGCCGCCCTCGATCTCCGAAGACACCGGTGGCGTGGAATGTTCCGCAGTCGAATGCTGGTCAGATGGGTTTACGGAACGGCAGTGGGATGCCAAGAGTCTTTTACGACGAGACCATGCATCGGCCCCGAGCGTTGATCTAGTCGATGGTGATCTGCCTCAGCTACAGAGGTTTGTGGATTGCATGCAGATTATACATGGTCTACTGTAGATGGTGTAGATGGTGGACCCTGACAATGTGATGGCCTGGGATCCAAACATCCAGCACTAGCAAGGAGACGCCCCACAGCGCAGATGGACATTCATGTCCATTTTCTCTTGTCCTCGGATTGCAATGGCCGACCACGTCGTTGTTTTCATGTAACCGACTCCATACAGGCTTCATTGCTCCAGCTCAGCAGCACGTACAGAGTAGACACTCCAGCTCCACAGCAAGCCCCCTTTGCCGAATCCGTACATGCCGTCGGCTCATGCCTCTACCATGTATGTATGTACGATGCTGTATGATGCCCTCCGGTCGGTGAGACCGAGGATGAGACGTCGCCGTATGGAACGGCAGATGAGGATATTTGATGTTCTAGCGCCTTGGCAGCGTCGCACGAGAGTGTTTGGCCATGAGGTCGCACGATGCCAAGAAGCGTGATGCCAAGAGCCTGGGGCCAAGAGTTGTGTGATGCCAGATCTCGTCCGAGTCCAAGATCTGAATTAATGACGAACGCCGATGCAAGTCTCGTGCTATGCCAAGGGTTTGGGAAAAGTTTAAGCCTGAGCTTTTCTTTTGTGGCGATCTGGCAGCCATGCAGCCATGATCGGGCGGGCGAAGCCAACGTCCATCTACATATGGGTAGGGATCGTACCCGAAACTATAACCATGATACGCCCAACGTCCATGCTAGCCAGGGTGGTCCATTGTATGTATGTAAGTAGGCATGTAATTGATTACCATGTAATCTGTACATATGTTCGTACACAAGGTAGGTAGTAGTACAGAATACGCCTCACTGCTACAATATTCGGTTGCCCATTTCCTGCCAGAGATTAGCCTCTTGCAAGAACCGGGTCACGGCCACTCATGGAGATGCCTTCAGAAACTGGATCCCTGCAGCATGTGGCACAGACTACTCGCCTTTAACTCAAAGAAGAGACATCCCCTTGGGCGCCAAGAAGCTACATCTCGGTACTCCACCCCACACAATGGCAGCCGCTAGCCAAGGGGCATCACGCAGGTACATGTACTGTACAGATTGGTATTGACTCGTCTTCAGAGAGGGCCGGTACTCACCGAAAAGTGGTTGCGGCTTCGAGAACTCGAACGACTCCAAGCCAAGGCCAAGACTGACACCGAGACCAGGACTATAAGACTAAGCTGGGCCTGCTGACATGACGTTTCAATCAGACGATTGCCTCCTGATTGGCTTCCACGCCGTCGGGCTCGGCATTCTTCGAGTTTTGGCCATGGGATACCGGTACTTGCTCACAGATTCGGTACGGATTACAGAATGGTTGAACCAAGTTGGAGCGAGCCAAGATGGGCTTACGTACTATACCAAGCAGGGACCAGCTTTGCCGCATTAGGGCAAGGTCTAGCCAGGGGTAATCCTCATGCGTCCTTTGAATCCTCGGCCGACGTCCGATGGACGGATATGAACCTTATCCCCAGTAAGTGCAGATTAACCTTGTAACCTTACTCGAGCCCCAGACGCCTCCTGATGACACCGGCCGGCCGGCCTAGCTCCGACCCGGAGCGAGTCTGCTGCTGCTGCTGCTGCTGCTGCTTGACGCTTGACGCTTGTGTTAGTGCCGAGTACGGATACTACGTGCCATGTATACTAACTTGACTTGCATATTAAAAGGACCAACCCCCGGCGCCGTCATGATGAGCACGCGACCTTTGGATCGATCAGCAACCCACGACTCTGCAATCATGTCTGTCGCCTGTCTTCCCTCCTTTGTCCCTCTGCCCCCTCTGGCATGGAACTGCCACGTCCACTCCTTTGACCCGGAGAACCACCCCTTCAAGCCCAACCGTGCTTACACGCCGGCCGAGGCTCCTCTCGAGTCCCTCTTTGAGAATGCCTTTACCGACCAAATCATGATTGTTCAGGCGTCGGTCGAGGACGGCTACGACGGCCTGCTCGACCACCTCAACACCTCTCGGCACCACCACCCCAACAAGCGCATCATGGGCACCATGGTCTGGGACCCGGAAGACGAGCAGGCGCTCAAGAACCTGACCGATTCCGACTTTGACGCCCTCCACGAGCAAGGCATCCGATCAGTCCGCATCCACGGATCCTACGGCGGCTCCGGAGGCAACCCCAACTGGGTCCTTGACCAGATCCTCCAGGTCACCGAGTACTGCCCCATCTACAGGCACGGCTGGAGCATCTCTGCCCAGCTGCCGCTCGCCACCTGGTCCAACTTGACGGACAAGCTGCTCAGCCACCCCAGACTCGCAAACGTCTCCATCATTGCCGACCACAACGGCTCCGCCACGCCCAAGGACAAGGACACGCCCGAGCTCAAGGATTTCCTCCGCCTGCTCAAGTCGGGCCGGTTCTACGTCAAGCTCGGAGCCCTCCACAGACGGTCCCCCAAGAACATTGCCATGATGAAGCCCATCATCAAGAGCATGGCTGGCACCGCAGAGGATGCCCTCCTCTGGGGAAGCGACTGGCCCCACGTCAACACGACCGGCAAGGGCCTCACCCCTACGCCGCATCTGGCAAACGTTGATACCAACAAGGAACTCGTGCTCTTGCACTCTTGGCTCACAAAGGCCCAGTGGCACAAGATGCTTGTCTCCAACCCTGCCCGGGCTTTTGGAATCAAGGATCAATGAGCAGCACGAGGCATTTGGAGGGATGGTAGCAAACTATACGAGAGGGGGTAAATTCAGCTTGGCTTGATCTAATCACAAGCACAATCACGGTGGTCTTGACATCCGAAGTTAGTGTAACATGGAATAAACCTTGTTGAACATTTCAGAAGCACACATTCGACACTTCATTCCCATTCGTTTCCATCACACGCGGCCAAGATATAAAAGATCGGGACTAGCAGTACATGAAAACTCCAAGTAGGGCTACCCAACCAGATTTCTTTCTCTTTCTGCTCTTTCCTCGAGAAGACGCCTCGCTAATTTAACATGGCCATGACCGACCACTGCTAAGAATGGCGTCCTGCCCTCTAAAATCGGGGTATCAAAGTCAGCCCCCCTCTCAACTAAAAGTCTCGCTACTGCCTCGTGGCCAGACTCGAGGGCCAAATAGAGGGCCGTTTTTCCATTGTAAGTTTTGGTATTGACATTAGCTCCGTTGTCAATCAAGAGCCTCACGATTTCTTCATAGCCATATCTCGAGGCCTGGTGTAGGGCTGTTGATTCGTCGCATGTCTCATTGATATTAGCTCCATTGTCAATCAGGAGCCTCACAACTGCTTCATGTCCATTTCTTGAGGCCCTGTTAAGGGCCAAGGCTATAAATGGATCAAAGACATCAACATCTGCCCAATGATCAAGAAGAAGTCGTACTATCCCTTCATGGCCCCTTGCTGAGGCGCTTACAAGGAATTTTTTTCCAAAGGAGTGGTTGCAATGGAGATCTGCCCCGTACTGGATAAGAAGCCTCGCGACCTTTTCGTGGCCACCCTCAGCGGCAGCTGCAAAGGGATGTAAACCCCACTCACCAGAGCGATTGACATTTGCTCCTTTGTTAAGGAGAAGCCTGGCCACTTCTTCGTGTCCATTTTTCGAGGCCAGGTAGAGTGCGCTCTTGCCCTCGCCATCCAGCTCATCGACACGCTTATGCTCTCGGAGAAGCAGTTCAGCCATGCCTGTGCGACCGTTCTGCGAAGCCCAAGATAGCGGTGTTCTTTTCTTATAGTTCTCAAGGTCCTTTCGACGGTCAAAACCCTGTGCAATATCGATCTCGTTGACGACAGTTGAGGGGGAGCCAAGCAGAGCTGCGATCGAGTCTTTACTGCCCTGAGCCAAGGCAGCAAAGAATGGATAACGGTACCGTTCTCCAATAAAATCTGTTCGAGGATCTTCCTGCAATCTTGCCCGGATGAGCTTCGACAAGCCCTGATCGGCAAGAATGTAGAGCAGATTGGCTTTTGTCGAGTAGCGGCGACTTTGATATCTTTCAAAGTGATTGAAGATGTCGATCCAAGTGGTTGTGGGAAATTCTGAAAGGAATTGGGTCTGGGGAACTGCATCTGCAGCAGCATTGGCATGGAAGAGGATGTTTTGGCTAGCATAACCCAAGAACGGAAATTTCTCTGGCTCTTCTTTTTGAGAGTCGTCTCCGGTTTTCCATAGGAGTTCGGAGATGTGTGATTTCACCAAGTGGTGATTCATATACGCTTCGCAGCATTGCTTGAGCCTGTCATGGCTCGGTACTTCCCAGTCAAACCCCAAATCAGGCCACAACTCGTGAAGCCCCCCTGCTGTAAGAAGAAAGTCTCGGACTGACTCGTGTATGAACTGGACGACTGGCTGCTTGGACTTGGTAACTTCTGCCAAGCCCTTTGAAAAGCCTATGATACTTCTGTTGGCGTTGCTGCCAGCATTCGCGGTGGTATTAGCTGGAGGCTCAGGATCGGTCAGGCCCTTGAGTAGCAGACCTGACCAGGTAGCATGATAGAACTCCGCAGGTCGTAGGGGACGCTTTGCGCAGAGAATCCAAAGGATACAGAGAAGTAGATGCTCCATGTTCTTAGCATCATGCCTGATGATGCTCTTAAAAAGATCGTTCAAGCCACTGGGTATCTCAGAAAGCTTCCTTCTCAATGCCAATCCTCCCTGACTGTACTCTTTGTTGAGTATGTCGACAACCAGCACCACCCAGAGAAAAACACTGGCGGCTTTTTCAATGAGCTTGAGCCGCAGCTCCTCGAGGAGTGCAGGGTCCTCGATGCGCAGGCGGCTCATAATATAACTGTCCAGGTCTTTGGCATGGCCTGGCTGGTCTTCCAGCGTAAACGTGATTCCTCGTTTTATGACGATGTAGGGATAGTGTCGGCTAGAAAAGCATATTCCCAGTGTAACTCCCTGCTCTGTAGCTTGTTCGGCTAAATCTTCAAAGTATTGGACCATTTCCATAGCTTGCTGTTCATCACACTCGTCAAGGGCGTCTATGAAGCATGTAAATGGGCGCTTGCCGAGATTCAAGATAGCGTGATGGAACAAATCCTTCAGAGTGTCTATGGAGGGACAACCGTCGTGCCTCTGAGAAATAAGCTCTAGGTCGTCCAAAATTGCCTGAAGCTCCGGATAACCTTGGAGTAGCTGAAGTAGTAATGATCGGTACATGCCCGTGATTGACTTTTCCAACGATTCGCCCCGGGCGTTGAAGAAGAAACAAGCAGTAGCGGCGTGCTCTTTACGGGCCTTCTTCTTTATGGCCGAGTATGCAAACTTCATAATGGTTGACTTGCCGGTACCTGGCTTGCCACGAATCCAATAGAAGCCGTGATGTTTTGTGAGCTTTTCGGGGTCAAGCCATACCCGGTATGTTTGGTGACTAAAGAACCACTGACATGTTTTTGCATGGGCGGTTTTGATGCTCAGATGCCGAGCGTCAATTTGGTCAAACTTGAGCGAGTCAAGAAATCGCTGCCGACCATCATCTGATGAGCCTTGGTAGGAGTGAAGAGCATAAGTCACCCTCGTGCTTGCTTCAGCCACAGAGAGCACTGAGACTAGCTCCCTTGCGTACGCCGCAGCAGTAGCTGCAGCATATCGCTGCCATGTCTTGTTTTTGTGCGAGTCCGAATAGTCGCAGATGCCCCGGATCGGCAGACATTGGGAAACATCCATCAGGCCCGCAGCCTCCATCTCAAAGCACATGACGTTCAACTCCCTGGCGATGTTGTCACGTTGGATTCCGTTCCTCATGACTTGGTTCCCCGAGGCAATGGCGCCGTAGTGGATTTGGGGCTCTTCTGATCTTCGTTTGACCCGGGGCACCATCTTCTGAGGGTCACATTGATCGCAGCCAGGCATCGACGATACACAATTATATGACGGGGGGAAGAGGCAATCCGGCGAGCACGGGCGACCATACTCATCGAGTCCCTTGAATTTCTCATCCAGAATGGTCGTGATGTGACTCTTCTCCCGTTCATGCTTGGATCGTAAGGAGGATACGGCTGTGCCAAGCCGAGGTAGAGGGATTCTCGGGGTCCCTGTGCGCTGAATCTGTCCATGCTCGACAATCTTGCCCAAGTCATACTGCATCACTCGTGATCCAACAACAATGTCGCCCAAGCGCATGTCAGCCTTGGACGGTACCCCGCCTCCAATCCCAACCATGAGAACGGCACCAACCGATGGGAACGATCGCTTCAGGTTGACCATGACGCTGGCCGCATTGTTCGTTCCATAGTGACCATCTGGCAGGCATGCAATGACAATGCTGTGGTTCTTGATATGGCCTAGGATGTATGTGTTGCTGTCATCTGCTGGCAAGGGCAACGGCTCGTGGGTATCGTCTAGCACGGCCTCAGCTGCGGCCATCTCTATAGAAAGCGCGCAGATCCAGGCCACGGTGTACTGGTCACGGAATGTAGGACCCCTTCTTCGGGATGCATGATTGCCATTACTCGGGTCACTCTGGGACGTCTTGTGTCGCTTCGACGGATCTAGGTGGCTGTTTACCGCATCGTCATTGTCGCCCTGTCGTTTTCTGTCCATGGATGTTGCTTGGATGCCGAACTGGATACGGGGACTAGTTGCTTGGTGGGAAGCGGTCAGATGTGATCTGTTGCAGCCGGTTGTCGTCCTTGACGTCCTTGGAGTACGAAGGAAAAGAGTACGGAGGTAAAGAGGAAAGAAACTGAGGCCCAAGGCATATCGGGAAAAGCAGGGGTGGGCGGTGTCGGTCAGCCTTGTGCTGCCACTGCCACCGCCTCTGAAAAAACGAGGTTGATGCTTTGGGGTCTTGAGCTGCTCGCTCAATGCTCAGCCACCCCTCAGCTAATCTCTTCTTGAATGTCCAGTGGTTTCATGGCGAGAAGAATTGTGAGGGCGGCTGGAGAAGAGCTGCGATAACTTACTGGAAGACTGGGCCATATTAATGCGAGGTTCAGTACACTCGTTCACCCAAATAGCTGATCTTTGTGCTTCCAACCCCGTAAGTATGTTTTTGGCTTCTCGTATTTTCGTATTCTCTTGCCTTACTGAGAACAGGCATTAGGGGACTGGAGGAACTAAGCGATGGTTGTTTACATGAGAACTTCACCCGCAAAAGGACGCCCCGCAGTTGTCTGCAGGTACGCTAGTGAGTCATCGCACCGGGCAATGTATACCACGAAGCTCACTCTTGGCTTCGTTTGGTTCCTGCTTCAAGTTGACCTGTGATACTCATAAGCAACTTGTCAAGGGCGGCATAGCTGACAGGACTAGTGAAGGTACGATCCAACCTCAAAACACCAAGGTAGGCTAGTTGCTAACCTAGAGCCACGAAGCCATGGCGACTCCTCAGCAAGTCATTGTGGTTTCCTCCAAGAATCCAACCAAGATCAACGCAACGAGAGAGGGCTTTGCGCGTCTCCTCCCCGGTTCCTACGACATTCGCGGGATCAGTGTCGCCTCGGGTGTCCCCGATCAGCCCTTTTCAGACGAGGAAACACTCCTTGGAGCCCTGAACCGAGTCCGCAACGCGCAGTCTGCTGAGCCAGATGCAGATTTCTGGGTGGGAATTGAGGGGGGAGTTGACGACCACAACGGCGCCATTCATTGCTTTGCTTGGATTGTGGTGACTAGCCGGGAGGGACGTACCGGCAAAGCACGCACTGCGTCGTTCTTCTTGTCAGAAGAGACGTCTCGTCTTTTGCGTGAGGGCATGGAGTTGGGACACGCCGACGATGCGGTTTTCGGCAAGACAAACACAAAACACCACAGCGGATCGGTCGGATTGCTGACCGACGACGTCGTGGATCGCTCCGCCTACTACACGCAGGCTGTCATTCTTGCTCTCATCCCTTTCAAGAATCCAAACCTTACGTTTTGACGATAGTCTGGGTCTTGGACCAGTCGAAAAGATGGGCGCTCGTACAAATTACACCGTACGGATCAAGGCATGGCGGTGGAGAAGCTGGGTTGCCGGTCCTAATAATTGGGAACGGTGACTCCAGGGCATGATGGGCGAAATCATTCATCATGATGGGGCTGAACTTGCCGTGCAAAGGACAAATCACTCCTTTTCGAATCGGATTGCAAAGACCCCTAATGTGGATTATAGAAGCTTGACGAATTTTTTTTTCAATCTTTTTTTTCTCTTGAACGGGGTTGCTCATCTGCCCTGCTTCGAACTTCCAAATTCCAAATTCGCGATTTCAACGTTGGGCCGAAGCGGGCGCATGATACGGACCGACGTCATAAGTGATCTGAATGCATAAGGGATAAATGGGCTAATGAAATACGAGGCGGGGCAACTCATGAAAGGGAAAGCAAGGGTGAATCTGGCGGGCGCTGTGAGGAACATGGACTGTCAAGGCTCATTGATGATTGAGGCTGAGGAAAAGTTGGGGAAACTCATCCATCCTCATCCCTCATTCTTGTGCTGACTGACATGTGACGTTGAGCTGCTTGTGCGCGAATCACTTGTGAAGAGCTGATATAGGCTACGGGTACAGCATCATATGCATAGGTACCTACCTACCTAGCTAAGGTGCCTAGGTACCTTAGGTAGCTACCATGTATATCATGGGAATAAAGTGCCGTGCAGTTGAGCTTGGGGCCGATGCCAGTGTTGACGCCGGCTGCTGATCTGTGCAGCAAAGGCCCGCTGCCATTGTTTACTTCCATTTACATCGCTGCGCTGCATTGACGCTCAGAGTCCAAGGTGGGGGACGACGGAAACTTGAATCGAGTAATAATCTGTACTCTGTAAAGACGAATAGAAGGGCGAGACAGGGCCAGAATCAGGCCAGCAAAAGTGTAATCTGCGACACCAGCAATCGTCAAGCCAATGGGTTCGGCGGGCTTTGTTTGGTCCATCTGTTTACATTGTAGATGGCCTCGGCGCGTATTTGGAGCATCGCGTCACGCCTGGGCAGCCAACCAGCGCCAAGTGAGCTGGTGAGGGCGACTTGGCTTCAATGTACACTGGGGGGTTTCGGCTAGTATCGTAACCGCTGCCGGTACAACGCGTGATGGCGACGAGCTACTGGTTGTAGCGCGGCAGCAGATTATGATCATGGATTTGCAAGCCTTGCTTGGGGTGGTTGTAGAGTAGGTAGGTATCGAGAGTCAATTCTGTTCTGCTCACGATGCTCTCCCACGGCCATGTGTCTGTCTTGTGCACAAGAGTTGGCCTCACTGTGCAAGCCTGAAACTGCGGTAAGACCCTGTTTATGATCCGCAGTGCGGCATCTCCATCTCCATCTCCAGAACCCTGGCTCGAGTATTCCCATCGCCCCGGTACTTGCCAGCTGGCGTGTCGGTACCTGGCCGGGTCGTACTTGTTCCCTCCCGCTCAGCCACCCTGGAATCCCCGGTTCTTCTAAAATTCCGTCCCGCATCCCACTCTCCCCATCCCCGTCTCTGTCTGCCTCAGCCCTCCATGATCCATCTATCCGTGCCTACGTTTACGTACGTGCCGCTTCTTCAGCCAAACACCCCCAGTTGCTCTACTTGCAAAACGCCAGCAGCCTTGCAAGGGTCTTCTCCTATAGCTGTCCCTACCAACAAGTCCCCGCTTAGCTGATTCCCCCTTGGCCAATCCGTCTTGGTACGTTCGGCGTAGCCGCCTGGCATCTCGCAATGCATACACCATCACACGAGACTAAACTACCACCTCCCGCCTTACCCCAACCCAACCCAACACCCCTCCTGCTTACCCATGCGCTGCTTCAACTTTGTCCTTCTCTAGCTGACCCAGCGCCATCAGTGCCATCAGTGCCCTCTGTTCGCTTCGTCTCCCCTCTTTGAGTCTTTCCTAAACGCCCCTTCGATCCTGAGACTCGTTTGTCTCACTCCACAGTCCGGCACCTCCTAGGCTTCCTTCATCTTTCGATTCAACTCTTTCAATGTCTCCTAGCTTCATGCCTCCCACCGCGAGCTGACCGACTCCGACTCCGACTCCGACTCCGACTCTCTTGCGACTTCATCCACTCACTCCCCCTCCGCTCCTTACCAGCTTCCATCGCTCCCGCTCCTTTTCAATCTTTCCAGCGCTTTAGCCACCAAACGACACAGCTTTGCCAATCAATCAACCCACCCCTCTAGCTGCGACAACGACCCAGATCGACCTTTGCGACAATCACGCCCGCCGGCCAACTGTTGCAAACACACAACTTCTCCTGCCTGACTTGCATCATGGAGACGGACACGCCTCCTCCTCCTGAGGTCCACGACGGATACCTCGGTGCCGTCGATGCCGGATCTCCGCAACCCGCTTCCCCGACCAACGGCTATCATCACCATCAGCAAAGCCAGTCCCTCGATCAAGGCCTAGCTGGCGACCAACCACAGGAAGAGGATCCTTCATCCCAGTACCCTCCTGCACAAAGCGCCGCTTCCATCTCCAGGCCGGCGAGTGGCCTATCTAATCCGTCCAACCCCCCTCAACAGCCTTATAACGACTATCGCCAGCCTGCTCCGGCCGCGGCCGAACCCTCCAATGGGCGCAACCATGTTGTCATCAAGGTCGGCATGGTTGGAGACGCACAGATTGGCAAGACGTCACTCATGGTCAAGTACGTCGAGGGCAGCTGGGATGAGGACTACATCCAGACCTTGGGCGTCAACTTTATGGAGAAGACCATATCCATCCGCAACACGGAAATCACCTTTTCCATCTGGGATTTAGGCGGCCAGCGCGAGTTTGTCAACATGTTGCCCCTTGTCTGCAACGACGCCGTCGCCATTCTCTTCATGTTCGACCTGACCCGCAAGAGCACCCTGAACAGCATCAAGGAGTGGTATCGCCAAGGCCGGGGTTTCAACAAGACGGCGATTCCCATCCTTGTCGGCACAAAGTATGATCATTTCGTCAACTTTCCACCCCAGGACCAGGAGGAGATTTCGAACCAGGTAGGTTCCCGCCGGGAGGTACGACTTAATGTAAAACGGGTTTGCTGACTATTAAACAGGCACGACGATTCGCCAAAGCCATGAGGGCATCACTCATCTTTTCGAGCACCAGCCACAGTATCAATGTGCAAAAGGTGAGATTGCGTTTGTTTCGTTGGCTTGATCAACTCAACTTACAGTTTTCAGATCTTCAAGATTGTCTTGTCCAAGGCATTTGACCTCAAGTGCACGATTCCCGAAATTGAAAACGTTGGCGAACCGCTTCTACTCTACCAGTCGGTATGATGATGCCGCGTTCGTCAATCTTGAAGTGATTGGACTATCCTCGTCGGACGACAGCAGAATGGCTTTGCACGGTGCAACGAGCACTCTATACCCCCAGTCGGCATACGGCCCAACTTCAGAGCACGGGCAGATCTTCCACCCTTGGCCAGCAATTTGCAAGCGTTATGTTTCCAGCACACTATTCCATACATACCGCAACACACCGCAACACATCGCAAAACAACACACCGAACCAGGTCCCTCCTAATTTTCGAGCACAGAGCCCAACTACAAAGGAATGGACGAGAGGCAGAAAGCCCAAGGCCAACAGAATGGCTGCATTGCGCACAAGCCAGCTAGAAGGAAGTAAGAATAGTAAAACACTTTGTACTCCAAACAGCCCACCCCTGATTTCCCTTTGTCAAACACACACCTACACATACACACAACTCATCTTCTCGCGTTCGCAAACAACTAGGCTGCCAGCGTATGGCTAGCTTCAATCTGTTGCATTTGGTTGTCTTATTACAAGAGAACAGGAAGGGACCGCGTGCCGAGCTGTGGATGGCAAAGGATCTAATAGGCCTCGGCGTGCTGGGCTGCGTCCTTTGCCTGCTCCACGAGCTTGGTGTTGCACCTGCGGTACCTTTTTGAGGCGACAGCGTGTGGGGAGTAAATTTTTAATTTGGTAGAATGCATTCCTCTTATGGTTTTCGTTGGTTCGTCTATTCTTGATGAATGCACGATGTCGTACGTTTCGGTCTTTAGCGGAAGAGGGGGGTATTGATGAACAGACACAGGACATGTTAATAGCAAAAGACAACAGACAAACGAGAACGAGATCAAGATCGAGATCAAGAAGCCATGCCCCAGAGCATGTTCGCATTCGGCCTTGAAGCCATTCGTCCAATCTGGCAACAGTCACGATGGGCAATAATAGCTTTGATCAAGAAGCCGGACCCAATGCAAATTTGATTACGAGTAATAGATGGCTTTCTATTTTCAATACTCATGAGGCAGACCATAAATTATCTAATGATGTGAAACTGGATTCGACCAGAGCAACAGCCTGCTTAGGTACCTTAGTTCGCGCTCTATTCCTCACGACTTACCTTGAGTCTCTCTCATCTGCCTACGCACCCTGCGCTCCCTTAGGCATTGTCCCTTTGGACTATGGGCTCTCCCCACGCCCGGCTAGGAGTGGGAACTTGGCAGAGGCACATTGGTGAGGCCTCGGTAGTCCCTCGTTAGTGCCATTCTCGTCAACGCCGCGTTGACAGCCCGCCAGGTCGACCGCCACTGGAGCTCGACTAGCCAATCTCTCGTGCCTCGTCTTGCAGCTAATCTCCTTCGACAACCTGTCAGCCGTCAGCCCTGTCAGACTCCGCGGCTTTGGCATGGGGTTTTCCGGGGTGTACACTTCGCGTCAGGGCTTATTGGGCGGGTTACTGGCTCCAGACGCGGCGGCTGCGAGCCAATTCGGCGTGAACACCGCGGGCCAAGTCTCCCTAATAGCATGTAGCGGCGGGGGACTTGAGCTCGTCGTAGAGGGTGGACGAAGGCTCCAGAGTGTCTGAGGAGGCGACCAGGTGGGCGGCAAGGCGCATGCTGTGGTGGCGGATCAAGGCAGCGACGAGGATGATGGCGAGGGCGATGATGCAACCGAGAGACATGTAAAGGCCGGGCTGAGGCCTGGTAGATGACTGGCCGGCGGTTTCGAGGGATCTAGAGGTGAGGCTTGGACGGGAGAAGGCGGCGGTGTGGCTATAGAGCGCCATGATGGGCGAGAGAATAAAGATGAGCTTTGGAGGACTTACTGGTGCGTTTGTGGGGAATGTTTGTCCTGTTGCTTCTGGTCTGAAACTGCCACGAGATGGTGCTGTAAAGGGCTTTCTGATGAGGTGAGACTACGGTTGTCGATGAGACGGTCTTTATACGCACATATCTACGCGGTGAGCCGTTCCCGTCTTTCCATTGTTCCAAGAACAGCTTGACGTTGTTTCCGTGGCGCTGGTTGCACTTTGTGTCACTTGGTGTATGTTCCACGTTCCAGAGAACAAAGGAGTAGTTGGCATCGTTGCTCAATAGCGTATGCCATTGAGAGTCTTTGTCTTCCTCGCAACGTCAACTCCAGAATGATCTTGACATTATCCAGTCCAGTTGCCGTATCGATGATAGAGCATCCGCATTTTGAACAGCCCGAGGCAGTGTATCTGGAGTCGTGATGATGGATAAGTGAGAGTTCCCTAGGCTGCGTCGGAGAGGTCGTGAGTAGAGTGATCTTGGTCATGCTAGCATCAGTCTACAACTCTGCCATGGCATCTACAGATTAGGTACGCAAGCTCACCTGCTCTGCCTGCCTACCTACCTAAGTGTTGTACATATGTGCATATTCACATAACACATATGCGTGAATCATCAGCACATCCCACATGCTTGGTTCTGCATTACCAAGTCCCCCTGTCTCATCTACATTGTCATTCATTGTTGCCGCCCCAATACTTTTTGCTTCTTACTGCAACCTTACCTGGCAATATCGCCAAGTAGAATGGCTCATCCACCTATTAACCAGGTTTAGGTGCCCACCTGCGGGCATATATAGTATCAACTTCTGAACCTTAGCGATCGATCCAAGGAGCCACAATGCCTTCGGGTTACTAGTCTGAAGGAGTTGCCCCGCCTCGGGATCACTAACTCCAAAGAGCCGTACTACCTCGGGATGATCAGTTTCCCTCCTCGGAGGTGATGCCAGTCATCGCGCACTAGACCATCTATCCCAGCAGCACTGCTTCCGCGCCATTTGCCGCGAATATCGAAACAGTAGGCGATGTCGATCCTGGGCTGTTCTGGGAACAAGGCGAGCTGCCTCGATTGATCAATTGGCCCTGTGGGCCAGTGCTGGCGACGGTGAAACGACTCCTGTCGCCAAGAGATGTCGGGCCTGCGTATTTTCTTTCGTCTAGCAAGAAGACTAGCGATCCGCCTTCTTCAGCTCTCTGGGGTCCGACTGCAACTGAATGGAGCTCGAGTGGGTATGGATGGCTTCCTTCAATCGCCTTGCGCCAGGCATGGCAGCAGACGGACCAGCAGCCATCGAATCGAGCGGGTCCACGCCTGTGGTGCTTCGGGGCCCGAGCAAGGGAAGCTAGCTGTGGGATTTCTTTTCCCTGCTTTTTTTTCCTGTTCGGATGCGTCGAGGTTACATTGCAGCCCTCGTCGTCCAAGACCCACGGCCTCGGGTGCCAGATCTCGCGTCGATCTTCAAGGTTCCCCAATCCCCGGGTGCCAGCTTGTTGGGCCGTGTTGGTTCTGTCACTCATGTCCACAGCGCTTAATCTGTAGAAGACGTCTAGAAACCATCTAGTATGGTAACATTCGACGCCCTCCACAGCCGTCAACAAGCTGACGAAGCCTATTTAGTAGCACTGACCAGCGCCACAAGAGGAAACAATGGGCCTCCGTTTCTTCGTCAGACACACTTCAGCTGCCCCTCTCCATGCCATGTCCTTTCTTTTGGCTCAAACGCGGCTCCGTCAAGGGGCGCAGCTAGACGTGCCGCGGCGGCACCATAACTTGCTAAGGCCGTCAACCTAACCGGCTAGCGGAGTCTGGGGAGCCCGAGTGGCCCGTTTCCCCTCAAATAAGGACGCAGATCATGAAGCTTACGGGCGTGCGTTTCGTCGTTGCCCAATCTGGCCCGCTGAAGCAAAGCACGCCGTCGATCCGATAGATGGCTCCTCGCCAGGTTTATATGCCGAGATAAGAGGGGCAAGGCCACCCCGACCAAGGAAGAGCCAAGCTCCCTGTAGCGTAACTCGCGGCAACTGAATACGGGATTCCTTCTGCAAACTAGCCGTGAGGGCGGGACGGCCTGAATGCTGCGGACAGGAGTACAGTGCATCCATTGGAACGGGGAGAAGCATGGAACAAGGGGCCAACCGCCAGGGTGGCACGAAGCTATAAGTTGTTCTGGCTCCAGTTTGCCAGTCACTGCATCGCTTTGCGTCGTTTCTCAAATCTCAAGCTTGTATCGAGACGGCACAGACGGATAGCATCGTTACCACCGCCTTGGTCCCCCTCATCTTGCTCTTCCCTATAACTGACGCACCTCTCTACTGAGCCTATTCTCCCACTACGTCCAGTCAGGAGCTATGGCCAAGTTGAACCCGGAAGAGACGCTGGCTGCGTATGACTTCATCGTGGTCGGTGCTGGCCCGGCGGGAAGCAGTGTTGCTCGGGGCCTGGCCAGCTCCAACGCGCGACCCAAGGTGCTGCTCGTTGAAGCCGGGGGTGACAACTCCGACCCCAACCTCCGAGTAGCCGGCAATCAGTTTGTACAGTTCATGGACCCGACCAATGGCGTCCCCTACGAGAGTTCTCCCCAGGCGCACATGGACGGCCGCCGGATCGGCCTGGCCCGCGGAAAGGGACTCGGCGGATCCTCGTCTGTCAACTTCACGGCGTGGACTGTCGGGCCCCGTGACGACATGGATCACATGGCCGACATTACCGGCGACGCCGCTTGGCGGTGGGAGCACGCCCTGCGCCGCTGGAAGCAGCTTGAGAACTATCACAACCAGTCGGACGAGGTGCCCCGGGGCATGCAGAGGTATCTCGACTCGTCCGAGAGAGTCCACGGCCACAATGGCCCGTTGCACATTGCCTTTGGCGGCAAGTGGGATCACTACATCACCAAAGTCATGGATATTTGGAATGCCAACGGCTTCCCCATCAACACCGACCTTGGCAGCGGCGAGCATCTCGGCGTGAGCGTCGTGCCCCGGACTTCGTACCGCGGAACCCGTACCACGGCCGCCGATGTGCTCTTTCGAACATCTGATAACCTACATATTCTGACCAACTCGCCCGTAGCCCGCGTCGTACTTGATGATTCCCGCCGAGCCATTGGCATCGAGCTGCTCGACGGCCGCATCATCAGAGCCAAGAATGAGGTCGTCCTCTCTGCCGGTAGTCTTGACACGCCCCGGATCCTCATGCACTCTGGCATTGGCCCGGCCGACCAGCTGGACCAGTTCAACATCCCCAAGCGTGTGGTCAACCCTCACGTCGGTCAGCACTACAAGGACCACTACCACGCGCCGCTCAAGTACGCGCGCACCGAGCACAACGACACCGTGTGTGCCTTCTTCCGCGACAAGGTCCGGCAGGCCGAGGCGCTGCGCGAATGGCAGCTGTATCGCACGGGCGAGTACGTGACGGCGGGCACGTCGCTGGTCGCTGGCTTTCACAAGCTCGAGTCGGTCACCCAGTCCAAGGAGTTTGCGGACCTGCCAGAGGCCGAGCAGGCACGCATCCGCAAGCCCACGATTCCCATATACGAGATGGCGGCAGCGGGCATCACGCCCGAATACTACACGGAGCCGGACACGACGCCGCCGATCCTGACGATTATGATCTTTGTGCACAACACGCAGGCCGAGGGCGACGTGCGGCTCGCCTCGGCGGACCCGGCGGTGCCGCTCGAGTTCAACACGTCGTTTATGACGCACCCGTACGACCGCCGGGTCATACTCGATGCGACGCGCGAGGTGATGCGGGTGACGGCCAGCGCCGCCTTTCTCGACGAGGCGCACCCGAAGCGGCCCACGTTTGACGTGCCGGCGAGCGACAGCGACGACGACATTCTCTCGTGGTGGCTGCGCAACTGCACCAGCACGTGGCACATGAGCGGCACCTGCAGAATCGCCAAGAGCGCCGACGAGGGTGTCGTAGATAGTAGGCTGCGCGTGTTTGGCGTTCAGGGGCTGCGCGTGGTGGACCTCAGCGTCATGCCCATCATCGTGAGGTGAGTTTGCAGTGCCATGAACTGGCTGTCTGACAAGATGAATGGAGTCGCTAACAGGTCCAACAGCACTCATACCCAGGCCACCGCCTACCAAGTAGGCATGCTTGCTGCCGAGAAATTGACGGCCGAGTACTCGCTCAATGGGTACCAGCGTCTGTAAGTCTCGGCGGTGTCTAGGGTCTAGAGTTGGGCCATTGGAAAAGACTATGTTCTCGCATGAGATGAATGGTCACTCGGGTTTGAATTAGCGATTGGCGCATGGTTGATTATACCGTTTGTACTTTACTTATGGTGCCCTTGCGAACTCCAGTGTGCCGAGCATATCGAATACTTGTCTATGCTCGGTTCCATCTTAGTCTCACAGCAACCACGGCACAAAACAGAAACTTGAATTCAGAGTGTGTTCGATAGCTGCCTCTTCAATGGTGTCAAGTTTTTGTATCAACATTCAGCACACCTCTCTTCTTCTCTTCCCCTGCCGGCCTATACCTGCCCCCGCTGCAGACCAACCTTGGCCGCCTCGGTCTCGCGCAACCGTTTCCGCCGTTCCATCCACCTGCCCCAGCAGCTGGTCCTGGGGGCGACGACGACGACGGCGACGCAGAGGAGGACGAAGCCGAACACAGAGGCGAGGGCGACGAAGAGGCCGCTGGACCAGTCCATCCCGCGGGAGCCGGTGCCGGCGTCGCCCTGGGCCGTGCTGTTGGCGGGGCTGGGGAGGAGGTTGTCCAACATGGCTGCGATCTAGGAGGTGTTAGTTTGAAAAGGAGGGGCTTGCCTCGTATGGGGGATGGTAGTTGGTGTTGTGGTTGGGATTATTGAGTGCAGATCATGGATGGAAGCATGCTCTTTATGTCCAAATTGAAGGGCTTGGTGAGCAACGCCCCAGTCTCGTGGGCGCCCATGTCCAAAAATATCGTCCGACAAGAACGGCATCCTCATTCTCTGTTGCGACGGCATGTCGTTGTTCTCTACAGATCTTAGCTGGCTAGCGATGACAAAGGGTTCCATCTTTGATCCGATGGAGGTTACAGTTGTACCTACGGCATCCCCGTATCCTAAGCCAACTCTCCAGCGGCCTTGGTTCAGAAAGACAAAGCAGATGTGTTAGATTGACAATAAAGAACTGGCTGATACTATTCCAGGTGCCTTTAAACAGCCCAACCCTTACACAGGGTGATGTGTGGACGTCCAGAGTCCAGTTTGCAAGTTTGCACCACACAAAGACACAGAACCAAAGGTATGCACGGCCATTTACACAGCCTCGCTTGTGCTCTACGCTTCTTGCCAACAACCAAGTCAGTTGTTATGGGCCAGCGCCGTTACGTTGTAGTTTTGTCGCGTAGTCTTCCCAAAGGACTTGAAATTCCATCCGTGCTCCCGTCCTGTCTCTTATTGGTACTCTGTACTGGCCATTCTTGGAGGGTCGACAGTTTGGTCGCTGCGTTATGCACCCGAGGTTGATGTTTGATCCACGCTGGAGGAGAAGACAGTGGCGTAGATGGTGATGCAGCGATTTTGCAAGGGACCCATCAGCTGTTGATCCAGCGGCGTCTCATAGTCTGTGATCGTAGTTGAGGCATGTTGGCGATGATGCGTGTGTAATGTGAGCGCTCATCGATCACCACCCTCCAAGTCATCAACAGACCAAGCCACGCTCAACACAAGACCACTCACTCCCCTTCCCGGCCAGCGCCAGGCTAAACCAAAAGAAAGAAACAAGAGTCGGAAGAAAGCAAGGGACAGGAACGGCGATATAAATAAATAAAAAGCGGGCAAAGGAATCCTTATACTCCAGTATGTATGCAAGTGCATCTCCGGATCCCTCGGCCCCAGGTGGACCCGGCGGATCTGGCCGAACCCCGGCCGCCTCCAGCGGGCATCTCGCATCGCATCGTGCAGAAGCGATCCGCGGCTATCTTTGGCTATCTTTGGCTGCCAAGAAGCGGTGGGGGGTGGGCCGGGCCGGGAGGAGGCTGACTTGACTTACACGGCGTCGTCGACAAAGGGTGCCGTCATCTGGAAGAGATGGAGATGGAGATGGAGATGGAGATGGAGATGGGCATAGACAGTGAGTGACATTTACATGGTTCATGACGATTCAACGTGGTTGACATGGTTGGCATATATGGTGAGCATGGTTCACCACGCCGATCCCAATTGGCATCATAAGTTATGGAACAAGGTCCAGTTCTCACATGTGCCAGCAAGTGTACAGAGTAGGAATGCAACAGATGTCAATCGTATTGCTAAAATGAGCCTCAGCAGGCGGCCTCTCGCCTGCCGTGTAGGAAACCACTGAATCTAACCAACATGTGCCAACAACAAAGACAGTTCTGGCTGCGATGCATGCAGTCTAGTGAATCCACCCTCCAACTCCAACCCAGATGATGAGCGAGTGTACTGTACCGTACTGTACTGTATAGAGCGAAACGAAATGACCCTCCAACTCCAGGTGCGCCGGCCCCTAAATCATGCTGTGCCTTGTAACAGAAAAAAACAACAAAACAGTGTCCAGCCTTCCTTCAAACAACCCTGAAACAAGGGGGTAGAGTATCCGACCAACCAAGGTTATATATGTACACAGGCCCCTGATCCGGTTTGAGGAAACCAGCCCGCAACTGGCCCAAGATGAGGACACAGGGCGGGGGGTGCTGGACTTGTTGTGCTGCTGGTGGTGTTTCTAAGCGGGTATCTATGCTCGAAAGGATCCCAAAAGAGAACAAAAGACGAAGAAAAGCGTCTGTCAGGTAGGGCCATGCAGATGGCAAGCGCTCTACTCCCTTCTGCCGGCGCCCCAGATGGGCGCGCCCAGGGGCTTGCTGATGCCGAAACCAATGGCCAAGACGATGCCAACGATGAGAAGACCGATAAGGACCTTGGCAATGATGCGGTTGCGTCGGCTCAGGCGGGCCAGGCAGGTGCAGCTTCTCTTCTTCTTGGCCGCCTTGGCCTGCTGCTTCCAGTGATCCCGGCCGGGCCAGACCTGGCACTCGCTCTTGCTGGGCTTGAGCTTGTTCTTGGTGAGGGCAGAATCGGTAGCGGTGGCAGTCGGCATCATGGCCTCAATATCCGTGTCAAAAGGGTTGGCGGTGCGATCAGAGTGAGGCGTGGAGATGTTGGTGACGGAGGGCGACAGAGGCGGTGTGACCTTGATCTCGACGGGAGACAGAGATGCCTTTTCAGGGACAGCAATGGTGTCGATGCTGGGTCCCGTAGGACGAGCCAGCTTCTCATAGTTGGAGTGCATGGTGAGCAGCTGTTGGTGTTGCTGAAGAAGCAGCTATGGGAGAAGATGGGGATTAGCCAAGTGAACAGCATCTGTGCGGCAGCAATGTGATGATATGTACAGATTATGATGTGGGGATTGGAGGGACAAGGAATGCAGGAATGTTGAGTGTGATGACTCGAACGTCGGAGCTCCCGTGGTGGTCAATGACAGAGACAGAGACAGAGACGGGTAGACGTAGGCACAGAACACAAAGTACGGGAATACATACCACAAAGTGCTACGTTGAGAAGCGAGGTCGTACAGTTGGGCCCACGAGACGAGATTGTAGGGCGAAGAAAAGCAACGAGGAGCTGATCCTTGATGCTTCGCGAGTGGCCGTTTAGGGGGGGGAGGTTGGGACAGACGCTTGGCAGCGCGGGATGGAGTTTGGAGTGCTCGTGATATCGGATCAGGGGTTCATCAAGTGAAGGAGAGGATCCCGGTGCTGATACAATGGCGAAGAGAGGAGAGAGGGTGAGAGGAAGAGGTTGGTCGACACAGGCGATGAAGCACAGATGTAGGTCTCAAGCTTTGGAACCAGGGAAGAGTGAGAGAGAGAGAGCGGCGAGACAGGGCGCAAAGAAAACGTCCGTGATGACTCTGGCGCAGCGGCTGGCTGACGATCTCAATACGATGAGCGGACTGTTGAACCTGTGTCGTATGGCGGTTGCTTGTTGCTGGACGGAGAGGAATGGTCCAGTTATCAATAGGGCGTGGACGAAGAGGAGGAGGAGGAGGAGAAGATGATGGCTGGAAGAGGAAGAAGAGGAGGAGGAAGAGGAGGAGAGAGACTGATTCTGCAAACGCGAGGAAGCAGGAGGAGAGCAGAGCAGAGGAGGGAGTTATGAAGGGGCAGAGAGAGTGCAGAGAAGCAGGCAGCCAGGAGGAGAGAGTAGAGGATACCTTGATCAAGACAGCGAAACAGCACAACCTCAAGGTACCAGCTACCAGAAGACAGCTTGTGCAAGCCATTGCCCATACGCTTGGGCCCAAAGCGGGTGCGCTAGGGGACCGCATTAGCGCTTCCAGGCCACCAGCCCGCTGTGGTTAGCGCCTTGGCCTAGGTACCGTCTAGGTTCTCACAGGGCTCTAGAGGGGCCTTCAGGGGCGGCGACTTGGCCGCTTTGGGGCCTAGCCAGCCTGGATACTGTGGGATGGCCCAGGGGCCAGGGCTTCCCCCCCAGTACCTTGTACACTTAACCGTAGGGAGGCCTACAATGAATGAAGTGCACAATATTGGCTAGATACACAGATTGCAGGTCAAACTGGATGGAATTGCAGCGCAAGCTATCTGACCCCAGGCATGAAGCCTGTGCAGGGGATGCAGTTGAGCCCCGTGTTGCGGCTACGTAAGTCGCTCTGTAGGCAGCTGGCTGCATGCAAAATGCGGATGCAGACAGTTCGGGATTTCTTTCGATGCAGATGCAGCAGTGGCAGCAGCAGCAGCAGCAGATGCGCCAGATGCGCCAGATGCGCCCGCAAGTGGCGGCTGGTAACTTGGGTTCTCTTCCTCTTTGGCTGACGCTGTGGGCGGGTTCTAGAACAACTCGACAAGCACAAAGCAGTAGAATTGGACACGCTGGACACGCTGGACAAGCTGGAGAAGCAGAACAAGCAGGACAAGCTGGGGGAAGACGGCATGACAGGGGCGTGATGCAATGTCACCCCATCTCCATCTCCATCTCCATCTCCTTCTCCATCTCCATCGGCTGCTAGGGACTTCTGGCAAAGAAGAGGGGGAGATACCGCGGGGCATGCCCTATCAAGGCATAACGCGTTTTGGATGCGCAGCCCTCTCCATCATTCAGCCTGTATCGTAAACGCATCGCATTGCATCATGGCGGCCACGCAATCGTCTGCTTCTGTTCTGCTTCTGCTTCTGCCTCTGTCTTGGCTTGCGTTGCCGCTTGACTCGAGTTCTGCTCTGCTTGGTGCGGTTTGCCTTTGAGCCACTACATGCCGTTCTCTTAGGCCTCGTCTTGGCTTTGGCCCCCCAATCTTGTCGTGTCCTAGCCCCCCAACGCGCCAACTCAATCATGACCAGTTCACATCCCGCCCAGACAAGCCGTCGATACCTTGGGGTTAGTTAGGTTCCAGCTTCCAAGGAACTGCTCTGCACCACTGCGGCTGCACTGCTGCTGGTGGTGCTGCTGCACTGCTACGCCGTTGGGACAAACGGTCCTTTGCACCGAAAGCTAAGGTGGACTAGACGTTTTGTAGGTTCGGTCGCCCCTCCATGGGTCCTTGGCCTACGGACTGTTTGGGCATCTGCCCATCTTGTCGGTCTGTGCCTGTCTTTCTGTCTGTCTGTGTGTCACTGCAACACCCGCTTGGACGAACTCGTGGCTTGGCTGATCTGACCTCATCTGTGCCCTGCTCTGATCTGCTCAGTCGTCATGGCTTGCCAGTTATGCGCGATATGCGTCTTCAATCGTCGGGTGCTTTTTCGTACAGACCTTGCATTACCCATACATACATCTCTGCTTTGTGTAGAAGGCACCTGGCATGGTTTGTTGGGTAATTGCGTGTTCCATTGAATTGCCAGGTGCATGATCCCTCCCCCCACCATCGACACAAGTATGGACATGTTGCGTGCGACGCGACACACACGAGAGGATACCGGATATCGGCATCCTCTCTGGCTCTGGCTCTGGCTCTGACTCTGGCCATCTCTAGCTCACATCGCTCTCTCCGTCCTTGTTCAAGATGGGCTGCCACAGAAGCCCCCAAGCATGGCTGCGTCCCTCGGGGCATGGCGACACCAGATAGCTGGATGGCAGAGTCTAGACCGTCGAGGCTTGGCCCACGGCTAATGCAAGGTCCGCCCCTCCTTGGGGCTTCCTGGGGGTGCTTGTTTGGTGTGGTGCGCTCTAGTGTGATTGGGGGTGCTCGAGTCTGTTGGCGTTCAGTCTGCCGACCCTGCGCCTGTCTGTCCATCCAGACCACGCCAAAGGACGGCCCCCCTGGTTTTTCGTTTTTCGCTTTCCGCTTCTCTGTTCGCTTTCTCCCCTCCCTGGTGTGCCTGGGCTCCAGTGGCTCCCACCGTGCCATGCCGTCTCGAATCCCTCTCCTTTTCTCCACTCGCCCGTGCTCTCGCCGTCGCATCGCTGATCGCCTCGAACCCAATTCAAACTTTGCGTCATGGATGATTGATGGGGCCCTGCTGGCCTTCGAAACACACAAGCATACAGTAAGCACGAGCACAAACCTTGTCCCTTGTCGCCCCAATTCGCGATGCGATTTATGCATATCAAGCTTAGCCATGCTTTCTGCACTGTTGAAACTTTGGATTTGTGCACGCTGCGCTGCGCCCCCTTGCTGGTATCGAGCTTCGCGTCGATCGCCGCGGCGGAGCAATGCCTGGCATTCCTGGATACCTTGCTCGCAAGTCAGCTGGTCTGGCCATGGAGTCTTGTGTCCAAGTCTGATACCCCAGCTTCCATAACCCTCACTGATTCAGAGAGTGACTGGCACATTTGTTGATGCTGATGATGTTGTTGTAGCATGTCGTGTTCTCAAGCTGCGTGGTGCTCAAGTCATTGGCGGAGCATCCCACTTCCATTTCGGGCAATTACAAAATCCCTGTGAATCAACCACATCATGTAATCAAACCCTCTCAGTAAACGACATTGCCAATCCCGTGACCGTTTCCCTTTGTAATAATTACCACCTGAATGTTGCCCAACTCCATATCTTGGGCCAAAGTCGATTTATGATGATCCGCCCTTCACTGCCTCCTCGCCATTACTCGGGCCCATCTCCTTGGGCGCTGACCACTTCACCATACCTCTACTATTCCAAGTGAGAGGGCCTGCCTGCGTTGCAGATGCAGAATATATGATCAGGTTGCTACGGATATGCTACGGATACACCTTTTCTGCTCGATCGTGCCTTTGTGATGGCAGCGACGACTACAGCCACTGCAGGGAGAGCATCGTTCCAAGTCGGGCAACCGCCAGTTGACTTCTCCTGCCAGCGTACCTTTGCCCACCTACATCGCACCTTCCTAGGTACCAGATCGACTCGTTTCCAGCTTGTGTCAACGTCAACATGGCATCTCGACCCGAGCTCCATCTCTTCTTCTTTTTTTCTCATCATCAAGTCCAAGCAAGCAAGTCCACCGCTGCTTCAGCATCATTATCCGCTGAGCTGAGCTGAGTCTAGCTGGGTTGAGCCAAGCCGCGTTGCTTGCAACTCCCACAACCTCATCCATCGCGACTCTGTCTGATCCGTCACACTCTGGCAACCCGTTGGACTCTTTATCGGGACCTTTTGACACGGAGCTTCGTCCGTTTGCTCCGCCGTGCCTATTCTCGCACCAGCCCTCCCCTTCCCAAGCAGAGTATGACTCTCCGCGGCCCGCAGACCACCAGCTCCAGCCTTTACCTCCTCTGGAACCCCCCTCCCTGGTACCAGCAGGTGTCAACGCAGTTCTGGGTTTCAAGGCCGTCCGCAAGGATGGAAAAGCACTCGAATGAGGATCGCGCGCGCGATTGGCAATGGCAGGCCTCTGAGAACACCGGCGATGGCTTCAACTTGTCCATGTGCGAGGCCATGTGCTGCCCTTGCGTCGTCTACGCTCGTACCTCGCAGAGGCTGCAATATGCTCTTCGTGGCCGCAACGCCACTAGCATCCCTGATGAGGGCATCTGTACCTCGGATTGTCTGCAGCTCTCTTTTTGTTGTCCACGTAAGATGACAGCATTTGCGGCTGTTCATTGTGTCCATTACTGATCCAAGGAATCAGTGTATCCCTGTTTGCTAGCCAAGCTCCAGAACACGGTCCGTTCGTTCTACGGCATTGATGGGTCGGACACCTCGGACTGGGTTGACGGGTGCTGCTGTCCAGCCTTGACTCTTGTACGCAATGAGAACGAAATCCTCCTCCGTGACTTGCAGGAATGGCGGCAAAAGAGCCTCCATGATGGCGACAGCTCCCTTGCAGAACCCTACCAGGCGCCCGCCCCAATGACATTAGCAGAACGAAGCATAACGTCGCGGGCGTCTGAGCCATCGAAGCCGTCTGGGCCACCATGGATGTCTGAGATAGCACAGCCACCCGGCTCCCCGACTGAGACGTCGGACAATGTAGATGCGCGCAGCGAAGCAACTTCTTTGTCTCCCATTCATGAGACGAGCCGTGAGCCGTCGACTGCCGGTATCGTTGAGCCTCAGCGCCAGCAAAGCTTCCGTACAGAAGCACCCTACAAGAGGCAGGACGTGAGGCTTCCTTCGCTTATATCCGGTCCTACGACGCCATCAGGTGCTGGCATTGGTCGTGCTCACTACCTCGAAGATGATTCAGTCATGGTATCGGTCAGTCGGCCTCAGAAAGCAGACCACGTGCTCGGCAACGACTTGAAGGTATCAGGCTCGGCGCCAGATGCATCCCATGCCTTGGACGTGGATGCTACGACGGCCTACAAGCTCGCCCCTACACAGCATCACCAGATTGAGCTCGACGAAACACAGCCCAGTCGGCTTCGAGATCCCTTGGAGCATGGCATCGACCAAGACCAGCTGGCTCTCAAGCCCAAGCCGGCGACCCTCCATGGCCTAGGCCAGGACTTGGTCGCTTCTGAGGGTCATCAACAGGTTCCCCACACGCTTGACGTAGATCCAGCGCTGCTGACACGGCCTGCTATACGGCCACACGAGCTCGAGCAAGATGAGTAAAGGAGGCTGGCAAGGGCGCCTTGGACGGGCGGGGATGTGTTGGCTTCGCTCAGGTTGAGCAGACGGGTTCGGTGACTCCTGGAATGGTGCATTGCCTCAAGACGTACTTCGTAATTAGTATTTCTAGCCTCCTCCGTCTACAGTCTACAGTCTAGTCGCAATCAAGCAACAGATGTTGTGGGCGTGTCTCTGGTCCATGATGACCCATTGGTGAATTCGAAATGGCGATGCTCGGGCGATGGTGTGCGAGTATCACGAATGAGTGTCCTGGAGAGCAGCTGGGAAGGTTGGGTAGGCTAGGCGAATGCAGCGACTGTAGTCGCAGACGGGCGAGGAGGCCGAGCCCGGAGACATGCTTCAATAGTGCATGGAATAATCTGTAGGTGTTCCGGAATGAGTTGGTCTCGTGTCCAAGAGTACAGTAGGCTACCTACCTTACCTAGGTACGCAAGGGCAAGACCATAATCTCGGAGGCTGGGAATGGGGCTCATTGAGGGAAAAGCAAGCTGCAACGCGCATGAAGCAGTTGTGGCACTGAACACTTGTGATACTTGCGATACTTGTGATACTTGTGACACTTGTAAAACCCGCAAGGGATTTAGAGAATGAATGGTTGGGGTTGAAAGACTAGAGGAAGAATGGGAGGTACATACCATGTAGTAGGTCCATAGAGGGGAAACAAGGTCAATATGGCTGACCGCCTGCGGGCATCATGACAAAGACGATGAAGGGAAACGAGGGCGATCTGGGGCGATGGGGCGCTGATCTGAGCAAGGGAGGACCGGCGGATATTTGAAGTGACAGGGAGACGGAAACAGGCAGAGGCAGATGGCTTGGACAGCTTGGACAGCTTGGACAGCTTGGACAGGACAGCCGTACTCGGTCTCTGTGCCGCAGGGGGGGGGAATTGACGGAGGAGAGTTACATGCATGGGATGGTACCAAATTTATATCATGTATCACATATCATGCAGCACCACCAGGACACGCAGCGCAGCAGTGGACTCTGTTGACGATGCAGAGCCAGTGAGGATGCAGCATGGATGGCTGGCAGCTAGTGTAAGGTAAGAAAGCTGGCTAGGCGAAGCAGCCAGAGCTAAGATTTTGGCTCAGACGAGCGCAAGTTGACGCAAAGTTGATGGAAGCTGGCGATTGGACGGGCGGGGAGCTACAGGTGCAGATGAGTGAGATGAGTGAGATGAGGGAGATGAGAAGACTCGGAAGAGGTCGCAGCCGCTGGAGGGGATTGTGGGATACCAGGGTGTGAGGACATCTTGGTGGTGAGGTGAGGTGAGGTGACGGATGCATATGTAGGTACCGCACATGTCCGAGTCTAGGAAGCGAAGGAGGACGGCGACGGAGTCGCGCTGAGAGCGTGTCGGACCAAGGGCGACGAAAGAATCAATCGATAGGCATGAAGAAAAAGTATAACAGGACGAGAAGGGGGAGTATTGGGGATAGTATGGCCTCGGAATGGGTTGGAGAGTGGAGGATGGATTCCACGGATGGGTTCTCAAGGGCTGGTTAAGGGCTGGTTACGGGCTGGCTACGGGCTGGTGGTGGTGGAGGAACTGGGACCGACTACACTACCTACACTACACTACATACAGCACGCTCGGGGCACCATTACGGGGGACTAAGTCACGCAGTCAGAGGCGCAAGAAGAGAAGCGCAAGAAGAGAAGCGCAAGAAGAAAAGCGCAAGAAGCCAGGTCACACAGGCCCGCCACTGGCCGTCTATAGCGGCCCGAGACGCGTCGGGATCGGCTCGAGGGAGGCATTGGCATTGACATTACATCTCACAGCCATCCTCGCTCGACACCAATATACTACTGCAGACTACTGTATATGCAATGGGCAGTGGGATGGACGGATGGATGGATGGATGGATGGATTGGAATGGAATGGACACTCGCTCGGTTGGCTGGCGCTGTTAGCTGTTCACTGTTAGCTGTTAGCTGCTCTACATGGTGTTAGTGCATGGACACCCCGGGCCCACGGCAGCAAATGGAAAGCCAGGGAGCCCCTGTAATGGCCGTCGGATTTGGCGCCCGGCCGCTGAAACATGGGCCGTGGGACGCGTCGATTGGCCGGAGCTGTGCGAGGTGATGGAGGTGAGGGGGGCGGAGAGATATAGAGAGAGATATAGAGAGAGAGAGAGAGAGAGAGAGAGATGGGCACAGTAGAGAGAAACAGTGCGCCAACTCGCCAGCCAGCCAGCCCAGGCGGAGCGCCAGGCGGCTCGGGGGGGGATACTGTAGCGGGTGTAGGGGTGTAGAGACACAGTGCCAATGATGCGCGGTGTTGTCTCCAGCAGCCGCGAGAGTGGCACGTCACGAACGCGATGGAGGAGCGGTGCGGCGGGAATGGCATTTCCAGTGCATGCTGGGGGCGGGCTCAAAACCCACCGGCTGCCCACTCTGCATTCGCGCGGGAGAGCTGAGCTGTCATCCCTTCCAACCTCTTTCGCTCTCCTTCCTCTCTCCCTCCCTCGATCCATTCTCCCTCCTCATCATCCTCGTCTGTTCCATCTGGCCGGAAGTGTTGCCCTTTTTCTTCTTCGCTTCTGCATATCCATCTCCATCTCCATTTCGGACATTTATCTCGGCTCCAGCACCAACCAACAAAACAAACATTAACAGGGTGCCTCGCCGCCAGACAACAACCTAACAAGAACAAGCCCCGACAATCCCAGCCTCCTCCTCTTCGCTTCACCCAACCCAGCTCCAGCTTATTCCCTCCCGGGCTCTAGTGCACATCCACAAACCGCCCGGGCTCTCCACCTCCACCTCCACCTCCACCTCTGCCCAGCAGCGACCGCCCATCAATCAGCGCCCATCACATCGCATCACACAACGCTACCCCGACTCAACTGTCAAAACACCAACCCAGCATCATCAAACATCATCGTCAACCGCCACCGGCACATCCTCCCCGTCTCGTCCCGTCTCGTCCCGTCTCGTCCCGTCCGCCCGGGCCCGTTGTCGCCATGGCCACCCTCAGCCGCCAGCCCTTTGCCCCTCTCGACGGAAGCCGCCTCCAGAACCTCACCAGCCTCAAGAACAGGCAAAACGGTACGTCCTGCTGCCTGGTCCCAACCCGGTCTCCCAATCCCAGCTAACCACTCATCCTCGCAGCCATCGCTTCGCCTTCCAGCAGCAAGCGCAAGGTCGAGCTGGTTGACACCGACGACTCGGAAAACGTCGACCCTACCCTCTCTGCTAAGCGCTCCAAGGGCTCTTCCTCGGATGGCACCACAAAGGTCACCTTCAAGCCCTCGGCCTTTATCCTCACAAAGGCCCCCTCCACCGCTACTCCCGAGTCCCGTTCCTTTGCGACTCCTCCTCCCAAGCCCGTCGCCCCTTCACTGCGCCGCACTCTCCAGCCCCGATCCCCTGCTGCCAAGCTCACCAACTCCCTCACCTCTGTCTCCAAGTCATCTCCCATCCACGCACCCGCTGGTCGCTCCCCCACCCGCAGCAAGCGCTCCGGCCAAAACGCCGCCCGTCGCCGCACCATCGGCCCCTACTCGCGCGTCGATCCCCCCTCCTTTGGTACAGCCTCCGCCGCTCCCTTTTCACTCGATGCTGCTCTCAAGGGCACCATCCCCGGCTATGGCGCCTCGCGCCCGGTCGCGCCCCTGCTGAGCGACCCGGAGCGCGATCTCAAGGGCAGCCTTGACTTTGAGATCCACGAGGACACTCCCGAGCAGGAGATGACCAACATGCTCCAGCACAGTACCTGCGTACTCGACATTTCTTCCGATGAGGAGAGCGAGCAAAAGGCCAGTCGCGAGACGGCCGAGGGCCGCGACAAGGAGAATGTCCCTCCCGTCGACGATGTTTCCCAGACATCCTCCCCTCGCACCTCCCGGTCCAGCCCCGACGACATGATGGTGGAAAAGGAGCGCGTCGCCTTGGGTGAGATGAATGCCTCCGACTACTACAGCGAGGGCTGCGACGAGTCTTCCATCTTTGTGGTTCCTGGCGACGACGAGGAGAACCAGCCGGAGCGGGCCGTGGCTGGCCCGACGGAGCTCGCGCCCGACCTCAAGCTTGCCACCACGGCGCTCGAGGCCCAGCAGACCATTGACGCCCTTATCTCCAAGCCCAACCAGACGTCATCCAAGGCGGCCGTCCTGGAGCCCATAGAAGGCACCGGCGAGAGCTTTGAGCTGTGGGAGAGCGGCAGCGCCAAGGACGAGACCGAAGCCGTCGCCGCTAGCTCATAGAGGCGACTCTCGCCTTGCTTGGATGATTAACGCGTCACGGTTACGAATTAATGCTGCTTTGTCGGTTGTCAAGCTGGGTTTCCCTGCACGGGCATCGGGTTGGGAATTGGGTATTTGGGTATATGGTATAGCGGCAGGCGAACTGGGCGTTTAGACAGGTGTTTCCGTTCCTTGTCTGGCGAGCAGGCTTCCAAGGGCTGGAGTACTGTTGGCCGGTATTTTCATTTGTACTCGATTGCATTTGTAGCTGCGCGATGATGAATTCACTTTGTGGTGTGTCTCACAGTTTCGTATCGTACCATGCTTTTACAACCAAAGGGATGGATGCTTGATTGATGGGCTGCCACTGATTGAGCACACGGTAATGGCCTGGAATGCTCGGGCTGCAGTTCAGCAACATCAGCTGATGGGTGACTGGCACTGTGCTCAGCACTGCCAAGCCGGCCGTGCTGCTGTATCCCAGCGTCCATCCATATTGGCTACAGGGGTAAGAGAGCAAGAGGGGGAGAGGTTCCAGGGCACCTGGCACAGTGCGAGGGTGGCACAAGGCTGCTTGCTGCCCCTCACCACGACGAAGAAGAACATCCATTCTCACCCCCACCTGGGTTGGTAGCTAAGAATCTCGGTGACCAGTGCTTATCTCATTCATTCCGTCACTCCTCTGTCAACTCATTCTCATTGTGCCATGTCTTCCATCAGCGACCTGGCCACGGCAGCCATTGCCAGCTCGTCGGGAGCTCCGCGGGGCGCCTTTGTGGTGCTCGAGGGCCTGGACCGCAGCGGCAAGACGACGCAGGTGAAGCTGCTCGAGCAGCGGTTCGTCGAGGAGGGGCGGCCGGTCAAGGTGATGCGGTTTCCTGGTGTGTTTTCGACGAGACAAGACGAGTCTCCACGGGTGAATGAATGAAAGGAGCTGGACCGGGACTGGGCTGACGGGTTGTTGGGACAGACCGCACGACGCCAATTGGGCAGATGATTGATGGCTACCTCAAGAGCGAGCACGAAATGGAGGACCATGTTATCCACCTGCTGTTCAGCGCCAACCGGTGGGAGGCCGTGTAAGTTTGTCTTGACCTTGGATGTATATCTACGAAGAGGAGAGAGAGAGAGAGAGAGATGTGGCAGCAAAGACAGCGTCCCTGACACGGAGCCAAACACAACCAGCACGCAGATCCAGTCGCTGCTCGCCGCGGGCACAACCATCATCTGCGACCGGTACTACCACTCGGGCATCGTCTACTCGGCAGCCAAGCAGAACCCGACGCTGCCGCTGACGTGGGCGCGCGCGCCCGAGCGGGGGCTCCCGCGGCCGGACCTGGTGCTGTTCCTGGACCTGGGCGAGGAGCAGGCGCGGGCGCGGGGCGGCTGGGGCGGCGAGGTGTACGAGCGGGCGGGCATGCAGGCGCGGGTGCGGGAGATGTTCTGGGCGCTGAGCATGGGCGGCCAGGACGCGCACGCCGACGAGGCCTCGGGGGCGGGCGAGCTGGGCGGCGAGGCGTGGCGGCAGGAGGAGGAGGACCTGGTGGTGGTGGACGCGGGCGGGAGCGTCGAGGAGGTGGCCGAGGAGGTCTGGGGCAAGGTGAGGGCGAGGGTCGGGATGGTGGACAAGGGGGAGATGGGCAAGACGGTGAGGGTTGTCAGGTGAGGTGAAGATGGGGATGTGCCGGATAGGGCAGGCCGTGATGGGACGAGGACGAGGAGGCTTGGTATCAAGATATGGATGCCAGCGCCTGGTGAAGCTGGATGGCAGATCAGGGAATATGTTATCAAAAACTGATTAAACCTTGATATAGACCTTCAGCTTCCAGCCCTGTGAGATGTCACAATCGATATCTATCCCGGACTGATGAGACGGTCGTCTGTCCAAGCTTGTCATATGGGATCAATCAACGCCAGCCTCTGGGATGATGTGCGCAAGATATCATATCAAGCACGGCAAACATGCAAAAGTAATAAAAGGGTCATCCAGGAGCATCAGCAAAAAAGGAAATGTGATCCCCGAAGCCTGGTTCGAACAGGCGACATTGAGATAACGATGAACCATTACAGTCTCACGCTCTTCCAACTGAGCTATTCGGGGATTAACTTGTGATGGGGAGGCGGCTTACGAATTTGCTTTATATACGAAATGGCTGCAAAGATCCGAAAATACGAGCGCACGATTGAAAATTAGGCAAAAAAAAGTAACCACAAAGGGATAACATTGTCTGTTGCTCGCCTCGTATATCAAGAATCCTGGATATTGGATCAAAGAATGGTCGCTGAAACGGCAAAAAGAAAATGCACTCCCCGAAGCCTGGTTCGAACAGGCGACATTGAGATAACGATTAACCATTACAGTCTCACGCTCTTCCAACTGAGCTATTCGGGGATCTGATTGATGTGAAGCCCTGGGCTTAGCATAGATTATATTCCCGGGGTTTTTGTGGCTGATGCGTGGAGCTGTGTGGAGGGGTGAATAAGTAGGTGGGCTTGGCGGGGTTGAACCTAATAACTCAAGCGAGGGCGAGCGGGAGGGGTCTAGGGTACCGAGCTCTCGAGATGGGATACTGTGTCTAAAGGCGAGTTGATCAATTGACTGTCGCAAGGAGGAATGGATGCTGGATACAGACAGCTGGACGTGGAAGATTGATTTATTAGTAATTGGTGGTTGATGTTGGAGCTCGCTCTCTGTTTCAGCGTGGCACATGTCTGAAACCGTGTCTCGTGCGGTGGACGGGTGCATGGTGGATGGAAAGTCTTCAGATTGAAAGGTCACTTATGGCAACAAGTCGAGTCAAGGTGGATGTGCCCAACGGCTGCTTGGTATATGCGCATTATCCAATTCAGTCCCCCCCCCCTTCTTTTGTCCCATGTTCTATCACATTTTCCCCTTGTCCTTCTTCTTGTACCCCCCACCCGTCGTCGTCTAGTTAAAGACAATCGTCTTGTGGCCGTTGAGGAAGAGGCGGCGCTGGGCATACCACCGCACGGCAGCGGCGAGGACGTTGCTCTCGACGTTGGAGCCCTCCTCGGACAGCTCCTTGGGGTTCATGCTGTGGTTGACGCGGGCGATGCGCTGCTCGATGATGGGGCCCTCGTCGAGGTCGGCGGTGACAAAGTGGGCGGTGGCGCCAATGATCTTGACGCCGCGCTCGTAGGCCTGGTGGTAGGGCTTGGCGCCCTTGAAGGAGGGCAGGAAGCTGTGGTGGATGTTGATGATGCGGCCGGACATGGCCTCGCACAGGGTCGGGGAGAGGACCTGCATGTAGCGGGCGAGGACGACGAGCTCGATGCCGTGCTGGCGGACGAGCTCGAGGACCTGCTGCTCCTGCTGCGACTTTGTGTCCTTTGTGACGGGCAGGTGGTGGAACTCGATGCCGTAGCTGCGGGCGAGGGCCTCGTGGTCCGGGTGGTTGGAGACGATGACGGGCACGTCAATGGGCAGCTGGCCCGTCTTCATGCGGAAGAGCAGGTCGTTGAGGCAGTGGCCAATCTTGGACACCATGATGAGCACGCGCGTCTTGCGCGAGACGGGGCGGATGTGGTAGTCCATCTCGTACTGCTGGGCGAGGGCGTCAAAGGCGGCCGCCAGGTGCGTCGTCGACTCGGTCGGCGTCGGGCCAAAGTGCACGCGCATAAAGAAGCGCAGCGCCACGGGGTCCGAGAACTGCTGCAGGTCGAGGATGTTGTGCTCGTTGGCCGCAAAGATGCCCGTCACCGCGTGCACGATGCCCGGCTTGTCGGGGCACGACAGCGTGAGGATGTGGTCGTGGGACATGTTGAATGTGGGAAGGGTTTTTTTCTTTCTCTTTGTTTTAAGAGAGGATCCGAGAGGGCGCAAGAGTCGTGGTTACTGGTGCCTGAGGGGGTAATTGCAATCGGGTTGGAGGCAGTGATGGTGTTGGTGACAACGATGGTGATGCTGCAGTGTTGGTGTTGAGGAGAAAAGAGTCACCCTAATAAAGCACCCTAAAGCACCAAACCACCAAACCACCAAAGTATATTCCACCCACCAGCCAAACCCACCATTCACCACCATTCACCACCATTCACCACCATTCACCACCATTCACCACCATTCACCACCATTCACCACCTCCACCTCCACCGCTTTCGGCCATGGCCACGGTTCAGTCTTTTCCCACGGCTTTCCCCAACTTGCCGAGTTTGTTTCATGTAACTTGATCCATCTCCCCGTCTTCGGCCCCTCCGTCTGCCCCTCTTCCACTCCCCCCCACTTCCGATTGCGGATTTCCAGCCGTTACTGTACTGCACATACATACAGATACAGATTAGGGCGCCCTGCCGATTGGTTGCCCTTCAACCCTTCAAGTCTGTCTACTCCGGAATCGTCACAGCCACTTTGGGAACGGTTCGATATATCTACGGGACGTCGGCCTCTTGCAGTAACATTCTGCTTTTACATACATCTCCGTCCAACACTCATTCAGATGGTTGCTTCCAACTGGCGCCACTCGTACCACTATGTCGATAGCTACCCACCACCTCTTGAATGCTGCGGGCTTTGGCTTGTCGTACGCTGCGGCAGCTCAGATGCAGAATTCCTTTCATTCTCTCCATGAGGTCGAGTGCTCGGTCAGGGATAGTCGCCAGCAGAGAGAGACCAACGGAAAATTGAGAGAGCGAGTTGGCAATGACGCAGAGTTTGAAGGAGACCCAAAGCACGCGCACGCATAGTAATGCGTAGTAGTGAAAGGACACCAGGTCAGTGAGATATCGGTCATTCGGGATCTCGGGCGTGTGACTCCCCGGCCTTGACAGAGTGAGGGAAAAGAACCTTGGCATTTCTTCATTTGTGAAATGAAAACTCAAGCTTCAAGCTTTGTAGGTGCACTATGCAGAGCATAAGGCCAAGTTGCAGAACCTCACGATGAGCATACAGGCCCTTGTCAGTGCTGGGCCGCAAGAAACCTTTGAGGCAATCCCCCAACAGCCCTCGGGGTCTGCCTGGGAGAGTTGCGTGATTTGTTCATTCTGACATTTGCCATTAAAAGCTACTCAGCTACTTCGTTACTACTCACCGTTGTGCGCATCGTTTCGATTTGCATGGCCAAACCCAGCCATGAGCCGCACAACGTTGACGCCCACAGGCAGAGACGAACCTTGACAACCATAGCAGGCTCTCTGAGTGTCTTGCAACCCAACCTTGGACTCAAACCATAACCTTTGGATGCTTATATGTCTTGTTTAGGAGATAACTTTGCCGACCAGCCACGGTATATAATCAACGTGCTCTGCTGGCCTCTTCCAGTCCGATTCTCTCCTCTTCCAACCATTCTTCCTGGCCTTTTTGTTCAGTCAGCTCTGCTCAGACCAACACCCACTCTTTTACTACATCTTGTACCATCGCCGATATGAAGTTCCAAGCTTTGGCAGTTGCCCTCACCCTGGCTTCCATGGGAAGCGCCAGCCCCATTGTCCTGCCCAAGCCCAACATTGTCGCCGACAATCGACAGGCAGAGGCCAAGCCGTCCCTCCCAGCTGGCGTCGTCTCAGTCCCGGTCAAGCAGGAGAACCACGCCGTTCCCCATGTCGTCGCCGGGGCTCGTGCTTCAGAGATGCTCGCTGGTCGTCCCGTCATCCAAAAAGACCCCAAAGAGGTGGAGGAAGAGGAGGATGAATCCAAAAGGCGTTCTGCGTGCGCTGCCTGTGTCCTATCTGGCCAGGATCCTCGCCAGGGGCAGTTTACTCGTACTTCCAACTCTAGCAGCGACAACGGTGGAGAGGAAGATGAAGAGGAAGATGAGTGCCGAAAGTGTCGTGGAGATGAGGAGGGGATCCCCAAGCAGGGGTATCGAGTCCGCCTTGCCAACAAGGACGGGGATGATGAAGACAAGGTAGCCCAGAGCGAATACCGAGCCTTCAAGGTGGACGACGATGACGATGATGATGATGATGATGATGATGATGATGAGAACAAGAAGGAGGAGCAAAACGCCGAGGACAAGGTTGCCAAGAGCGAGTACACGCCTCCCAAGGATGACGAGGTTAAGCCCAAGGTCCAGAAGCCAAGAGACGACCTGGACAAGGAGTACTGCAACGACCTCGAGGAGGAAGAGGAAGAGTACAAGTACAAGTACGAAAAGGAGGCCAAGCAGGGCGAGCGGGAACGCCAGAACAAGATCAAGGCCAAGTTTTGCACCAACGGCCGCCTCACGGCACAGGTCAAGGCCAACATCCGGAACCTGATGAACCCCGACTACGTCGAGTGGCTCCGACGCAGTTGCCCCGACACGCAGCCCGGCAACAAGGCCCTCGTGCGCCTCGGCATGGCCCTGGGCACCATCAAGAGGCCCAAGGAGTGCGATCTGTGCCCCTACATCCCCGAGGCGGAGCGCAGGTGGCGCAAGGAGTTTAGGGCGCTCCGCAAGGAGAAGCTGGACAAGGACGAGGCCAAGAAGGCGCGGTACTAGAGTGGTTCCGAGTAGAGAAGATGGCGGTGGTTGATTTTGGGGGGAGTGAAGTGGTGTAGTTGGAAAGGGGGCTGGATGGGTTCGCATTAGTTTCTTGTTACCTGATTGAAGCTACTGGTGTTACTTGGTATGGCTCTTGTTACAGGATTTCGCACGCTCTATACAAGACGAGTCACGAGAGTGCAAAAGTTTACACTGCAAGCCCAAAGTTGGATGAGTGATGCTTGAGATAAGGTATTAAGCGCCAAGTAACCAGTCCGCCAAAAGGCACGCCGTCGCAGCCAAGACAGCATTCGTCTTCTAGACTAGACTACCTGTCCAGGATCCCTCGCTCCGCCGCCAACAGGGCGTCGGGGGATCGAGGAGTCAGCAGGGCCGTCAATGCCACCGTGCTGGTACGCTTCCTTTTGTCCCAGAGCACCAGAACCATGAGCCCCCCACCCGGCCTTTCTCGTAAACACAGCATCGGCCAGCTCGGCACCCTGGAGAGCGTAGGGGAAGGGGGCACCTCGGTTGAGGGGGATGTGGTTGAAGCGCCAGTCCCAGACGGAGGCGTAGGTCATGCGGTAGGCGGAAAAGGCCATGACGGTGCCGATGGCGGCTCCGGCGACAATGTCGTACCAGTTGTGGAACTCGTCGACGGTGACGGCGCCGGCGATGAGGACGGCTCCGAGGACGGGGGCGTAGAGGCAGACGAGCTTCCACATCTGCGGGTGGTAGTTGGAGAAGACCTTGAGCTTGGCGTTGAGGTAGAGGTAGAGGAAGATGAAGCCGGCAAAGGCGGCGGTGGCGTGGCCGCTGGGCATGGACTCGAGGCTGTCGTTGATCTCCTTCTTGTCCCCCGTGCAGATGTCGGGCGTGTAGTAGATGGTGAGGAACCCCTTGGCGTTGTAGCCCTGGCCGGTGGCCCGGCTGACGTCGGGCTTGCAGACGTCGAGGAAGTGGGGGCGCAGGCCGCCGATGAGCCACTTGATAAAGACCTGGAAGACGGCGGCGGTGATGAGGGAGTAGAGCAGGCCGATGACGGCGTTGTTGACGTCCCAGAAGGAGCGGATGCGGATCTGCATCGCCAGGAAGACGGCGATGGGGATGAGGCTGGCCAGGATCGCGGCCAGCCAGATGGGGATGATCTCCTTGCGCAGCGGGTAGCCAAACTGCGGGAGGACAATCTCGCCGTCGGAGAACTGCACGGGGAACGAGCGGGACGGGGCCGGGTCAGCGTGGTAGACCTATATTCATTCTCCTCGTTAGACTGTCTGTCTGTCTGTCTGTCTGTCAAGATCATCATGGCTAGCAAAAGGGACGACTTACACCGAGGCCAACAGCGCCCATGGCGGCCATGGTCAGGATGTCGAGCCAGGTGCCCTTGAGCCACTGGCCAAACGTAGGCCGTCTCGACATTGCGTACGCCTCATGGTGATGGCGCGGCGCAGCCGTCTTGGACCCGGCGGGCGGGTTGTGGTTGTGGTTGTGGTTGTGGTTGTGGTTGAGGTTGTGGTTGGTCTTGCGGTTGAGGAAGCCCATGGCGGAAGAGAAACTCGCGGCGAGTCACGTTACTGCGGGATCTGGAATCTGGAATCTGGAATCTGGCTACAGTTGGATAGTCGGCCGCAGCTGATGGCGATGGGAAGCCAGGTATCGGACTGGTGTTTTTAATCTGCCTCTAAACTACTATCCTCTGCTTTCGAGGCACTCACGCGACATCTCGCAGTATATATGCCATGTGGATTTCGACATTGCCCATTGCTCGTTGACGTCAAGCGGCGTCATTGCAGACACTTGCAGATGCTGGTCTCATCTGGTCCAGCGCATCACAAAAGAGGATGCGTTTCAAGGAAAAAAAAGAGAGAAAAGATGCTGTTACGCACCAACTACAGCACAATCAATAGTGCAGGCCTCGAGAATGGCTGCCAGCGAACCCGAACCCGTACGTCATGGCCGTGGCATTTCCTGATATCCTTAGCGTTGGACGGCAGTTCTGTGCCGAGCTGTCATGGGGCCTCTTGTCCAACTTTGTCTTGGCGGGGCGCCGTTTTGACGAGCCGTAAACCCCATGATTGGACTGCGGCCGCGGTTTTCGCATACGAAAGGGAAAATAGCGGGCATCCCATCGTCCAGGATATGCGAGACAGGGCTGGTCATGGATTACGGACCGTTTCTTGGCGGCCCGAGGCGAGGCTCAAGACTCGAGACTCAAGAGCGGTGGGGAGGCCCATTGGGTTCCTCTTCTCTTCTCCATCGAACAGAGCAGAGACGGATCAGAGACTAGAAACCTGGAATCGTTGGACCAGGTCGGCCAACGTTGGCTGGTGCCACTTTTCGAAACCGGTTCTTGGAGATTGGAATTGTCACAACAAGGGGCCCGAGGTCGAACCAGTCCGCGTCCAACGACTTGGTTTCAATGGCAGCGTGGCGATGTATGTACGCGGCTGACCTGGAGGCCGCCGCAGACACTCCTTGGACGTCTCTAGCGATTGGTTCAATCGGCGATTTAAAAACGGCCTTCAGTTCAACTAGCCTAGCTGTGCGGACCGGATTGGCTGCCGGTGAAGCCATTGCTAGGGCTTGTTTCATCGCTCATGATGGTGTAGATCGGTGGAGCACCAGCCCAGAGGACACCAGGCAGTTTTCTTTTGTCAGATTGGGGGGGGGGGGGGGGG